>OX465095.1:37675760-38172405 GCA_949987625.1 Chalcis sispes | reverse complement strand
AAGTTGGCAGCAGCTAATTTGTGCTGATTTCATTTTGCTTCACATTGGCACCAGTTTTCCACGTCGTGAGCGCGCGTGGTTTTAAATTTTAATTTAAAGTGAAATTAAATTTAAAGTGTAATTATTTCAGAGTCACTCAAGTACATGTGTACTCTAGAGCTGTCATAACTAGCTATTACGAAGTATTGGCCAAGCGTTTACAAAGATAACCGAACTCTCTAGTATAGTGTATGTTAGTGTGTGTTGTTTATATTATGATACTATGTAATCATGAGCATGCAGCATGAGTGAGCGTGTGTGCTTAGTATGTAAATCAACAGTACAGCGCGGTTTGAAATCTATTTGTAAGTGTAGAGGCTGTGAACGTGTTTTTTACACTGCTTGCTTAAACGGCGCGTGGACGTGGAACTTTGCATTGTATCGCTGCGCATTGTGCTGTAAGTTGCGATCGCCGTTTGCTTCGATTTCGTCTAACGCGCCTCTTAGCGGAACCTGCTCAGTGAGTGCAGTTCCTGTTGCAGTGTCTGCATCTGAGTGCGATCAACTGCCTGTTACCCCCCACTACATCGATTTTAGATAAGCAGCTTAGCCGTAAGCGTCTGCTCAGCCCGTGTTCGCCCCCCTCTCCTTCGCAACAACAGCCGTCGAAAGTATTGTGCTCTCTACTCGATTCGCACGCGTCTTCGAGAATGTCGTTGAATGATATGCCGGCGTGGTTTAAGGTGTGGAATGATACGATATTTAAAGAAACTATGGATAGAAACTTAGAGGCACTAACAAATCGAGTGAATGTATTAGAAGACAAAGTCGAGCATATGAACTGCGAACTTCGCGAAATTCGTGAAGAGTTAAAGGCCACTCGGGCTGTTACGGAGATACGAGAGCGTGATAATTTACTCTCGGACCCTTGTGAATTGCACGTGTCAGGTATACCAGCTCAATTTTCGGACAATTTTCCTCAGGCAATGGAGCGTATTTTTGAAGTTACAAATTGTATCAATTACTTAAATTTTGTTGTGTCGAATCGCAAGTGGTCTCCCTCCTCGTCCCGTACTAACGCTGATACTGTGGAGAAGCGTGATTGTTTTGCCTTAGTTATTAGTTTACCTTCGCCGATTATTAGAAACAAAATAGCGTCTCAGGCACAGCTCTTGCGTGATAAAACATGCTTATCAATTTTTGGCGTAGGTGGTGAAAACAAGGTTTTTATAACACCTCTCTGGCCTCATCAAGTTTACGAACTACTACGTGCCGCAAATCGAAAGTATAAAGATCTGGGTTACTTGCGACCGTGCGTAACTTGACTGTATATATGCGTATCAACAATCAATCTCCGCTAATCCCGATTAGATCTTTGCAGGATCTTGATAAACTTGCGCCACGTATTCAGCCACAATGAGTGGCAACTGCTTAGTCAGGTCTTTTTAATGAGTCTGGTCATTTAAGTATTTGTCATAGTAATATTAATCATTTGAATTAGAATTTTTTCTTGCAAGCAGTGTATGCAAATATGATGTAATTGCTCTTACCGAGACGTGTCTTGAACCTGATGTACCTGATTCTCCTTATATAATCAAAGATTATAATACTCTCTCTCTCTCTCTCTCTTTCTCCCTCTCGCAGTATTTACTCGTTTAATTTCACGCTGCTCTCGAGTTTGTTTTTACTGGTATCGCACGCACGTTCGATGACGCTTGATAACAAAAAGACCAATTCCAGATCAAATACTGAAATTTTATTAATTTTCAATATTCCTTTTCCTTACTTTTGCTAAACTTAAATTACTAGTGAATTATATTTTTACTGACTCATCTAACATATCACGTCCAAACACGCATCACATCGAAATGCGCACCCCGTCGAAATGCATAATACCATGGCACTCAACTTTTTATACTTACTTAACAGTGATATATCACTGTCATTTCCATCGCACTCATTCCTGTTGCATCCAAGAAAAAAAATATTTTTTTTTTACCTCTGCTGCTGCAACTGGTGGCCTCTCGATCTATTTGATATTCTTCTGCTGGGCCCACAAATTTTTGAATGATATTCATACTTGCCGTGGCAAAAAGAGAAAAAATATCACAATCAAGTCTATACTAGCTTTATGTGGTGTCGTGAATTACATTGAGTAAGAACCCATATACTGGTTAATACCAGGTTCAACATTTATTAAAATTAATAAGTGTAAGGATATTACAATATTGATATTACATGTGGAGATAAATCCGTTCACGAGTCGGCCGGAGCGTACACTGAGTACACTTGATTATACATAACATTAGGCCAACTAATGCGCACACACACATACCTATACCTTTAGTGTATCGTTACAATTCTGTATATTATACATTACAACGTATATTAGTTTAGTATACATTATTTGTAAATACATGCGTATTCGCATACACCACACTTTAGAATGCTAGATTTATTTATTCTTAACTTAAATTTGTATACGATGTTGTTAATATAATTGAGGAAGAAGTATGACTGACTACTAAAAAACAAAAACAGTCGCAGGGTTCTCGCGCCCAAAGCTCGAAAAGGAGGGGAGGTAGAGATAGCGCAGCATGTCATCTCTCCAACACTAATAGTAAAGAATAATTATTAGTTAATAACTAGACGAAAATTGGAAACCAACTATCGGTGACCCGTTCTTCTCTTAGCACTGACTCACCTACGGATTCACCGTAGGGATTTTTGCTTGAGCAGCATCAGCGTATCTCCGCGTAAGTCGCAGAGTTTTACTCGGGTGATTTAAGAAAATGCTAACTTTTTTACAATTCTTTCTTATGTTTATAATTTTTATAAACATTTTGGTAGTGTGCGTGCTGAGAAGGATTGGATTACTCGGCTTTCTTTGCGTATATGACTTATAATATTCGAAAGAGTTAATTCTCGAACTTCTTGATTTTGTCTACAAGAGTAAACTTGCATCATTATTGCAAGCAATACATATATTATATAGAGGGTAACACACTTTTTTATACAGAGGGAATACGCTTTAGTATATAGAACGCTCGCTGCCTAATCATATTTTGCAGCATGTATTTACCTAATTTTATTTTTTATTATTTACCTAATGTAATTTTATACTGTTTTGTATAAAATATGACTCATGATGGTTTTACAGTAATTCTAAAAGGTTTCTTGTATATGTATTACTAGTTGAATTAGTTAATGAATTTCTTTATAGTTTACGGTTCTATTTAATAATTTAAGGTTGTAATTTTTACATCACGTAACAAATTTGTCAATAATTTTTTTTTTAATTTAGATTTAGAAATTAAACTTATTAACATAAATTATAGTAATAACAAAATGTTTGTAAACCTTAATTTCATAATTTAAAAAAAATAAATTTAAATATATTCAATTTTAATAAATTCAAAACAGAACATACTATTAGGTCCTAATTATTCGATATCAAACAACCAGGAGTGAAAGGGTACGGAATAGCGGAGAAGCTCAATATTTTTTTTTTCTTTTTTTTTTATCCTTTACTTATCCGCTTAACACTCTCACTTTAAGGGGTCGTTTAATTATTCTAACTACAAACGTCATTTTCTGAAAGGTAGTAAGTGGAAGAATTATAAAGTTATCAATAAAAACACACGAATAATAATGTCTGAATGTTCTACATTTGGTGTCCCTGAAGGTGGCTTTGTCCTGCCTTTGTTGTTCCTAAAGGTGGCTTTTGAGATGTAGTTAGAGTACGCAAATGATTACCAGAATTTCCGAATCACGATTAGATACTTTATTATTAATTCAAAATAGTTCTATAACTTCGTTTTTTCACTGTATTTAGTTTTTACCTTAGATTTATTTAAGTTTTATGACGTTATCTTTCTTTTAAAAAGCAAGTAAGATATTATATAAAATATTAGTTAATATGGCAATAATTTATACTGGGTGTCCCATTTTAATTTTCAAAGTTATTTAAAGTCAAGTTAAACATTTTAAATGGAAAATCTTACTTTTGAATCCAGAAAATGGACAAATAGAAAATTTTACCAAGCAGAGATCCGGTCAGTTACGGCAAGACCAAGCAGAGACCCAGCCAGTTAAGGAAGGATCAGATAGAGACCCAACCAGTTAAGGCAAGATCATTCATCAATGCAAGCTGTATTTTTAACTAAGGCGGGATGAAAAAAGCTATTTTAGGCAAAAGATGTTTTAAAGTTGCTTCATCTTCTCGAATAAACAAGTTGACTTGTTTTCGGAAATACGATATCATTTTTAATAACACGTTTCACGGTATGATGTTACATGCATTCCGAATCCTCACATTCATATCTTCTCTTGTCGTTGGTCTGGTTCTATAGGCCTTATTTTTTAAAAAGCCCCATGAATAAAAGTCAAGCGATGTAAGGTCTGGTGACCTAGGTCGCCATTTTATGGGACCTTCTCTACCTATCCCTCGATTATTGAATCTTTTATTTGGATAATTTCTTACAATAATTGTCCAATGTGGAGAAGCACCGTCTTGTTGTAGCCATAATCTATTTCTCGTATTGAGATCAACTTCTTCAAGCAGAACTGGGAATTCATCCCTTATTAATTGCAAATAAGTTTGTTCGTCAACATTGCCTTCAAAAAAGTAAGGGCCAATCAAATAGCCATTCACGATTCCGCACCATAAATTTAAACTCCAGCGATATTGATGGTTAACCTCTCGCATCTAGTGTGGCTTAACAGGAGACCAAAAGTGACAATTACGACGATTCAAGACGCCTGTACTTGGTTACTATTAAAAAAGAAACAAAGGATCTACCTTATCTTATGCGTCAAACAGCATAGATCTGGGCTCTTCGCTTGGACCACGTAGCCTTCAAGCCTCTCAAAATCCGAATATTAAATTTGCTGATCGATAGATTTATTATTATTTTTTCGGCTAGAATGCCCTGCTATTATGACGATGGGCTACAGTCTCTTTACATGGATCAACGCTAAGGTTCTCTTAAAGTCACATCTTGTCGGTTCTCGTCAAGGGGCTCGTTGCTGAGGTGATGCTTGCACTATCATAGCCGGAGAAAGAAAGAGCTTCTTTCTTTCCACGTACCCTGTTTACGGCGATTCCAAGCGATTCGTTCGAGTCTCTCTTTTTAGAAAAAAATAGGTTTCCCCTACCTTTCGTCATCATTAGTCCGTAAGCAATACGAAAATATTTTACGCACTTACAACTTCTAGAAATGAAAGATCGTATATTTTAATACGATATTTACAGCATATTGTAAAAATAATAATAAAATAAAGTTGATAATTATAAATCTATTATATTTCATAAACAGATTGTTGAAGTATAATATAAAGGATGTTTATTACTCGAATATCCTTTAGTAAAAAAAATATACTTTTTAAAAAAATAAGAAGCAGATATGAAACAGGATGCAATTAAGCAGCATCATATAAAGATTTACTTAAATAAAAAATAAATTTTTCATGTTGACTATGACTATATAAAAGGTGACGAAAGCTTGCGATCGTCAGTTATTATGAGAACCATCTATCTGGAAGTTATCTCGTCAAATATAATCCAAAATTTTCGTTTAAATGAATTATGCAAAGTTATTTTACGCTTTGCAAGTGCACTTCAATTTGAATATCATGCAGTATAAAAAAAGTGGAACAACACCTAGCTTCAACAAATACAGTCAATGAAATATGGCAAGTTAAGACGTGAATTTCTTTTCTTATTGTCTAAGTGTGATTTTAAAAAAATCGCCCGTTTACATAATAATTTTTCTCTTGGATGTGCGTTAGCGGTAATTATTGCCAAAGATTTTGTAATACAAATACGAATAACGCGTCTTGGTTTTTTAAGTGCATTATTACATAAATATGAAGTATCAAATAGTAAGTGATATTTTACAAAGTAATTTGAAAACATGAAAAAAGAGAAAAATATATTAAAAATTGAAAAATTTAAATACTCGTGAAATTAAATGCGAACAATACAAGGCTTAAAAGCCAACTCGATCAGTGTTTACGCAGCCGATTATAAACTTTAATTTTTTAGCTTACTTGCAGCTATCGTCACAAACTAAGATATATCCAATCAACCGAGTTCTAACTGAATCACCATATACATTGCTAAAAATAAATTCGGCAATTATTAATTTTGACAGCTACGGGTTTTCACCTTTCTAACATCATTTTATTAAAATCAAGAAGAATCTGTAAATAACATCATTGGAATAAGAAAAACTTACAAAATTATGATTTTCAAGTGTGCGACAAATATTGCGTTATGGTTTTGTATCATATAACAGTTGGGCTGAAAAGTTCATAGGCTAACATAGTAAAACACATTTTTTTGGTCAAATTCGATTTTATTATCCAATATAGTTATCTTTAAGGGCGATACAACGATCATATCAGTCATATATTGGAAGTGTGAATAAGCTCTCGCTGTTTTTTGTAAAAATGAATCCTTAATTAAAAAAAATAATGAAAAAACAAGCCAATTAAAGTATTACCCATCGCTGGAGATTACTTTTTCCCATTTTTCTGGCAGAAAAACGACACTTTTTTTGCGGCTATCCACGAATCAATCCATTTTTTAGTTTTTTCATACGAAGTGGAGTGCTGCTCAGCCAGGCCGTTAGTCATCGATCAAAATAAATAGTAATGAAAAGGCGCAATGTCTGGAGAGTACGGCAGGTAGGGTAGGACTTCCCATTTTAGCGTTTCCAGGTATGTTTTGACCGGTGACGCGACATATGGCCGAGCATTATCATGCAGCAAAATTACCTAATCGTGTCTTTGCTCATATATCGGTCGTTTTTCTTTCAATGCTCGGCTCAAACGCATCAATTGTCGTCGATAGAGATCTCCTGTAATGGTTTGGTTGCGTTGGAGCAGTTCGTAATACACTATCCCTAGGTGATCCATCCAAAAAATGAAGAGCGTGAACTTGTAACAGTGGATATTCCGCTTTAGCGTTGATGCTACTGCTTCGCTGGGCTTGACCCACGGTTTTCTAACTGTAGTATATTCACTTTACATCACCGGTCACAATACGATGTAAGAAACCTTTTCTTCTTTGTCGTTGAAGCTACAGTTCACACGTGCTTTTCGCCTTGTTAGTGGCGGATGCTGTTCTTCGTGGTCATAATTCGCTGACCCCGCCGTTGTACTGGCCCGCTTCAGGCAAGCTCGCTACATGAAGCTTCTCCTGGCCTCTCTTCTAGCCGTTCGTGCAGCTTCTTGTTCATTTTTTGCATCTGCCTCAAAATCGACTGCTGTGTAATTTTTCAGCAGCCAATTACTGATACGGGCTAGCTTTGCGAATATTGGCCCTTATGGCCAATATAACGCACGCGTGTTTTTACAATAATGATCTTTTGTTTGCGATATCGTGAATACCTCAAAATAATAATAATAATAATAATAATAATAATAATAATAATAATAATAATAATAATAATAATGTTCATATATATATTAGGTGTAGTTTAAAGAAATCCATTATTTTTGCATTAAATTAAAGGTTTTATTTATCATAGATAGAATGATACGATTTAGGTCAAATACGCACCGTTTTGTTCGATAACTTGTTGCTATTTTGGAGGTAATTTCATAATGCCTCTCTCGTAGAAACCCTTGTCCCTATCGTCAAAAAACTGGGACAGACGATTTTCACAATCTTTTCTTGAGGCGAATTTTTTACCTGCAAAGTCATTCGTCATAGACAGGAACAGGTGGTAATCACTTGGTGCCAGGCCCGGACTATAAGGTGGATGCATAAGAACTTCCCAACCAAGCTCCTGGAGCTTCTGGCGAATCACTATCAATGTATGCGGCCTGGTGTTGTCCTGATGGAACACAATTCCTCTCCTATTGGCCAAAGCTGGCCGCTTATGGGCGATTGCTTCTTTCAGATGGTCCAATTGTTGACAGTACAGGTCCGAATTAAGAGTTCGGCCGTAGGGAAGCAGCTCATAGTAGATGATTTCCTGCCAGTCCCACCAAACACATAGCAAAACCTTCCTGACTGTCAATCCTGGCTTGGCCACCGTTTGCGCCGGCTCATCGCGATTTGACCACGACCGTTGTTGCTTGACGTTGTCGTAAGTAACCCACTTTTCATCACCAGTAACCATCCGCTTCAGAAATGGATCGATATTGTTGCGATTCGCAGATGGAAATTCGGTCCATGAGCTTTCTTTGCGATAACTCGTGTGGCACCCATACATCGATCTTCTTTTTGTATCCAGCCTTATTTAAGTGGTTCCAAACGGTTTTTTGTGGAATGTTTAGCTCCTGGGCAATCAAAACAGTGCTGACGTGACGGTCGGACTCGACGATTTCCATTCTTTTATCGACATTTTCGACAATTGGCCTTCCAGAGCATGGTGCATCTTTGACGTCAAAATTACCGGAACAGAATCGACGAAACCAAAATTGCGCGTGATTGGCTGTTACAGTATCAGGACCATAAATACTATTCATATTTTCAGCTGCCTGGCTTGCGTTTTCGCCTTTATCGAAGAAAAACTGTAAAATATGGCGTATTTTTTCTTTGTTGGTGTCCATCTTTGATGCGTGCTAAAAAAATACTGAGTCAAGCAATCACAAAACTGTATCAGAAGCTTTTTCAGTACGAAATTTTATCTTTCTAACGCCATCTAGTGTAACCCGATCGCACTTTTACAACGGGAGATACAGACTACTAAAGCTATCTATTGGCAAAATAATGGATTACTTTTTACTACACCTAATATATATATATATACATATAACTTAAATACGCACCCGTTTTCCGAAGTCAATGTTTATTAAGTCCGAATTCATGAAATCTATGTACAATTGAATTTAAGACGGTTTGGATTCTTTGCCAAGACTCGTGAAACAAAAATAGATCGAAGCGCAATTGATTTACGCAAAACACAAAATACGCATGCGTGTCCACCACTCGCCCTGCTATGTTTACGTAGTAAGACGTGTTAGCCTGCCATGTAGTCTATCGCACACACCGGCACTACTATGTTTTAGTGAGCTAACATCTCACTTACGCTACGCTATATTAATAATTATTTAATTAATAAGAAGTAAGCTCGCGCAGGTGCTATTTCGAGGACATGCACATGGGCTATCTAAGTGGCCACTTATTTTTTTTTCTACGCTTTGCTGAAGTCTACTCGTCGTTGTCTGCAATAAATCGCGTCTTGATCTCCCTCACTTGCGTTGCCGTTCGAGTGGGAGGAAGAGAAGCAGCTGCCCCCTTTTTCATCTGGCGACGCTAAGCTCGATTTCTCGCGCTGCGCTATCGATTACCAAATCAATAATCGAAACCGCGTGTAGTTGCTCTGCGAACTCACGCATTTACCGCATGGCAGGTCGTCTAAACTCTTATTCCCACCTGTCACAATAAATAATATTGTTTATATAAATTATTTATTTATTCAAAACAGTATAAATATAGATTATGTGTAAACGATTTTTATTGAAATTTATTTTATCTCAATTACCTGTTAATTAATTTTTATTATTTGTTTACTTTAAGTAAGCACCTCGTATAACCTTTACCGGTACATCTTCAAATAAGTACTACATACTGTCAAAAAAGTACCGGGAATTGTCGATTTAAATCTGGCGGGGCCATTTAGGCAGGTAAAATTTTTTTTTCTAGGTTGGTACAACTGTCCTTAATGACTATGCCAAGTTTGAGTGGAATCTGTCAACGAGTGTGTTTACAGTAGCTGGTTAAGTCAGTCGATGTCAATAGTGCGTGCCGATTTTTTGCAATGGGTGATTACGTTGAACAAAGAATTTGTCTAAAATTTTGTGTTGCGAATGAAATTTCGTGTGCCGATGCATTGAAAATGTTGCAAAAGGCTTTTGGTGATAAAGCACTATCGAAAACCCGTGCGTATAAGTGGTACAAAGCCTTCAAGGAGGGTCGTAAAGTTGTCGAAGACTTGCCTCGTTCTGGATGCCCATCAACGGCTTTGACCGCAGATAACGTCGATAAAATTAAGGAAATGGTGCTTGAAAAACATCATATTAACTTGAGAGAGATAGCACATGAACTTAAGATATCCCACGAGTCCACACGTACGATTTTAATTGATATTTTGGGCATGAGAAAGGTGGCCACAAGACTCGTTTCAAAAGAGCTCAATTTTCTTCAAAAACGCTATCGCGAACAGGTCGCATCAGACATGCTGGATCACGCCAATTCCGATCCCGCATTCATGGAATGCATCATAACTGGTGACAGAACGTGGGTGTACGAGTACGATATGCAAACAAGCCAGGAAGTATCGGAATGGGTGGGAAGAAACGAGCCGAAACCGAAAAAACCACGCCAAAGCCGCTCAAAAGTGAAAGTGATGCTCATTGTTTTCTTCGATATCCGTGGCGTGATGCACTACGAATTCGTTTCAGAGGGTCAGACGGCTAACAAAGAGTATAACCTAGGCGTTATGAAACGTTTGCGTGAGCGTATTCATAAGAAGCGGTCATATTTGTGGGCGAACAACTCGTGGATTTTGCACGACGATAACGTGCCGTCTCACCGAGCTACGATTGTGACCGACTTTCTCGCCAAAAACTCAACGAACGCGCTTAAACAACCACCGTATTCGCCGGATTTGGCTCCCTGTAACTTCTTCCTCGTCCCAAAACTTAAATTGCCGCTCCGTGGCACCCGTTTTCAGTCGATTGAAGCCATAAAACAAAATTCGGCGCGCGAGCTGAAGGCCATCCCGGAAAGCGCCTATAAAAAATGTTTCGATGTATGGAAGTGTTGTTGGTATAGATGTATCGGAGAAAATGGAGCCTATTTTAAAGGTGACCTAATAAATTTTGCTTATTAAACGTAAAAATGTTGTTTTAATTTAAAATTCCCGGTACTTTTTTGACAGACAGTATCTAAAATTTTAAACGGTCTTGAAGGTCATTACCCTATGGATATACAAGAATGTTTAAAATAATTTAATTAAGGTCATTTTAAAAATTGTTATTAATGTGTATTTTATCTTAATTAGTTGTTAATTAATTTTTTATTGCTCTTTTATATAAGCAAATTAGCTCAATTGTTTGTTAATTACTTTCTTATTGCTGGTTTATCGAAACAAATCATTTGTTTCTATCAACAAACCCTTGTCAGCACCTTATCTAACGACTACGGTCCTCTATTCCCCTCTCCCCTCAAGGTCGACTGGTGCGGCATCGATAACGTCATTTGTTAAGTCTCGCTATAACCGTTAATACTAGTATACTACTAATAGCAGCGCTACAAAAAAAAGGGAAATAAAAAAAAAATATTTAAAATAATTATTAGAATTTTAATTTAGATTAATTTATATTTAAAATTGTTTATTATTTATTTTCTCTCATTGCATGCTGATTATATCATATTAAACAAGCAGGAGCGTAACAATACCGATTACTGACAAAGCTCAATCCTTTTTTTTTATTTCTGTTAATCATTTGATTTATTCTTACTGTTAGAAGTTCTGATAAATAGTAAGTCACCTAGGTTTGGTGATTTTGATGGTGGCTCCCAAACGAGTAGAAGCTGGAGAAAGTGGAAGAATAACAGCAACAATCTCAATTTCACGTTTGTGACGAAGGCACCACATCGTAACCGATATGACTCCGTGCGCCTTGTAGGCCTCGCACAAAAATGAATTTACTAATCTAATTTTATATGCTTCCTCGCTTTCTCTCTCTCTCTCTCTCACACAGCAGCGCACGCTTGCGCTGTCTCTCTCCCGCACACTAGAATATGCACGAGATTCTACCCCGAACATGCAGACCGGCCGCCCACGACGGTTTTTCCAGCCGACGGAGGCCTATCGCTTCCCCAGGGCAGGGAAGTGGCAATTCCTCGCCACTCTCACTACGCGAACTCGCAATCATTCACCCTTGCTCTCTTCCTCTCCCTCTCCCTCCCCCTCTCCTACCCTCCCTCTCTCTCTCTCTCCCTCTCTCTCTCTCCCTCTCTCTCTCCCTCTCCCCCTCTCTTTCTTTCTCTCTCTCTCTCTCTCTCATTACCATCGGACAAATGAAGACACTTACGATAGATGTCTCGGTGACTCGTCCGCTTGTCGTTGAACGCCTGGCTGCTCTACTCCTTGTCGCGATCCTTGACTCCGGCTGCTGAACCTCGGAAATAGCCTGCCCGTTCGTCGACGGCTTCCTCCTCAACCTCGGCTGCAGAAGTTGCGGTGGCAACCTCAAGTCACCGCCTGCTGACACCTGCCCTCCTCGTCCCCTGTCTAACTTCCTCGCTGTAGCTCCTCGTCTTCACTCTTCTTCCTCGCACTGCTATCTCGACTTCTTTCTCACTCTCTCTCACTCTCACTCTCTTTCGCTCTCTCTCTCTCTCTCTCGCACACCTTCACCCCTGGCTTCACTCGTGACGCTTACTCTAATCAAAGAGAAATAAAACTATGTTTAACCGCGGGATTTATCTCTTTACTGTCCTCGCGGGAGCGCGCAGCAAAACTCTCGCAGGAGCGTACTGCGTAACTGCCCGTTATGCTTGCTCTCCTCTCCCCTTCCCTCGCCGCCCTCAAAATTTCGCACCGATTGTCGCCACAAGTTCGAAAATCGCGTGATTTTCGAATGGTGCCGGCTTTTCCGAGAAGCCCGCCTTTTCGCGGCTACACGGGCTTATACAAGCCAGCAACCTGGCGACGGTCGCGCAAGAATGTAAACATTTACATTCTTCGTCGACAACCTATGACGGACCCTCCGTCAGACGTTACTTTAAAAACATTTTATTGCTAACTTTATTTAAAGCACTAAAATTTACAAATTCATTATTAATCTTCGTATCTCTCGATTCAGTTTTGAAGCTGCTGCAGCTTTTCTTATTGAATCCGTTGGATTATTCTTAAAATGTTCTTCGACCTCGGCAACCTTATCTTTTGTTGTGACTGTGTATAAAGGACCAGGAAGAGTCAAAAGTATAATAATCGATGAAGATATCAATTACTCTGAGAAAAAAGTAAAAAAATTTGAAGACTTTATTAAAAAATGCGGTCATACGATAAAGTCAAATATAATTTTTTTCATTCTTACCTTCTAAGAGTATGTTGACTGGCTATTCTTTTACTTCTAAACTTAGTATGAAAACCTCTATACGCTTCAGTATAGTTTTTACCTCTAGAATAAAAGCACTCGATGAGATACACCTTTTCTCCGTTCGTAAGGTCACTCATTTTAAAGTACACGTATTGCTCTTTACGGCGTCTCAACAGAAACTGACAACATTCTAAAATGTACCTACGTGGGCCCAGTATTATACGATACAGTAGAGGGGGAACAAAATGCATAATACTTTAGGCGACTTCCCATTTGTCACCCTATATATATATATATATAAATGTATGTACGAGGTGTGTTTAAAAAGTAAGGTGACTTTTTGAATTTCGCGCGCTCTGTACACTCTAATTCCAAATTTTTTTTTTGTTATGAGAGGCATAAAGATTAGACTCGTATTTGCGTGCTCAGCGATTTTTTGCTGTTGAAAATAATGCAGCAAAGAGTTGATATTAATTTTTGTGTAAAAAATGGTATTAAGTGCTTAAAAACTCTTAAAATGTTGACAGTGACGTACAGTGAGTTAATTTTGAGCACAAAAAAATGTTTATAAGTGGTATAAGTTATTCCAAAAGGGCCAAAAAAATTTTAACGATAAACCTCGCTTCGGGCGCCCAAGCACGTCAAAATAGACGAAAATGTTCAGAATGTGAAAGAAATTGTGTTGAAAAATCGTCGAATCACGATTAGAGAAGTAGCTGATGATCTTAACATCTGTTGATAGTTGCTCACCAAAGTTTCAGCCATTTTGGATGCGCAGTTGTTAGTTGACAGTCGTTTGAGTAAGTCGATGTGAGTTTTGTTGTGAAAATGGACAAAATTGAGTATCGAGCTATCATTAAATTTTTGTTTTTGAAAGGAAATACGCCTACGCAAATCAAAAATGAGTTGAACTCTGTATATGGGGACTCTGCACCATCATTTACAAGAGTGAAATTTTAGGCAGCTGAATTCAAACGTGGCCGCGAGAGCTTGGGAGACGATGAACGTTCGGGACGTCAAAAAACTGCAACCACTGACGATAACATCGCCAAAGTTCACCAAATGGTGCTAGACGACCGCCGAATCAAAGTGAGAGAGATAGCAGAGGTTATGAACATGTCTAAAGAACGTGTTGGCTACATATTAAATCAAGATTTAGGCATGAGAAAGCTATCCGCACTTTGGGTGCCGCGTTTGCTCACGTTAGACCAAAAACGTGTTCGAATGAACATTTCCAACGCTCTATTGCGTGCAGTTTAGGCGCAATAAATCCGAGTTTTGGCGCCGATTAATTACTGTAGATGAAACTTGGATACACCATTATACGCCCGAAACAAAAATACAGTCAAGACAGTGGACTGCAAAGAAGGAACCGGCTCCAAAAAAAGCAAAAACTGTTTTTTCGGCTGGGAAAGTGATGGCGACTATTTTTTGGGATAGTCATGGAGTTATTTTAATCGATTATCTTCAAAAAGGAAAACATACAGTAGGACAAACAGTCTATAACTTTATACCGAATTTTATCACAGTATTCCTTATGCATTGCTTTATATCAAGCCTTCCAAAATATTTCATTATTTCATCAATTGAAAAATTTTTGTTAAAAACATACCGAAGCTCATAATATTGCTCCTGAATCGATTACACAGGCCTCCAAGAAAGAGTAGTCTATTTTTTTTTAATAGACTTACATATCCTTATGTATTTTTTGACGCTAAATCCAAATTTAAAGTTGAAATATGGGATTTGTGGACTCTTTGGAGAGATTAACGTTAAAAACCACAATATTTCGAGTTTTTTAAAGTTTTTCGAAATTAAAGAAAAGGTATGATATGATAAATTTGACTCCATATTTAGATTCTACGGATCATAATATATTAAGAACTATACATTAAAAATTTTCTTTTTTAAATTTCAACCCAGGTACAGCTTCGAAAAGCCCAATACTCGCTCAAAAGCTATAATTTGGCGCAAACGTAGTAAAATAAGATCGTAATTATATTTATAAAACGTTTAAACAAATTATATGTACTCAAAATACTACTTCAGGAGTTTTTAAGGTCGCTGAAGATGATCTGAAGTTAAGTTAACAGCTTGGTGCTCCTAAAAAGCTCTAATGGGATAAAAATAGGTCAAATTTATCAGTTTTTTTTCAAATGACTCAAAAATGGCCACCTCTGAGACTAAAAAAAAATAATATATGATTTATTTAACTTCGGCTTTGAATTATATCTTAAGTCTAAAACCCTCAAGTCCACGACCCCAACTCACAACCTCTAAGCCCACAGCCCCAAATCTACAACCTTAGACTTTGAAATTGGTGAGTTTTAAATGGTGTTGAAATGTGGCTTTGAATTTTATGGATTTGGTATTTTTAAGTAGATTTTGAATTTATAGAGTTATACTAGTAGTTTGTCTACTTAAGAGGGTTGTAAAGAGTTTTTTTTTAAATCTTAAGTATTAGGGATTAAGATTTAATATTTACGTTTCAAGCGTTTAGAACTAAGAAGTTTCAAATTCACAGGCATTCTTTATAAATTAACTCGATATCATCTTACGTAACTACCCTGCTAAAAACATCGATTATAATTATTCAAAACCTTGTACCGATTAAATTTAAATCGATTCTAAAAATTTTTAATAGTTTTATTAATTTTTAATTGAATATTTAAAGCAGGGCAATTGAACATTTTTTTTACTGAAATATTATTCAGGGTGTCCCATTTTAAACAAACCATTCAAAAATCTTAAAAACAACGCGTTTTGAAAAAAAAAATGTTAAAACTGAATTGTAAGTTATAGCAGGGATCAAACAACGGTGACCTTAAATTAGACCTTCAGGTTAATTTTCAAAGTCAAATCGAAGTACGTTTTAGTTTCTTGAATAGTAACCCCTGTTTTTTTATTACGGCTTCATATCCCTTGTTAGAAAATACGTGAGTTTTGTTTAGAACATTTTTTTTAAAGTGCTTTTTTCTCTTGCTATCGCCCGCGTACTATCGGCACGATTAATGATCACTATTTTATAGGGGGAAGCAATTTACCGGGCCGACGATGTGACCATGTGTCTCATCTGGCGCAGCTAGCTACTCATTTGCCAACCCGTTCTATGACCACGTCCCGCGGTATCTACGAAGACACCCAGCCATTACTACCTGCGATTCTGCTAATTCGCACGCTCGTCCACACACTTCCTCATGACCACTTCCACTCCGCTTGACTTCCGTATCTGCGTCTGTCCACTCCCTTACGATCGATTTGCTTCCTTTTGTCCTCGTACGATCTTCTGTACTTGTTCTAATCCTCGTCTCCCATTCACTCCCGACTTCGTCTGCACTTGCTCGTAACCGCACCCACGCGCACCCGAGCTCCACGTCTACATCTACGAATCTCGCACTCATGCTTCAAGTTCACGTCCACGCTCCTTGCATCTCGCAGCGTCCTCAAGAACGTCCAACTTCTCACGACGCCAAAAAATCACCTCCCGCCACTTAGCGCATACTCTTAAATAATCTTTGTAGGCTTGCCCAGAATCCCGCCAAGAAACTCAAATGAAAATTTATATCAGCCACATTTGATATTTGATATTGATTTTCCAAAACATAAGCTGTGATTTGATTTTTCTTATTAAGACTTGAAATTCATAAATTTCTCACTTATTTTTAACACTCTGCCAGATTGAAAAAAATTTTCAAAATTCTAAGAGATTTCGTTAAAAAAATAAAGAAGAGCGCACTTCTCAAGGCCTTTCTTAGAATTTTAGCACAATGATAACAAAAGAAGTTAGGACTTATTTTATACAAAAAAAGAATTCTTTTTGGGAAGAACAAACCGGAAATAAAAAATAATTTTTCTTTTTGATTCTTTTTTCAACCAGGCAGAGTATTAAAAATACGCGAGGAATTTATGTGTTCTAAGCTTAAGGGGAGGTTCTCATCTAGCGACCCAAAAATTACGTGATTTTCGCGATTTTTTTTCTCATGGAAAGAAACAAATAAAGTAGTCAAGTTTTTTGGTACTTATTAAGTATGTTATTAACTACTTTTACAAATTTTTTTGAACAAAAATACTGAATAGTTTATTAGTTATATGCATTGAAAAATAGTCATCGAAAAAAAAGACACCTCCACGGGCGGCAAGGTAACTCATCCAATTTTTGTCTGAAATCATAAATTCAAAGTTTGTTATAAACTAGAAGACATTTGCTGGATCTTGAACTAAAATCACGAAGAAAAGTTAAAAATTAACAAAATGGCGGACTTGCAAAAAAAAAATATTTTTTTGCACTTTCTTTTGCTCTAAGAAGTGCAATAAAAATAAAAATAATCATTGTAAAATTATGATTTTAGGTCAAGATCCAGCAAATTTAATTACCTTTAAAATAAAAAATTTATCTTGATATCTATAATAGTTTTTGAGATATCTTGCCACCCGTCTCAAAAAACATGGTTTCGAGAAAAACGCGTTTAAAGTTTTAGTACGCGATTTAGTACGTAAAAAGACGACTTCGGTTTTTTGACTTTAACTTTAAAAATAAATTGAATTCGGCAAAATGGGTTTCGCGAGCGTATTCTACGAGACATTTGTCAACTTTTTAAGCAAAAAAAAAAAATCGATTTTTTGGTCGTGCTTAATGAGAACCTCCCCTTAAATGAGAGAAATCAAATTACAGCATATTTTGTGAAAAATCAATATCAAATATCCATTTAAGTCGATATAAGTTTTTATTTCTGTTTCTAGCGTGATTCAGGACAAGCTTACGAAGTTTCAACCAAATCGGCGAATAATACTTTCCTAGTGTTACTTGTAAGAAAGGGGTGACTCATGAACAGTCCCGTTCACGTGTAATTATTCTAACGGCTGGCGACTTAACCCTTAGCGGCCACACCACAGCCAGGCCAGGTAGCGGCCATATGGGGTAATTCATTACCCCACGCTGAACAACCTAGTTGTACAAGACATATGGGTGTTTTAAGACTTCTAACCGATTGTTTCATGTTTGTTGAAGAGTTCTTCATTTCTTATTATTTTTATAGATCAATTTATAGATGGCGCCCTAAAAACTGGTCATATATGTGAAAATTCAGCAAAAATGGCTTTTTCTTAGAAAAAAATTCATTACTCCGCTATTTTTCAATTTTAGAAACTAAAATTTTAGGATTGTACGTACAACATATACCACGACCATAAAAAATAACCGTATCTACCGATCATTCAAAAAGTATATTTATTTTGCAAAATTACTGGAAAGAAAAATGAAAAAAATTACAAATCATAAAATGTTTTTTTTTGTTTTATTAGCTTCTAAATACATATTTACGTACAAAAAAGTGAAAAAAATATTATTTTTATGATATTTGAACAGAAAAAATTTATTTTGAATCCTATTTTATCAACCAGCACATGTCATGGACAAAGGGAACAGATGTTTCTTGCAAACCGGTCTTCTGCAGGTCGAACTTCCAGCACGCGTTTTTTTGTCCTTCTTTCGGTTGCATAGTACACACCTTCGTGCTTGGTCGAAGGTAACTTTTTCCAGGTCACCCATTTCTTGGTTGTTGTCAATTTTTAGGATGCTCTTGATGACCATCTGTAGCTATTTCCGAAGAAATAACGACTAAGATTGAAAAAAAATTTTTTTTTACTAGAATATCAAAAACTTACCTTCATTTTGTCTATTGTCACCGTAAAAAACTCGATTTAAAAAAAAAAAAGAACTGTGCCAAGCAACGGTTGTGGCCACACTGGAGTAAATAATTACCGCATACCGAGAAAACAAACGCTCAAAACGACGCCACGCGTTTTTTCGACTTTCTATGTAATGGAGACACATTTCACACTTGTCTACTACCGGAAAATGTCGTTACTTGTATAAATTTCAAAGGTTTTAGACCTCTTATCTCACTTTCTCTGAGCCTGAGGTAACTAGTTACCCCGTGTGGCCGCTAAGAGTTAAAGGGACCAAATATGCCGGGTTATTCGAGACACGAAATTGTTGATATTTTGTTGTCTCTGTAAGTATATCAAAATCGATATCGTGCTGCTGCAAGGTATTACCGGCATAATTGATCAGCGAAGCTTCACCATCCGAACCATGTGAGAATCCGAACCATTGAGCAAAGAGAGAGAGAAAGAAACATCGATCATCAATACGTAAAAGTCGTCGTCGCATTATGATGCAGAACAAAGATGACGAATTCTCGTCGTTTCGGCAATGGTTAATTAGGATTATATATCTCTTTGTGCGACTTTTAGAAACGTACTGAGATCCCAAGATCAACAGCCAGCAGAATTTTGCGTCTGCACATATTGCATTCGTATCACTCACGTTTACTCAAGCTTCAATGCCTGTTTAGCATAGATAGAGCTTCGTAGTTTCGTGCGGTATAGTGAATGATTATCTTGTAGGCCCTTATTTTTTCGATGGAAATGTCAGTGGTGCAGCATATCTTGATTTCCTGCAGAGTGAGTTACCAGAATTATTGATAAATATGGACTTGGAGACGACAATTATGGTTACAAGAAGATGGTGCACCGTGACATCGCTCACTGATGGTTCGTCGATTCCTGAACCAACGAAAATAATGGATAGGCATTGGAAGTAACATCACTGAGTGGTGTACAATATCACTTGATCTGTTAAGTCCAAATTTCTTTTTATGGGGCTATGAAAAATGTAAGTATTGTAAAATGTAGTTTATGCATAACAACCAACGACACGGCAAAATCTGATATTTTATCTATTATTTTTCATAACATTTTATTACAAAATAGAAGGGTCAAATAAAAAAATGATACTAAGCTTTCTTTACGATTTTCCTGTAAAAACGAATGGCGTAATTAATTTTTTAGATTTTTGAAATTATTAGTAATTTGTTTAAATAATTTTGCAATAAGCAATCGAGTCAGCACACAACAGAAAGTAATATAAAGGTATTAATTATTCATTATTAAAGCAAACAATGACATCGTTAGTTTAAACCCATGTGCAATAATGTGTCCATAGATTAGAGATCTATTTCATTTATTGTTAGTAACGGGGTAAATTTATCTCCGCCCATTAGCAACGCAGGACCTTCCTCTGGTCCTGCATTTCTTGTTTTGTGTGTGAGGGGCCTTGCCTAAGGCCCCGCTACCGGTGTTGCTCCCACCGGGCTAGGCTGCTCAGGCTGTGTGCCAACCACCGGTTGGCACACCCGTGGAGGCGGCGGTATTTAGGATAGGGACGCTGTAGGGTAATAAAAATAAGAACGCACCGACTCAGTGCTAAAATGCTGATTTAATAAATAAAAACAAGCAAAACAATACAAAATGTAATCAATTATTGCGGAGAGGTCCGCTGATGCGAAGAGCAATTAGTATTGCCTTACGCGCGATACTAATTCTCGAGGTGCGCACTGCGCATGCGCACCCTCTTCGCTTCACGCGACTACACACACACGTTTAGTCTATGGACGGCAGATATAGAGAGAGCAGTTCTCTCTCTATACTGCTGTAGTCCGTGGCTGCTCGAGTGAGAGCGTCTCTTACTCTCATTCGATGCTGCAGTCTATGGTTGAGCGAGAGAGCTCGTTCCTCTCGCTCAACTGCGTGCTCGCAGGTTGTACGAGTAAGAGTGGCTTTCTCTTACTCGTACGCATATTCTATCATAGTGCGGGAGAGAAATCGATCCTCTTACTCGCACTCGCACGGCCTAATCGAGTTTGAGTTACGCGGTCTCGCGCGTAACTCTGCTATATCTATATATGCCTGACGCGATCGCACACGCGTCAGGAAAATTAAATATAATTACTCGCGGTCTAATTATACTAACGAGTGGCCACTTACTTTTACTACTATCTACTCGCAGGAATCGTCCTCTCGATATCTGCGGCGGAGACTTGTCGGAAAATCTTCGGAAAATAATCTATTGTTCGCTCTATCTCAAAACACGTGCGGCGCGTGGAAAAGGCGGAACGAGAAGAAGGCTTAAGGGGAGGGCTCCTACTTCTTCTCTCGCCTCTCGGTTTTCCCGCGTAGCGCTATCGATTCTTCATCGATCACCTCGCGGATTTTCGCACCTTTTATCGCGTCGAGCCATCGGTCGCTTGATCGCTGGCGCCGCGTATCGTCGCGCCGCGAACTCTCTTTCTATCGCCTATGGCTGGTGGCCTAACCTCTATAAGCCACCTGTCACATGTTATTGTTTTAAACATTTTATTGCACAATAAAAGGGTCAAACATAAAAATAGTAGAGCTTTCTATCATGATTTTTCTCATAGAGTCAATTGCCATAATGAATTTTTTTTAATTCTTTTTTTTAATTTCTGCCAAACTTAGTAATATAGTCGATGTGCACTTACAGTTCAGCCTAGCTGCTTCTTTAAAACTACTTTTCTGAGTAGTTGGCATTCTTTCCCGGGTGAGTAGTGATTGTTTCTTTGACAGTACTTCTTCAATTCGTATGAAAATATACGTAAATGGCTCCATAACTGATTCGCTTCAAAAGAACTGCTTTTTTGGCGTTCACAAACTGCTGGAGAAGTAGGGAAAGTAAATAAATAGCAATAGAGATCATTTTGAATAAAATATTTTTTATTATTTTAAAACAACTGACGTGTAATTTTAACAAAAAAATTCCGGTTTCATACTTCTATACCTAGTATTGGCCTCAAGAGAATTCTAATTGAGTACGAGAGAATAACTCTCAAAACTCCCGAAAATTAAACGTTTCGGCTCTAATATTAAATAATCAACTGATTGGTCACTTCCTCATCGACGGCAATTTGGATGCAATACATATGAGTACATGCTTTGTACGCAAATCGTTTCTAGAATCATGCAGATTACCAGAGGGAATTTCGAACACACTTAGACAGTTACACCTTTCAACAGGATAGAGAACAATTTTATTATTTGAACCAATTTATTATTTGGACACAGTATTCAATAATTGATGGATATGTTTCAGAGGCTCTACATGGTTAGTCAGGTCGCTTGCTTTAACTTTACACGACTACTTCTTGTGGAGTTATTTAACAGATAGAGTTTTTAAAACAAAACCGCAAAATTTAGATAAACTCGCTATAATAATAGTTTTACCGTTTCTTAATACCCAGTCAAAGTGTAACTTTATCCATGTATCTTTGGCTTGATTATTGTAAATATTAAAGTTTAGTTTTGTTAACTATACTTTTAGATAACTCCATAAAAAATTAAATAAGGTTCAATTATACGTCAATTAAACCACCCTAAATATTTTGCCTTTATTGACTGGACAGTTCTGTCTTGCCCTAACTGGTTGGACCATGCTACGTCTTGCCTTAATTAGCTGAAATAATAGGTCCGATTTAAAAAAATTGATTTTATCTTCAAATGACCTTCAAATTCATGGACAAGGTCAAATCCAAGGTCACCATTAGATAACTTGAGAAAATTCCTATTTATGCTGTTTGACCTTAGCCATTTTCTCAAAAGGTCAAATTTGTTAAATGGTTAAGGACATATTTAAACATAAAATTGTCCGCTCTTTTCATTTGCATGGACAAAAATATGGGGTCCGAGACTTTTTAATTACCTTCATAGACTTAACATTTTAAAGACCTTTAAGGTCAAAGTCAGATTAAATTTAAAATCAGTATTGGGTAGTCAGAGAAAAATTTTAAATTTCATACTTCTGAAGTTTCTCTCCATTACTCATGGTTCTCTAGTTATAACGGGGTCCAAAGACTTCTCTAAGACTCTGTACAATTGATTGTTATGTTGACAAAAAATCTGCAAAGGTGTATTAGTATAAATAAGCAAGAATGGATGTATTTTAGAATGGGCTAGTAGAGAGCTTAAAAATCCCATCGGAATTATGTACGAGTGTATATTTATAAACGAAAATAATATGCTTAAAAGTCATTAATTTTTAAGAAAAAGATTTCGGTCTTCTGAAGGTTACTTTCTGAATAGGCAGTTTAAAATATTTTCAATTTATTATAGTGATTAAAATTCTATATTTTTATGCCATAAACCAGATGATTATATAAATATAGTACATTTTAAATTTAATATTTCTTTTAAGGAAAATAATTTATTAATTAGAATTTGTTAAATTTAAAAATTTTAATCTTACTTACTGTAGAATGATGTATCATCGTTAGAACCATTGATTGTACCATTTGGTAATATTTGCAAATATCTATTCTTTATATACATTTGTATTTTTCTAGATACTCCTGTTATGTGAGATAAATTAGCAGCTCTTTCTGCTCGAACTGCTAAATCATCGACATGAAATGATACATCGGTGAGTGAAGTCACAACAATTGCATTAATTATAATACTGCATACAAATATAACTGACATAATATTCGCATTGATAAGTAAAGTTAAATATTTCGCTGGTGATAACATAATTCTGATATCTTAGCTAAAATTCAATCATTTAATAATTAATGAATGTGATGAAAATGTATAAATATTTTATTATCAAAGCTTACATTATATAATCAATTAAGTTTTTGTATAAGTTAAACATACATTCTGTCAAAAAAGTACTGGGAATTGTCGATTAAATCTGGCGGGGCAATTTAGGCAGGTGAAATTTTTTTTCTAGGTTGGTACAACTGTCCTTAATGACTATGCCAAGTTTGAGCGAAATCTGTCAACGAGTGTGTTTACAGTAGCTGGTTAAGTCAGTCGATGTCAATAGTGCGTGCCGATTTTTTACAATGGGTGATTAAGTTGAACAAAGAATTTGTCTAAAATTTTGTGTTGCGAATGAAATTTCGTGTGCCGATGCATTGGAAATGTTGCAAGAGGCTTTTGGTGATAAAGCACTATCGAAAACCCGTGCGTATGAGTGGTACAAAGCCTTCAAGGAGGGTCGTAAAGTTGTCGAAGACTTGCCTCGTTCCGGATGCCCATCGACCGCGTATAACGTCGATAAAATTAAGGAAATGGTGCTTAAAAATCGTCATACCAGCTTAAGAGAAATAGCATATGAACTTGAGATATCCCACGAGTCCACACGTACGATTTTAATTGATATTTTGGGCATGAAAAAGGTGGTCGCAAGACTCGTTCCAAAAGAGCTTAATTTTCTTCAAAAACGGTATCGCGAACAGGTCGCATCAGACATGCTGGATCACGCCAATTCCGATCCCGCATTCATGGAATGCATCATAACTGGTGACAAAACGTGGGTGTACAAGTACGATATGCAAACAAACCAGCAGGCATCGGAATGGGTGGGATAAAACGAGCCGAAACCGAAAAAACCACGCCAAAGCCGCTCAAAATAAAAGGTGATGCTCATTGTTTTCTTCGATATCCGTGGCGTGGTGCACTACAAATTTGTTTTAGACGGTAAACAAAGAGTATAACCTAGGCGTTATGAAACGTTTGCGTGAGCGTATCCGTAAGAAGCGGCCAAATTTGTGGGCGAATAACTCGTGGATTTTGCACGACTATAACGCGCCGACTCACCAAGCTACGATTGTGACCGACTTTCTCGCCAAAAAGTCAACGAACACGCTTGAACAACCACCGTATTCGCCGGATTTGGCTTCCTGTGACCTCTTCCTCTTCCCAAAACTTTAATTACCGCTCCGTGGCACCCGTTTTCAGTCGATTAAAACCATAAAACAAAATTTGGCGCGTGTGCTTAAGGCCATCCCGGAAAGCGCCTGTAAAAAATGTTTCGATGATTGGAAGTGCTGTTGGCATAGATGTATAGGAGCAAATAGAGCCTATTTTGGAGGTAACCCAATAAATTTTTATTATTTAACGTAAAAATGTTGTTTTAATTTAAAATTTCCGGTACTTTTTTGACAGACAGTATACAGGGTGTAAAAAGTAAAAATTTAGAACAAAATTTGTAGAGTCAAAAGAGAATTAAATGGAAATAGCTAAAAATTTTATATCCAGATATGATCTTCTATATCCTTCCGTTTGACTTTGACAAAACATGTCTGCCGCTAGTCCATTAAGTATGTGTGAAGTAGATACGGTAGTCAAGTGCAACTGTGAGTAACTTTGAAGATAAGGAAAAACTTACGAGTATGGTTTATCATATAGATTACGGCTCCCTGCATATGCCGCAAACGTTTATCAGGAACGTTGATACATACAGAACAAAGCAGAATATAAAGTCGCCTAATAACGTTTAATTATAACAACTTCTATGCTAATTGTAAATACATTCCAAATAAAAAATAAAAAATAAAAAATTGTTGAGTACGTTATCATTTGATACGATAAAATTCAAGAAGACGCTAATAAATGTTTGCAACTCAATATTCAAACAGCTTTCATAAATGAAAATATATCAGCAAAAATTGTCTAATCTTATTAAGATGCTACATATTGAAGTAAATAATATAAAATGTAATTTAGATTGTTTATAAGTTTACAGAATGTAGCAGTATTATAAATTTATTACCTTCTATTATACTAATTTGCTTAGAAATATAACATATTCTTATATCAGAATACAGACATTTTATTTTTTAACATGTAAAGTAAAATGAACTGGTGCCAATAACATTTTTTGTAAGATTCGGCGAATGATTATTATTATAACGTTGTTGTATTCTTATGCACTATAATAATTCAATTAAATAGCCCGTATGCATTGAAATATATCTGATGAATCAAATTAATCAATTTTTTATTGCAAGCAATAAATTTTCATATTAATTTACTTAGAGACACTTAAGCTAAGTGAAATGAATAAAAATTGCACTGATTTCCATTTGTAATGGACGAATTTCCGTCCATCAAAAAGAAAAAAAAAAGAGTAAAAGTAGAAAAAACTTGAAAAAAAGGATAAAAAAAACGAGAAAAGAACAAATAAGAAAAGCTCCAGGGGATAAAAAAAAGGAAAAAAAATGCAATCGAAATTAAAAGCGCACTCTATGTGGTAAAGTAACACAGAAGAAACTACGAAGTTTGGACTACGTTATAAGAACATAAATGTGTGGTAACATTCCGTTGACGGGAAGGACCTGTCTCATAAAAGAGCTCACCAGTTGTTTTTATACATCTTAAAATAACACATCGTTCAATAAGTCTCGAGACTAACCCAGAGATGGTGCTAGTAGTAACAAACTGGCCACGTTTCCATAGAGTACGAACCTTTACATGAAACGTGTAGAAATTTTACGTCGATCGGATCACAGACAGCAGAGTTATCGAGGTTAGAGTAAAGTCACTTTGTAATTTGTTTGAAAAATGGAAAAAATCGAGTTTCGCGTGTTGATAAAACATTGTTTTTTAATAGGTAAAAACACCGTTAAAGCCCAGCAATGGCTTGGAAAACATAACTCGGACTCCTCTCCATCCAAACCAACGATTTGTCGTTGGTATGCTGAGTTTAAACGTGGTCGTACGGACACAAACGATGCGGAACGTTCGGGTAGGCCATTGAAAGCCGTTACACAAGCAAATGTGAGTGAAGTGTTGAAAATTGTAATGAAAAATCGCAAAGTGAAGGTCCGTGAGATTGCAGAAATGACACAGATATCATCTGGACGCGTATTTACAATCCTTCATGAAAAATTGAGCATGAAAAAGGTTTTTTCCAAGTGGGTGCCGCGATTGCTTTCGGTGGAACAAAAACAGCAACGAGTCGACGATTCAGAGAGCTGTTTATCGCTATTTACTCGCAATAAAAAGGATTTCCTGCGTCGATACGTGACCATGGATGAAACATGGATACATCATTTCACTCCGGAGTCAAATCGGCAATCATCTGAGTGGCGCATGGCTGGCGAAAGCCGCTCAAAGCGTCGAAAAACGCAGCAGTCTGCTGGCAAAGTCATGGCGTCTGTTTTTTGGGATACACATGGCGTGATTTTCATTGACTACCTAGAAAAAGGTAAATCGATCAACAGTGATTATTATATTGACTTGTTGGTACGTTTGAAGGAGGAGATCGCAGCAAAACGACCGCACATGAAGAAGAAAAAAATCCCTTTTCACCAAGACAATGCACCATGCCCCAATTCCATGAAAACAATGGCAAAATTGAACGAATTGGGCTTTGATTTACATCCCCACCCCCCGTATTCGCCAGATTTAGCCCCTAGCGACTACTGGCTCTTTGCTGTTTTTAAAAAAATGCTCCAGAGAAAAAAAATTTGGCTCGAATGAGGAGGTCATTGCCGAAACTGATGCCTATTTTGAAGCAAAGGATAAATCTTTCTATAAACATGGTATAGAAATGTTGGAAAGGCGTTGGAAAGATTGTATCACTTCAAAAAGAGATTATATTGATAAATAACAATAATTTTTGAAAAAAAAATGTTGTTTTCGTTGTTAGTCTCGGGACTTATTGAACGATGTGTTATATAAAGCCAGTTAAGGGAAGCTTAAAAAGTCAGTTTAGTTCAAAGTTCAGTCTAATGCGATACAAGTGCAGTACATTATAAAGCTCATTCTAGAGCAGTAGTCTAGCTCAGTTGAGTTCAAAAGTCAGTCTTTGTGTCTCAGTATGGTCGAGAAAAGAAATCTGTCTCAACACAAAAAAGAGTTACGGTTGAATTTACAAAGACCCAACAGGAAATATAATAAAAATTGCACTCTAGAGGAAAAATATATGAAGAATACGGAATACGAGAGAACATCACGAAAAATTCAAGAGAAGGACGAACGCAGATCCTAAAAGACAAATAGAAAAAGAGAAAGTGCGAAAGATAAAAAAGAAAAGACTTAAAGAAAAATCTCCAAGTCTGACATTTAATGAAGAATGGGAAAAAGAAAGAGAAAGAGAGAGTGAAAAAAAGCAGGCTTACCATCAGCCAGCCGAGGGATCCCCCACGAGTAAGATAGATAGATAGATATAATTTTTTATTGCACAAAAATTGTGTACAAGGAAAGTACAGTAAATAAACAGTAAACTAACAAATAAACATTAACAAAAAATTATGAATGAATTAACAGTACAAAATAATTAATAATATAATAAAAGTAATTCAACAATAAGCAAACAGACAAACTAATTATACAATAAAAAGCAAGATTTAATAATATAATAAGCTAAGAGCTTAAAATTATAATTAATATTATAGCCTTGATGGTAGAGATATTGTATGCTCTCTCTCAACGGAAAGAAGGTAGGTGAAAATAGTGGATTTAAAGCGGGAAATAGAGGATATAGTATAAAAAGAAGAAGGTAGACAGTTCTAAAGTCGAGACAAATAAACAAGAAAAGATCTATCACAAAACTCAGTAGTAGATGACGGTATGGCCAACGGCCTCACATCACCCCGAGTGGGTCTATCTGACTGGTTCCATACAAAATGTTCAAATAGGTACAGTGGATCATGATGTTTAAATATTTTATAAAGCAAACAGAGGGCATGTAGGACTCACGTAAAGAGTCATTAAATAATCGACACAATATCGGACCTAACACTGGAAAAGCAGCGACAATTATGGACTGCGGGACTCCATCGTGGCCCCGCGCCTAAGAGGAAGAGTGATGCACAGCACTTTTTACTTCATTGATGGCGACAGCACATAGACTAAACTAAGGATTAAAGGTTATGCCGGTATTAAGTGCGTCCAGGAAGGAATCGACAGAAGGAACGCTAGGGTCAAATGCTACGCTACCGAAAAAATTATTTGAATTATCAGCAAAAAAGGTATGGAGAGAGTTAGTAGGAGGAGAGCAGATGCCAAAGTGGCCTGCTTCTTTTCATAGGTGAATAGGGTCAGTAAGTTTAGTAAGTCTGTCCTGAAAGTAAAGTGAGCAAGCAGATTCGGTTTGTTTGTGGAAGATGTCACGTGCTATTCTGTACTGCCGAAGATTTGAAGGCAGTCTAGTACGTTTATAGCGTCTATATAGTACGTCTTTGTCCTGTAAAAGATTAATAAGGAAGGGAGTGAACCATGGGCGGTGAGCTCTTTTGTGAGTAACAACCTTAAGTGGCACAAATGTAGTGATTGCATGATGTAGATGTTCATATAAATAGCGAAGGCGAGCATCCAGAGGAGAGTCACTCGCACATGTAGGATAATCTAAAGAGCGAAAGTAATCAAGAAGAGCTGCAGTGTTTATAGAGCTGTAATCGTGAAAGTGAAACTACGGAAAGGCATCGGTCGTGAGGGAGAGCATTTCGCAGTCGGAGTAATTAAGTCATGTCCGTCGATGAAAGGGGTGGTAGTTAGAGCAGTAATTTAATTAAATTAGTAAAAGTAATAATTGCTAAAGAAGAAGAAAGAGAAAAAGAGAAAAAATATTGTTAAGCTGACAATGCTACAAAGGTCCAAGGAACTGCTACTTGCCTAATTTCACAAGCCGAGCAGCCAAAGATAGCCGAGACCAAGCGGCACCGTCAGCGAAGCCTGCCATCCCAGCCGTCAGCTGCAACCGACAACCGACGACAAGCCACACTTACTCACAAATACACACGATAAAAAGGTACTATTATACATATATATATATGCATACATAATTTACTTATGATAAAAATATATACCGGGTATTTAAAACCACTCGTCCACCCCTTTGAAACACTAAAAACGTTACTTATAAAAAACTAACAATGCTATTATTAGTAAATAGGGTATGCTCTATTGATTGGTGATAAAATCAACTTCCGGTCTAAACCGGAAGTTGGTCAAACTAACCAGAAGTTGGTTTTATTAAATGAAATATGCATATTTTTATGGTGGATTTGGTTTCTGGGTAGAAAAATAGACAACTTTTATTAAAAAATTTTTCAAAAAAATGAATCATAAGTCCTTTAAATAACCTTTAAAACCTCTAATATGAAAATTTTCATTCAGTAATAACTCAATAACCCACGAACCCAATAACCCAAGAGCTAATAATGTCTTTATAGATAAATGGGATATGCTCTATCGATTGGCGGTAAAATCAACTTCCGGTATAGACCGGAAGTCACAAGCCAAACTCACCGAAAGTTGATTTGTTCAAAGGGAAAATGCATATTTTTAAGGTGGATTCAGATTCTGCGTGAAGAAATACAAAACTACTTTACAAATTTACAAATATGCATTGTAAGTAACTTCCGGTTTGACAAATTCAATTGTGTATTAGAGATCAAAAATTGAAGATTGGCCGTTAGCAATTTATGAGCACGTTTACTTTTTTAAGTCATAGATTTTATTCATACCTCAAAATTAATTTCAATTCTGATTGTATTAGAAGCTTGTTTTACTTTAAGAATAATTCAAAATATAATGTCAGTTTTGAGTAGTGAAATTTCCTATTCATTTGATTTTCTACTTAGGTATAAAGTTTTTCTAAAAGTCGGAAGCTTAATATTACAAAATAGTACATTACTATAGTAGTACCAAGGGCCAAAGGTTGGATATTACTGATCAGGTGTTGTTGCCGCACACATTCATAGGGGGTAGGTAAAAATTAAAATCCGTATTTTTTAACGATTAATAATTACAAAATGTACTAAAATTAATTCTCAGGTAAGAATTTAATTATTGTGACCAAATTTTTTTGCTAATCAAAATTTGGTGACTTGCAGTGTTTATTCTAAATGCCATTAAATCTCTAAGTTTCTTTAGATCTGACTTATTAACATTTCTAGCATATTTATTATTTAATACACCATAAAAGTAAGTTCAAAACATTATTGAGGATTATTATTGTTCATTACATTGAAATAAATTTTTGTCCTGATAAAATTTAAGTTTTTCTCTTTTAGAAATGGTGTATTCTGATAAAAAAGCATGCGATATGATTCAAATTTTATTTGAAGTTGGATCTTTTTCTGCTGCTAAGACGTTATGGAGGCTACGATTTGCTGACTGATTTCCACACTCTAGGTATGTCTTAACTCGATTTTCTAATTTAGTATAAAATAATGGGACTGTGCAACCTCATCACAATGAAGGACGAAAAATTAAAAGAAGAATTAGGGATGAAAGATCGACAGATATTGTAGCATCATCGATTATTGCTTCACATGATTCTCTGAGAAAGTGGAAAATTGATTCTGGTATCAATTATTGTACCATCCGTAACATTTTGAAAGACAATAAGTTTTATCCCTATAGAATGCAATTACACCAAGATCTTAACAATCATGACATAGCCCAACGTCTTCAATTTTGTAATTGGTCCCGTGGTCAACCAGCAGGTTTTCATCAAAGCATTTTATGGACAGACGAATGTACGTTTAAGGGGAGGTTCTCATCAAGCACGACCAAAAAATTGATTTTTTTTTTTTGCTTAAAAAGTTGGCAAATGTCTCGTAGAATACGCTCGTGAAACCCGTTTTGCCGAATTCAATTTATTTTTAAACTTATAGTCAAAAAACCGAAGTCGTCTTTTTACGTACTAAATCGCGTACTAAAACTTTAAACGCGTTTTTCTCGAAACCATGTTTTTTGAGACGGGCGGCTAGATATCTCAAAAACTTTTATAGATATCAAGATAAATTTTTTATTTTAAAGGTAATTAAATTTGCTGGATCTTGACCTAAAATCATAATTTTACAATGATTATTTTTATTGTTATTGCACTTTTTAGAGCAAAAAAAAGTGCAAAAAAATATTTTTCTTTTTGCAAGTCCGCCATTTGGTTAATTTTTAACTTTTCTTCGTGATTTTAGTTCAAGATCCAGCAAATGTCTTCTAGTTTATAACAAACTTCGATTTTTTGATTTCAGACAAAAATTAGATGAGTTACCTTGCCGCCCGTAGAGGTGTCTTTTTTTTCGATGACTATTTTTTAATGCATATAGCTAATAAACTATTCGGTATTTTTGTTCAAAAGAATTTGTAGAAGTAGTTAATAACATACTTAATAAGTATCAAAAAACTTGACTACTTTATTTATTTCTTTCCATGAGAAAAAAATCGCGAAAATCACGTAATTTTTGGGTCGCTAGATAAGATCCTCCCCTTAAGAGTGATGCATCTGTAAATACTTGGAGTTGCCGCTACTGGGCACTACAGAATCTTCACTGATTGAGGACAATAGATAACCAACATATTTGGAAAGTAAGTGTATGGTGCTGTATTATTGATGACAATTATAGTTCAAAATTTTTTGACGGCAACCTAAACAGATATCGCTATGATCAACTTCTGAAAACAGATTTGCCAAATTTATTAGAAGATATTCCTCTTCATTTGCGTTTAAACATGTGGTTCCAGCAAAATGGATGTGCGCACATGCATTGCTTATATCTAGCAACTATAAACAGATTATTCCGAAACAGATGGATAGGAAAGCACGGAACAGTTAATTGGCCACCTAGATCTCCAGATCTGTCTGTATTAGATTATTATTTGTAAAGAAGAGTTAAAAACTTAGTATACCGTGACCATCCAACAACAAAGCAAACATGATAGAAAGAATCCGACAATTAATTCAGTCACTTGAGGCATCTGAAATTCGACGAGCAGTGAACAATTTCCAAATAAGAGTACAAACCTGTTTTTTTACAAGGTGAAGCTCATTTTAAGCATTATTAATTAAGTTATGATTTTTTAAATTTCTTCTAATATGTTATTTTATTTAATGTTATGAATATTGTTAAGAAGACGATTGTGAAATTTATGTAGTTATTCCTTTCGGCATCGATGTTTCTTGATCCGTCCTTTTGAAAGTTAGTTAAATAAGTTAAAAAGTGTTTTTATGTTAGTATAAAATGTTTTCTTTGAAATATTTAGATTTTCAGCTTTATTTCTGTTTATCAAATGTAAATAAAAAGGTAAATATTTCTGCACTTCAGTGACAGTGGAAGCGAAAACTGTGTGCAACGTTTAGTTGAATTGGTTCCGTTATTTTTATATTTTTATTTATGAAGAGTATAAACCTATAAATTTTATTTGTAAAGAGTATAAAAAAATTTATTTACAAACAGAATAATTAATTCCGAGTGAAGAAGTGTCTAAAGTGTACGTACTTTTAGCTTCAAATATGACCGCAGTGACGACTACTGAATTCACTGTGAAAAGTTTACATGCGGTATCAAGTTTTACATCCAGTGTCTACTTCCTGTCTGGACGCTCTCATTTGCAGTTAAAGAGTCAACTTTTGCTTGAAAAACTTTTGAAAAAGTTCAATTTCTTACCTCTAATTCACATTCGAATTTGTCAAACCGGAAGTTACTTATGATACATATTTTTAAATTCGTAAAGAAGTTTTGTATTTCTTAACGCAGAATCTGAATCCACCTTAAAAATATGCATTTTCCCTTTGAAAAAATCAACTTTCGATGAGTTTGGCCCACTTCCGGTCCATACCGGAAGTTAATTTTACCGCCAATCGATAGAGCATATCCCATTTATCTATAAAGACATTATTAGCTCTTAGGTTATTGGGTTCTTGGGTTATTGAGTTATTACTAAATGAAAATTTTCATATTGGAGGTTTTGAAGGTTATTTAAAGGACTTATGATTCATTTTTTTTTTTAATTTTTCAAATAAAAGTTGTTTATTTTTCCATTCAGAAACTGAATTCATCATAAAAATATGCATATGTCATTTAAAAAAACCAACTTCCGGTTAGTTTGAACAACTTCCGGTTAAGACCGGTAGTTGATTTTATCGCTAATCGATAGAGCATATCCTATTTGCTAATAAAAGCAAAGTCAGTTTTTTATAAATAACGTTTTCTAATGTTTTATAATGGATGGACGGGTGGTTTTAAACACCTGGTATATATATATATATATATATATATATATATATATATATATATATATGTATATGTCTATATATATTTTTTTTGACAGATAGAAAAATTAGACGTGCTTTAGTGTGCTCGATGATTTTGTATTATTATTATATAAAAATAAACCAACGAATTTGCATAAGATTTTCTGTAAAAAATGGAATCAAGTGCTCTAAAAAACTTGAAATGTTGAAAGTGGCATACAGTTAGTCTGTTTTAAGTAAAAAATGTTTACAAATGATATAAGCTCTTCCAAGATAGCCGAGAAGATGCTAATGACGAACCTCGCTCTGGACGCCCCAGCACATCAACAATTGATGGTAACGTTAAAACTGTGAAGAAAATTGGTTTTTAAAATCGTCAAATTACCATTAGAGAAGATGCTGAAGATGTTGGCATACCGATTGACTCATACTATGCAATTTTTTCGGATGTTTTGGAATTTGCAGATTATTTTCATTCGAAGAAAAAGAGACTTGAAACGACATCATTCATAACACACAAAATCCCAATAATAAATGATATACAAGTATTTGCTAAGCAGTATAGATTTCCGTACGCGCCCTCATAAAAGAATTAGATCGACAAATAAAAGAAATGCTTGAGAAATACTACTGTGATCAAGAAGTAAGGTGAAATTGTCATTTAAAACTTCCGGGTATTAGAAAGGCAGGTAAATTTTTTTTCCTAGGTTGGTAGGACTGTCTTTAACATTTGCGAAGCGTCTGTTTGTTAAAAGGTTTAATTATCTCCGAGTTTCACGTGTTTTTGTAAACAACCAAAAGTGACTTTTTCGATTTTTACAATGGGTGATTTTGTTGAGCAAAGAACTTGCATCAAATTTTGTTTGCGGAAGGAATATTCTTGTGCAGACACGTTAAAAATGTTGCGGAAGGCCTTTGGTCATCAAACTATGAGACAAAAAAACGTTTATAAGTAAGAAAGCAGCCGATTCACTCGAAGTAATTCACGAAACAAATGACGAAGATATTGCGAAAGAAGAGGAAAATTTGTATAATAATAAGAAAACTACTAATGATAACATAGACAATATCGAGCTGGAAAAAAATATTATTAAAACTATCTCTTTGAGTAGCCAAGTGTAGGAAGAAGAATAAGCCAGGGAAAACGATAACAGAGAAATTAAGATATATGATACAGACGATAGCAAACTTCGAGCGACAGGAAAAATATTAGTCGACTGTAAAGAGCAACTTTTAAAGAGGAAGGATAATTACTTGAATTTCATAGTAAGTGACGGAACGCCATATGATAAAGGCACACGACAATAGAAGAGATGCACGCCTCAGCCGTAAGAGGGTATAAAAATATAAATAAAACATATAAGAGAATTAAAAAATATTCTTATTAGGAGAATATCAAAGAAGATGTACAAAATTTTATAAGACGTTGCCTGTAGTATCAAATAAAAAAGCATGTGAGAGTAAAAACTAAACAACGTATGACAATAAGCGACACACCTAACATACATGCCTTATGAGCAAAATTAGTTTGTACGAGAGTGGTCTAAAAAGTTTCCGATATAACACAGATACAAGACATTTTTTCTTAATTTTTTTTTAATCTCAACATAGTCTCCTTGCAATTCTACACACTTCTCCCAGCGATGCTTCTATCTCTTCAACCCACCCAAATAGTACTCGGCGTTTTTCTCTGCAAAATGACTGTTCACGAAGGTGATTACCTCCTTATTTAAAGAAAATCTCTGTCCTTCGAGTGCAATTTTCAGATAAGGGAACAAAAAGAAGTCGCTTGAAGCTAGGTCTGGTGAGTATAGCGGATGGTCAAGCAGCTGAAACCGTAATTCGTGGATTTTCGGTGTAAGACGGCGCGTTGTCTTGGTGAAACAGGATTTCCTTTTTCTGCAAATGTGGACGTTTTTCTGCAAGTTCTACCTTTAGCTTGTCGAGTGATGATGCGTAGCATGCTCCTGTAATGGTTTTTCCTTTTTAAAGATAATCGATTAAAATAACTCCATGACTATCCCAAAAACTAGTCGCCATCACTTTCCCAGCCGATAAAACAGTTCTTGTTTTTTTTGGAGCCAGTTCTCTCTTTGCAGTCCACTGTTTTGACTGTATTTTTGTTTAGGGGGTACAATGGTGTATCCAAGTTTTATCTACAGTAATTAATCGGCGCCAAAACTCGGATTAATTGCGCCTAAACTGCGCCAATAAAGCGTTGGAAATGTTCATTCGAACACGTTTTTGGTCTAACGTGAGCAAACGCGGCATCCAACGTGCGGACAGCTTTCTCATGCCTAAATCTTAATTTAATATGTAGCAAACACGTTCTTTGGACATGTTCATAACCTCTGCTATCTCTCTCACTTTAATTTGGTGGTCGTCTAGCACCATTTGGTGAACTTTGGCGATGTTATCGTCAGTGGTTGCAGTTTTTGGACGTCCTAAACGTTCATCGTTTCCCAAGCTCTCACGGCCACGTTTGAATTCGGCTGCCCAAAATTTCACTGTGGTAAATGATGGTGCAGAGTCCCCATACACAGAGTTCAACTCATTTTTGATTTGCGTAGGCGTATTGCCTTTGAAAAACAAAAATTTAATGACAGCTCGATACTCAATTTTGTCCATTTTCACAACAACACTTACATCAACTCACTTAAACGACTGTCAACTTACCATTGTGCATCCAAAATAGCTGAAACTTTGGTGAGCGACTGTCAACAGATGAACAAGGGAATTCGCTAGCTTTTATTGATGAGTGCTGCTATCTTCACATTGAGGTCGGAAACTCTTCAAACCACCCTCGTACGCACTAGGATCTTTATTAGTATTATGGAATAGCCTCAATACCGTGCTAATAATACAGTGCAATTTTTCGAAGTTTTATTTAACTATACCATTTCAGGACGCCAGCACTAAGCCCGTTGCTGACGCATTAAAAAAACAATTTATATGTATTTTTTGAAGCGCCGGAAGTAATAGTAACCAATCGGGGATCGAATTTTATGAGCAGTTTGATGAAAAGAATGACCAAGAAATTTAAAATTAAATAAGTAAGGACAACGGCTTATCATCCGCAAGCAAATGGATTCTTGGAAAGGTTTCATCACTTACTCACAAAATAGATTAAAATAATCATCAACGACAAGGGTTCTTATAATAAAAGTTTAGAGTTAGCCATTTTTTGTTATAATACAACTTCGCATGAAGAACATGCAAATCAAGGATATACACCATACAAGTTAGTATTTGGAAAGCTTGCTTAGCTGCCGTTGAATGAGCCACTTAAGCCCGAAGAAGAGCCGTCTATAAACCGGGTGGCAAATATAAAGTTGCTTAAAGTATATGCATCTCTTTACCCCTCTACTGTATCATATAAGGCTGGGCCCACGTAGGTACATTCTAGAATGTTGGAAGTTTCTATTGAGACGCCGTAAAGAGCAATACGTGTACTGTAAAATAAGTGACCTTACGAACGAAGAAAAGGTGTATCTCATTGAGTGCTTTTATTCTAGAGGTAAAAACTATACTGAAGCGTATAGAGGTTTTTATACTAAGTTCAGGAGTAAAAGAATAGCCAGTCAACATACTCTTAGAAGGTAAGAATAAAAAAAATTATATTTGACTTTATCGTATGACCGCATTTTTTAATAAGGTTTTCAAATTTTTTTTTACTTCTTTCTTAGTGTAATTAATAACTTTATCAATTATTATACTCTTGACGATCGTCATCATGATCTTCCTGGTTCGTCATACACAGTTACAACAGAAGATAAGGTTGCCGAGGTTAAAAAACATTTCAAGAATAATCCAACGGATTCGATAAGAAAAGCTGCAGCAGCTTTAAAACTAAATCAAGAGACACTAAGATTAATAATAAAAAATCTCATTAAGTTACATCCTTACAAAATTTTTTCCTTTCGCTAAGAAACGAGAATTAGTCAGGAACTATTATTTTAGGCAAGATGGTGCTACGCCGCATAGAACTCAAGAGATATTTAAAGTTATTAACGATATTCCAAGTTTGCACACGCAGGTATAGAATGGCCCCCTTATTTACCGGACTTAAGCACGTGTGATTTCTTCTTATGGGGCTACCTAAAAGATTACTGTTATGCGGAAAAACCCAAAACCGAAGATGATTTGAGAGAAGCTATTAGAAAAGGATTTTCTAGTATTTCTTTATCAATAATTGAACAAGTTTTTTATAGTTTTTAAAAACGGCTCGATTATTGTACAAATTCAAATCGAGATCACTTTGAAAATATTTACCATTAATAACACATCGTTCAATAAGTCCCGAGACTAACAACGAAAACAACATTTTTTTTCAAAAATCATTTTTATTTATCAATATAATCACCTTTTAGAGTGATACAATCTTTCCAACGCCTTTCCAACATTTCTATATTATGTTAATAGAAGGATTTATCCTTTGCTTTAAAATAGGCTTCAGTTTCGGCAATGACCTCCTCATTCGAGCCAAATTTTTTTCCCTGGAGCATTTTTTTGAGATCAGCAAAGAGCCAGTAGTCGCTGGGGGCTAAATCTGGCAAAAACGGGGGGTGGAGAAGCAAATCAAAGCACAATTCGTTCAATTTTGCCATTGATTTCATGGACTTGTGGCATGGTGCATTGTCTTGGTGAAAAAGGATTTTTTTTTTCTTCATGTGCGGTCGTTTTGCTGTGATCTCCTCCTTCAAACGTACCAACAAGTCAATATAATAATCACTGTTGATCGATTTACCTTTTTCCAGGTAGTCAATGAAAATCACGCCATGTGTATCCCAAAAAATAGACGCCATGACTTTGCCAGCAGACTGCTGCGTTTTTGGACGCTTTAGGCAACTTTCGCCAGCCATGCGCCACTCAGATGATTGCCGATTCGACTCCAGAGTGAAATGATGTGTCCATGTTTCATCCATGGTCACGTATCGACGCAGGAAATCCTTTTTATTGCAAGTAAATAGCGATAAACAGCTCTCTGAATCGTCGACTCGTTGCTGTTTTTGTTCCACTGAAAGCAATCGCGGCACCCACTTGGAAGAAACCTTTATCATGCTCGATTCTTCATGAAGGATTGTAAATACGCTTCCAGATGATATCTGTGTCATTCCTGCAATCTCACGGACCTTCACTTTGCGATTTTTCTTCACAATTTTTAACACTTCACTCACATTTTCCTGTGTAACGGCTTCCAATGGCCTACCCGAACGTTCCGCATCGTTTGTGTCCGTACGACCACGTTTAAATTCAGCATACCAACGACAAATCATTGGTTTAAATGGAGAGGAGTCCAGGTAATGTTTTTAAAGCCATTGCTGGGCTTCTACGGTGTTTTTACCCATAGATAAACAATGTTTTATCAACACGCGAAACTCGCTTTTTTCCATTTTTTAAACAAATTACAAAGTGACTTTACTCTAACCTTGATATCTATGCTGTCTGTGATCCGATCGACGTGAAAATTTCACACGTTTCATGTAAAGGTTTGCACTCTATAGAAACGTGGCCAGTTTGGTACTACTAGCACCATCTCTGGGTTAGTCTCGGGACTTATTGAACGATGTGTTATTATAGTTATTCCCTAGCCAGGTTTTGTCATTTTTTTAAAACGTAATGTATCTGTTAAAAATGTTTGATTAAACTAAAACCTATTTCAAATAAAAATGACCACATCACTGATTTAATATGTATTTTTATAATTTTTTTCGCTGCGCTCATCTCAAAATTACAAGCGATTACTTTAGGCAACTTTCCATTTGTCACCCTGTATATGATCGTCATATCATAGACTTATCGTGGCAAGACGCCGCGCACCTCCAACCAGCCACCACCAGTCGGCACAGAGGCCGACTGGGCAGAAATAAAGGAGTTAGTGCGGAGTAGCCTAAGCTCCAACGAGGCGCAGCGAAAGCGCCTCGACGCGATTTACCGTCGGGGCGAACGGTGTTATGCCGCCGCCAGTGACGACCTAAAGAAGAAGATCTCCGCCGATAATGCGGCAATAGAGATGGACGCCTGGCGAGCGGCATATCAAGCGGAGGACCATGAACGCGAGCGACGCCGGCAACAGCGGGACGACCGCCGCAAGAAGGAGGAAAAACGTCGGCGGGTGGTAGAGGAGGCCGCCCAACGCGAAAGACAAATACAGGAGGAGGCAGCACGGCGGCAGCGGGCCAGGGAGGATAAGCTGCGAAGGATGCAGCAGGAGCTACGAGCCAAAGCGGCCCGCGACGCTGAGCGGGTATAAGCGGTAGCAGCCCAGGCGGCTAGGGCCAAACTGTACGCGGAGAGAGCGAGCCGGATCGAGGAAGCCTGGCACGCGAAGGAGGAACCGCCCCGCTGCTTTATCTGCGGCCTGGAGGGTGTAAAGAGGTCAAAAAAGTGCCCCAGGCTGCAGGAGCACTAGAAGTATAAAGAGCCCTGGCAATGAAGAGCCAGGGCCTCCATCCGTGATGCCACAGGAGCCCTGGCAGAGCAGAGCCAGGGCCTCCTTCCTAGTCGTGTAAATGCCAATGATAAAATATAAGTATTCTTTTTCTATTTTTCTAATAAGGCTGTGTATTATTTCTTAATCCTTTCAGCCCTCATCCCGACCTGAGTCAAGAGGAGGCATTAGTACAGTAGCTGCTAGTCGAGGCCTGGCAGCGACTGGAGGAGGGGTGTGACAGGTGACTTATAGAGGTTAAGCCACCTGCCATAGGCGATAAAGATAAAGTTCGCGGCGCGACCATACGCGGCGCCATCGATCAAGCGATCGGTGGCTTGACGCGGGAAAAAGGCGCGAGATTCCGCGGCGTAGCAAAGAATCGATAGCGCTACGCGGGAAAACCGATAGGCGAGAGGGGACGAAGGAGCCCTTCCCTCAAGCCTTCTTCTTGTTACGCCTTTTCCACGCGCCGCATGTGTTTCGAGAGACAGCGAGATATACTTCGAGTTTCCGAAGATTTTCCGCCGAGCCTCCGCCGCAGATATCGAGAGGACGATTCCTGCGAGTAGTTAGAGCAAAAGTAAGTGGCCACTTTAGAGATATATTTAGATCGCGAGTAATTATATTTAGTTTTCCTGACACGTGTGCGATCGCGTCAGGCATCGATATAGATATATATTGAGTTACGCGCGAGACCGCGTAACCCAAACTCGATTAGGCCGTGCGAGTGTAAGTGAGAGGATCGATCTCTCTCTCGCACTGTCATAGAATAGGCGTACGAGTAAGAAAAAGCCACTCTTACTCGTACAACCTGCGAGCACGCAGTTCAGCGAAAGGAACGAGCTCTCTCGCTCAACCATAGACTGCAGCGTCGAGTGAGAGGCAGAGACGCTCTCACTCGGGCAGTCACGGACTACGGCAGTATAGAGAGGGAAATGCTCTCTCTATATCTGCCGCCCATAGACTACACGTGTGTGTGTAGCCGCGTGAAGCAAAGAGGATGCGCATGCGCAGTGCGCACCTCGAGAATTAGTATTGCGCGGGAGGCGATACTAATTGCTCTTTGCATTAAAGGACCTCTCCGCAATAATTCATCACTTTTGTATTATTTTTGTTATTTTTACTCATTAAATAAGCAGTTAGCACTGAGTCGGTACATTCTTATTTTTATTCCCTACAGCGTCCCTATTCCGAATACCACCGCCTCCGCGGGTGTGCCAACCGGTTGTTGGCACACACCCTAAGCAGCCGAGCCCGGTGGGAGCAACACCGGAAGCGGGGCCTGAGGCAAGGCCCCACACACACAAAAGAAGATAAAGCAGGACCAGAGGAAGGTCCTGCGTTGCTAACGGGGCGTAAATAAATTTACCCCGTTACAAACTATAAGTTAAATTCTTCGAGTTTTATCGACTTTATGTCCAAGGAATTTTAATTTTGCGATTAAATTCATTAATTTACCATGATTATATCAGTCTGTTTAATAACTTTTGCGGTTCGATAAGAAGGGTGTTGCTACTAGCCTAAATTTTTTTTTGTTATGTTGTTACACTCTTTATATGAATATATGTGAAGTTTCATTTTAATCCATCAATTTATTCTTTGTTTACAAGCCATTTAGTATCGGCGTGCCACAGTATTTTTTTACAATGGAAAAAATCAAGTATCATGCAGTGATTGAATTTTTATTTTTGGAAGGTTTAGAAGCAAAGGAAATTTATGAACGAATGTTAAAAGTGTATGAGGACTCTTCGCCTTTAATTAGTACAGTAGAAAGATAGGTGGCTAAATTTAATCGTGGTCGTACAAGCTTTGAGGACGATCCACGTCAAGGACGTCTAAAAACAGCAACAACACCAGAAATCGTAGAAATAATACAGGATATCGTATTGGAAAATCGTCGAGTGACTGAAAAAGATTTAGTAGAAGCCCTAGGCATCTCATTGGGCAGTGTAAGCAATATTTTGACTAGAGTATTGGGTTTCAGCAAGCTATGTGCACAATGGGTGCCGCATTCGCTAACAATGGAACAAAAACACATTCGAATGCGATTTTCTCAGCAACATTTAGAGCGGTTTTGAAAGGATAAAGTGGATTTTGTGCGTCAAATCATCACCATGGATGAGACTTGGGTCTATCACCATGATCCTGAATCAAAACAAGAGGCTAAAGAGTGGTGTGAACCTGGTTCTTCGGCTCCGAAACGAGTTCGTGTCCAGAAATCGGCCAAGGTGTTAGCATCAGTTTTTTGGGATGCGAAAGGAATTTTGTTTGTGGATCACTTGCAAACTAGTAAAACAATAAATTCTGAATATTATTGTAACCTTTCAGACCAGCTGAAGGGAAAAATTCGTGAAAAAAGACCCGGTTTGCAGAAGAAAAAAATTCTTTTTTATCAGGACAATGCACCGTGTCACAAGAGCATTTTGACAATGGCTAAAATCCATGAATTAAAGTTCGAATTGTTGGAGCATCTACCGTATTCACCATATTTGGCCCCTAGCGACTTCCATCTGTTTTCAGACCTAAAAAAATTCATGCGTGGAAAGCGTTTTTCATCACATGATGAGGTCATAACAGATGTAGAAGCGTATTCCGCAGCCCTTCCAGATTCTCACTTCAGGGATGGAATTCATAAATTGGAATCTCGTTGAAACAAGTGTATTGATGTTCAGGGAGACTATACTGAATGATAAAGTGTATTTCAAACCATAAAATTGTGTTTTTCTTGTCGGACCGCAAAACTTATTGAACAGCCTGGTATACCTAATAATAATTTTTCTTGTCGCATTTTTTTTTTTTTTTTTATAAATAAATTGCGTTAATTATTAACTAGTTCCTGAAGTAATAATTATCACTATTCCTCTAGAATAATAATTAATCCTATTATTAATTTATTAAAATAATTACTCTTAAATTCAATTAAAGTAACATAACGCGTAGTACAGGCAACGTAAAAACTCAATCAATATAAATTCAAAACTCCTTGATTTTACCTTAGAATAACGTCGATCGAATAATTATTCCAGCGTCATTTCGTGGCAAATATTCAAGAATTAATTGGGAATTGTAATTCTTAAAGAATAATTATTTAAACTATCATTATGCACTTATTTTCTTACCTTTCAACAATCTGGTAATTATAAATTACTTTTGCGAACCTAAAGTCATTATTCTTGTTCTCAGCGACAATCATTTTTAATTTAAATAATTATTCTTTAATTTTAATACCATTGCATAAATAAATACATCGCAAATTGCGTAAAATGCGACAAAAAACTTAGCTCTTTTTTGTAATGTGCGCTAAATTTTAAATAGAATGCAACTATGTAATTTAATTTAACATTTAATTATCACAAATAATAAATAATGCATATGCATAAAAATTGTGCAAAAAGAATCTGCTCTCTCTCTCTAATTCTCGCTCTCCCTCCTAAGAGAAATACGTTCGAGATAAGCGATTAGCGCCCACCGCGCGCTAATTTTAAGCAATCTGATTGGTACAGAATCGTTTCTGTACGAGTGTATAAAATAGCAAGCTTGACTTGCGGAGACGCATTCGATGTGATTCTTTAAGATTGGCCATTACCATCAGGCCGGATCATCTTCCGCACGGATTGCCAACGATACGTTGATGGATCTTAACGAACCAACTGCGCCCCGAACCGAAGGACATCGTAAGACCCCAGCAGGCAGAGCCTGATCTGGATCACCACAAGCCGACCGCACCCTAGCGCAACATCGTTTAACCGACTCAAGACAGGAAAAAGAGAGAGAGTTAGAAGTTACATTCCTTTTGTAAAAGTGAGTAAAAGAAAAATAAACTTGATTCTAATTTTAATCCATTCTTTTCCTCTCTATCATCTATTTTCCTCCGAAAAGTCGCTGGACTAAAAGAAAAGTGTCCTTCGACTTTTACCTTAATATCATATTTGTTAGGCCCTCTACCGAGAGTAGACAAGCCTGTAGTGGCTTGCCGCATTCTCAATCCCGGAATTCACACCTATCCAATAAAAATTAAATTAATTTCTTGCTACTCTTTTATTCTTTCGGCCACCCTAAGCTCATGGACTTTAGTGTTCAGGCTTAAAAAAAAAAAAGGCCAAAGCTGCATTTATAAGTTAAGACTCTGACATTACAGTTTTGATAACGTAAGTGTAGAACTATGAGCCAACGCCACGCAGGTATGAATCCAAGAACAAAGATGTACATTCATTACCTACATCTGGGTTATAGGCTTAACTCCTTCCAATTACAAATAGTGCTTGGCACCTGTGTTACGTGCCGAGAGCCACTCCCGATATGGAGGAACTACTGTGATTGCATTTTGGATATACTTTTCGGTAATTTACTTGATATTTATACATACATAATGAAATGCTGGAATGGACACCATCAAAAACAATTGATGCAGTAAGCGTTGTGTAGAGAATTACGTGGTTTATTTTTCATTAAAATAGCCAGATGGTAGCCATGGACATCTTGAACAAGAACATCGTAAGTTAAAATGTGGCACGTGGAAGCCGTGGCTAACGTGTAGCACGTAGTTTAAGTATAGAAGTCTCACCGCAGTTGACCATCCGGGAAAATTGTATAAGATGTAGCAGACCATTTTCCGTAGGAAGTAATTGCGAGAGTTGTATGACCCAAATAATAAACGGGAATCTCGACATACCTGCAATCTTTAACTGCAAAAGAGAGCCACCGTGCCGCCTTGGACAATCCTTCTAAATGCAAATACTACGAAAGGTTAGGGCCCTTAATGATACAGTTCAGAAGGGAAGAAGATTTAAGGGTTGCAACAAGTTTATGAGTGCAATAAATACAAATTATATATATATATATTGTAACGGGGTGGCAGTTTTAAAGGTCAACTACCACCGGAGCAATTGACCTCGGCGGACGCGCAATTCGCGAAAGGTGCGAAACTTGCTCGCAGCGCCTCCTTCTCGGCCGCCAAAGTCTCGGACGACTTTGCTCCTAGGTCTGGGCACAAGAAGCCGTCTTCGGACCTAACTTACCCCTTGCAAGCTGGTTTCTCGGAGAGGGCAGTATTCGGAAGGGAAGCTGAAATCTCCTCGTTGAAAAAAAGAAAAAAAAATGAAAAAGTGTAAATAAATAAACTAAAAGAAAAATATGAAGTAATTAGAAAGAATTGGAAAAGAATAAATAAATTTATAAAAATAAGAAAGAAATATAAAAAAAAAGGAAAAAGAACAATAATGGAAAAAAAAACAAGAATAAGAAAAATAAAAGAAAAGGGATGAAAAATAAGAAGAAAGACTAAAAAAAAATATTAAAATAAATTAAACAATTCAATAATTTAACAAAAAATATAAATTAAGACAAAAAAAAGATCAACTACGAGGGCGGTTCAATAAGTACCCGTGTTACAAATGAAGACACCATTTTTTCAAGAAATTTTCCTTTATTTTTTTTAGATAGTCCCCTTTTAGAAAAATACACTTCTCCCAACGTTCCTGCCATTTTGACCCCTCCAAAAAATAGGATTTGTCGAACTCTCCAAAATACTTTATGTTAGGGAACAAGAAAAAGTCGCAGGGAGCCAGATCGGGTGAATACGGGGGGTGCGGCAGCAATTCATAACGCAATTCATGCAGTTTGGCGGTGACAACTCCGGATGAATGTACTGGTGCGTTATCATAGTGAAACAGCACCTTCTTTTTCGCCAAATGCGGCCGTGTCTCCTTCAATTTTTTGTCAAAGCGGTCCACTAACTCACTGTAGTGTTATCCAGTGATCGTTCTTCCTTTTTCTAAAAAATCCATGAGGATGACGCCGTTCGCATCCCAAAAAATCGTCGCCATGACCTTTCCGGCCGATGGGACCGTCTTCGCCTTCTTTGAAGCAGATTCACCGGGAAAAATCCATTGTTTTATTTGTTGCTTACTTTCTGGTGTGTAATGATGAATCCAGGTTTCATCAATGGTGACAACTCGACGCAAAAACTTCTCCGGATCTCGCTTAAATTGCTCCAAACACTGCTTCGAAGTTAACAGCTGCATCCGCTTGTTGTCCACCGTGAGGAATCGCGACACCCATCGGGCCGACAATTTTTTCATCGCCAACTTATCATGTAAAATATGAATTGCCGTTTCGGTCGAAACACCTACGGCCTCTGTTACTTCGCGCACTTTCGTTCGTCGATCAGCGAGAATCATGTCGTAGACTTTTTGAATGATTTCCTCGGTAACCACGTCTGCCGTGCATCCTGGTCGCTTCTCATCAAAAACGGATGTTCGTCCACGTTTAAATTCGTTGAAACAATATCTAAATGTGGTCATCGATGGCAAAGTGTGCCCATAAACAGCATTCAACTTTGCTTTTATCTCCTCGCATTTTTTTCCATCCAAAAAAAAAGCGAATTACCGAACGATACTGCTCTTTTTCCATCTTAGCGAAAATCACGAAACACGTCTTACTCGAATGGCTGCCAAATCCAAACTAACCTATCAATCAGTCTGAAATTTGTTTAACCGTCGTTTGATAGATGGTAGCACACGCTGATAATACCAACTTTCCTTAAGAACGCCCTCTGTCGTAAAACACGGGTACTTATTGAACTGCCCTCGTATATATTATATATATCAAAAAAGTGGAGGAAATAGATGTAAGACGTACGTATTTGTTTTTAGCGCGATATTTTAGATTACTGCCTTCATATGCGTAATGTTTATGATTTAGGATCGATGGAAGTTTCTGCCGCCGTAGACATCGATACAAACCCCGTTATACCTGCCAGCATAATATTCGAAGACTTATACAAAGTGAGGTTCTGAGTGTAAACTAAGTCCACTTAGAAAGTTATGATCACACTAGACTTTCTATGCGAGAAATAAAAGCTAGAAGAAATAGAAGTATCTTTAGTTACTTGGATAAGCAATGGCGACATCCACGAAAAAGCTCATTCCCTTACAAAGCTCGATTCGATGAAATATTCGCAAAATTTAATCAAACATATGCCAATTTTCTTAAAGTTCAAGACCTTTACAAATATGCTGGATCCACTCTCTTAAATAGTGAAAAATAAATATACGAGCTTCTGAATACGTTAAAAGCACATACCAGGCACACAGTGACACAAAAAGAGCATGCGACCGCGTTAATGAAGACTTCTTTAACACGAGTTTTAAATGAAACATTGAAAGAGAAAGTCGGAATAATCGGACGCATAGCAGAAATAAATGACTCAGACAAAATGAAGAAAGGCAATCCATTCTTCTAAAGAACCCTATATCTACTACTTAATCATATAGAAGAAAAATTAGTTGGATATATAACTTAAAATGTGAGAATACAAGAAGTTTTAGAACACGTCGTAAGCAGAGAAGTGCACCCTCTCCTAACCACTTAATATGTAAGCAAGATGTCGAAACCATGGTCTGGCTGCGGAGATCCTCACTCGCACAACACGTAAGGACACCGGGAATCTCGCAAATATTGCGAGAATACATTATGGTATATTTGAACAGCAATTCTATATACGAATCAAAATTCCATATACAACTACGGAAGATTATACATTGTACCAAATGGCGCCTTTTCCAGTCATTCAATACCCCTTCACGGATTGGGCAGGAGCAATTGAGATACGCACCTTCCATTAATATATGTTAAAAAACATTTCTTCAAACCTAAAGAATATGAGTTGCAAAGATGCAAAATAATGGAGCACCAAATAATCTGCCCAAAAAAAATGGTTTATAACTAATCAACAAAAATGATATCTAGTTTTAATTATTTTACAATGAAACAGAAAAAATGCTCTCCAAATACGATATTAGTCTTTAAAGAGAATATCAGTCAACATTTATACAATCTCGCGCTGGAGAGAGCTGGGCTTTTTCGGTCAGCCAGCCAACCACCCTCACGTACTATTGCGAATATAGCCAATTTAAGTTACACATTCGGAACGTAGGTTTACTCCAATTCAACAACCAAAGTAGCATACACTCCAAAGGAAGTAAACTGGCCACACAGGTAAAAATCAACAATAGTATCAAACTAAAATTAACTAGATTGTCACTAATGTCAAGATTAAAGGGAACAGGCATAATAAATCATACCATAGAGCGACACACCCAAAAAACGCGATGCCTCATCGTGAGTTGCTCATGTCCATTCTTCCTCTGGTAGTAAACTCTGCTTTAACGCTGCATATGGGCGGGGCCATAGTAGTCGTTTTGTGTTATTTCAAAAAAGTATTAAAGAACACTCCAGAAGAATTAGAGTTAAGAATAAGACATGATAGAAGTTGCAAAACACTTAAAGTAGGCATTAATGACTTACCGTGGAGGAGAGATTAGATTAAGATTAGCACAAAAAAAAATTTAAAATAAAGGCCAAGTATACACGAATAAGATAGTAAACTGATGTAAGAGCATGTACACAATATTATGGTAATAAATAAACAAATAAAATTAAGAGAAAATATATACTGGGTGTCCTATTTTAAAAAACAGATACATATATCTCTGGTACTAAAGGTTTTAAGAAAAAAGTTTTTAGGCAAAAATTGTTAGATTTTGAAGGCGGAATCTAACTGTGACCTTGGCCATGACTTTAAATGTGCCCTCCAAAGTTATTCGAAGATCAAGTTGGTTTTCTTAAACAAAAACCCTTACTTTTGACCCCGGAAAATAAAAGAGCAGAAAATTTTACGTCCCAATATGACTTTGACCATGACCTTAACTACAACTTTTAAGGTTATTTAGAGCAAAGTTGTACATTTTAAATAGAAAATCTTACTTCTGACCCCAGAAAACGAAAAAATAAAAAATTTTAGCAAGCAGAGATCCAGCCAGTCAAGGCAACACCAAGCAAAGACCTGGCCAGTTAAGGCAAGATCGGACAGAGACCCAGCCAGTTAAGGCAAGACCAAGCAGAAACTCCAGCAGTTAAGACAAGATTAACCATCGATGTAAGCTGTATTTTCAGCTGAAGCAGAATGGAAAGAGCTATTTAAGGCAAAAGATGTTCAAAAGTTGCTCTATCTTCTCGAATACACAAGTTGACTCGTTTTCGGAAAAACGATATCGTTTTTAATAATACGTTTCGTGGTATGGTGTTACATGCATTTCGAATTCTCACCTACATCTCTTCTTTTGTCGTTGATCTGGTTCTATAGACCTCATTTTTTAGAAAGTCCCATAAATAAAAGTCAAGCGATGTAAGGTATGGTGACCTAGGTAGCCATTCTACGGGACCTATTATACCTATCCATCGATTATTGAATTTTTCATTAAGATAATTTCTTACGATGATTGCCCAATGTGGAGAAGCACCGTCTTGGTGTAGCCATAATGTATTTCTAGTATTGCGGTCAACTTCTTCAAGCATAACTGGGAGTTGATCCCTTATAAACTTCAAATAAATTTGTCCGTCAACGTTGCCTTCAAAAAGTAAGGGCCAATCAAGTAGCCATTAACAAATACACCATACATTTAAACTCCAGCGATGTTAATGGTCAACCTTTCGCATCCAGTGTGGGTTAACTGGAGACCGAAAGTAACAATTATGGCTATTAAACATGCTAGTACTTTGAAATGTAGCCTCATCGCTGAACATAACATACTTGAAAAAATTATCATCATTATTAACCTGCTGCGTTACTCATTGACAAAAAAAAAGTCGTCTTTGATAATCCTCAACCGATTAAAATTGGTTCAAAGATATGTGATACAGATGGTACTTTACATTTTTTAGATATCTGCTGGCTGTTGATTTTGTTACACCAAGCTCTCGTTCAATTAAGCGTAAACTTATCTGAGGATCTAGGTGCACCATAGCTAGTAGCGCAATTATTTAAGGATTATTAGCATAATCTTCTGTTAACACGGACCTCCTTTTACGAGCAAACTTACCTTGTCGGCCACGCAACTCAATATTACGAGTAATAGTGTCATTGGGATGACGTCTTTCGGAAAATCTAGCAGCACACAAAATTGAAGCTTAAACGTAGTTTCGTCGTCATTCTTCGAACAGAAGGAGAATATCGACAATTTTATTAGCTGTGTACTCAGGCATAATGAGAGAATGTCAAAATGAAAAATAAAACTTAAATTACAGAAACAAATTTAATTTAATAAATGAAGAAACAAACAAATCATTTCTTCAACTAAATAACAAATTTTTTTAAGAATAAGAGGTTTTGATAAAATTTAATTTCTCAAACTGATGCCTCAATTTCGCATTCAAATAAACTTAAAATGAATGACACAGTTGATTTAAATTAGTAATAACTTCAGAAACCACTATATGGCAACTATTTTTCAGAAACCACTATATGGCAACCAAATTTACAATCAAGAAACTAACTTAAAAAGAATTCATTCACGTTTTCAGAATGACTGTAATAAACTATGTTATTCATCGAAGGTGATCGTCGACTATCGGAATGTTAAATCAAGGCAAAAATAATACAAAATTCGAGACTATCAAACTTCTCTTATTATTAGGAAAGAATCTTTGTTTGTTGAGAAAAGTATTATTAGCTGCAAAAATATTATTTTTTGTATGTCTAATTTTGTTTAAGTTAATTTAGAATTAAAATTAATTTAAAAACATTTACTGCTTTTTTATTTTTAATTTTTATTATGTGTAACTATACTAAGGGAACCATTATTATTTGTCTACTGCTGGAAGAATGCCACCGGAGTTATTAAGTAACAAAATTGGGATTAAAAGTTTAAGTTCTCTTTTAACGAAATTTAATTTGATCTTTAAATAGCCTTCAAGGTGATGATTAAGGTAATGGTCAATGTCGTGATAAAAGATATCCCACATAAGTTTTTTGTCTTCTTTCATTTCCATGATTAAAGGCAGAGACTTTTCTTTGAAAAAATTAATTTGACCTCGAAACGATCCTGAAGGTTATGGTCAAGGTAATATCTGTTTGGACGTGAAGTTTTCTGCTCTTTCATTTTCCGGGGTCAAAGGTAAGGCTTTCTATTTAAAATATTGAATTGACGTTCAAATGACTTTGGAGTTCATATTTAAGGTAATGGTCAAGGTCATATTAGGACGTAAAATTTTCCGCTCTCTCGTTTTCCGAAATCAAAAGTAAAGGTTTCCATTAAAAAAAACTAACTTGACCTTCAAATGATCTTGAAGGCGATATTTAATGTCATGGTAAAGATCACAGTTAGACGTCCCCTTCAAAATCTAACGACTTTTGTATAAAACTTTTTTCTTAAGACCTTTAGTTTTAGAAATATATAAATCCATTTTTTGAAATAGGACACCCAGTATACATCAAAACTGCGCAAAAGAAAAATATCAATAGATACATCAAATCATCTCTCGTTACAGATGATACTCTGGCATCTCTTGTTCCTTACAAGCGGAATTCGTATGGCACGAGGATTGATAAGATTTGATTGTGGTAAACAAATATCAAACCTAACAACAATATCGTTGGTAGACATTGGGGATCGTGACATTGCTAAACCCAAGGTAATAATTACTCGAATTGATGGTCAATTATTACAATTTAAGGATTTCAAATCCGTAATAGTATACAAGTGATTATTAAACATTACATGAATTATCACTTATTGAATGTATGATCTTACAACGATCCGGATTCATCTCTATAAGTCGCACACATATAGTAGGTATTCGTGCTAATTCCACCACTAATAAAAGCATTATGTTTGCTGCAAGCAGCGTTACTACTAAATTAAATTCAGTAGTAGTTTGTAAGTTTTTAGACACTTAGTGCATAGACGTAGATACCGGACACCTGTATTAGTCAATGCTCCCCAAAGATACTGGTGAGATATGCACATACGCTGTATTGTACGAAGGTTACATGGATAAAATAAAGGATACTGCAAAAACTAAAACCATGTATTTATTAGAATCAGAGGACGTAAAGTTATTGTTATGAACAGGAGGAGACTTAAATATCCTTCATTTTGCCCGCACCGGACATCCTAAATTATCAGTACTTGAAAACGCCAAAGAAGCCGGTCGGCTTAAGAAGACACCGACATCGACCATATATCATGATTTATTAACATACAAAAACTTTCAATTTTTATACAGAAAAATATGTGCAAAAAAGGCAAACAGTAATAAATAAATTATCTTTAGGCAACCCGGGCCGACAAATAAGTCCCGAATACCAACCCATATATTTGATTAAAAAGCTATTTCCAAATTAGCTGAGTTTAATAATAATATGACAACTTATTAAGTTACTAATAGATACAATTATACATTAGGATGTAGCGAAAAACATTTTTCTTCCAGACCGAATCGTAATAGTGCGGAAAACTTGCCTACCTATAACAATAATTTGTATGTAAAACCCCAAGCCCATCGGATAATATCTTCATTTCTGAACCTCACCTTAAAGTTTCGATTTTTTAATCAAAGATAGCAAATTGGTGATGAATAAAAGATATTGATAGGTTTCCCTTCCGAATTTTTGTGATATGTACAAATGCGTGTTAAAGCACCTTTTTATGCTCGAAATGGTCATCGAGTAGTCTATTATACTGTGAAATGCCAGGGAAGTGTTGTTAAATACGCAAAGTTATGTGCTATCGCAAGATACATTCGTGCAAATTTTCGCTCAGTTTTTACTGACCCAGAACCCACCACGAGAAGGTGTCTGCACAAGATGTTCCACCCAAGCCTAACCCAACCAACCAACCATATGCTGGACTTCTATTTTTTACCCAAGATCACTTCCTATGTTTGTTTCTGATATTGTTTTAATGTATTCATTTTTCGTCAAAAACTGGAAAAGATTCTCCCTTGACCTCAGCACACCTCGAATGTGACCGTCTCGCGAATCTGCACCACATACCGTCACTGATGCCTGTGTTACTAATTACACCATTCGTTTAACAGCGACAGTATGGGACAGAATTTTTGAAAACACTCAGTCAGCCACATAATCCAGGGAGAGCTTTTGAATAAGCTCCGCGTTGAAAATATCTTAACAACTAGAGGCACAGTAACTAGAACTTCGGGACTTTGCCAGTCAATCATGTTTGCATAATCCGTAGTTTCAAATTTTATTCTTGGTATTGTATTGAACCTAATAGAGATGGAGGTAGAGGAACGAACGATTTCATTCTCCATTACCATCAATAGCTTGTTAAAAACTGATTTACGGACCTCAAGACGCTTGTCTGTCATCATTGCAAGAAATATATTTTTAGGCATCGCAAAAAACGCATCATGCTGAATGGAAACATCAATAACTTCACGATAACGAGCAGGTAATGAGTATCTCGTTTTTCTTATGGTCTCAAAAAAGTGTCGGGAGCCGTCCTTGATTGATCTCTGTAATCTTATTGAAAACCACATTGGTGAATATACAGTGAAAATATATTTGACTAGGTCCTTCAAGTGTTGAGTAGGTCTTTTTGTTAAAATATAGAGCCTTGAGATTCTGTTTGCACAGGTAAGCCATCGATCCCGAGCCCAGAGACCATCGGGACAGTGACCAGACATAACGGCCCGTGATATTTCGAACAGATACTTTTTATCAGCGCTAAGATCTAAGGTGTCTACGTCGGATAAGTCACAATAAACAACGAATGCTCTAAAATTCACTATCGGAAGCTTTTCACAATCATTGAGTTTAGAGCCTATAGGTTCTGTGAATGAAATTGGACTAACTGAAATCTCATCTATAAGCTGGAACAGACTACGAAAAGGAAGTTCGTTAAAATGTAGTAAACACACAATCCATTGGAGTGGCTTATCAAGTCTTTCCTCAAGTCTACGTATTATTCTACCACGCCAGCCAGTATTCACATTGGTTCCGTCAGCACCAACAACTTTTACTTTTCCGAAACCATCACTAGTTTTATTTGTGATATGTTCATAAATGGCATCAGTTATATCCTCTGCGGAACCTGATTAGGAAACCACGTGACCAATATATATTGACCCTGGTTCAGCCACTAAGGAAACGTGTTCCTCTTTCATCGCCCTACGATAATATTTTGCACCTTCCTTCGCTTGAGCCAAAGTATCGTCTTTTTGTCTATCAAAGTAAATACCAAAAATAAGACCTGTGCTTTGTGACTTCTGCTCCAATTTTTTACCTACTTTCTGTTTTTCACGCCAGATTTTACTTCGATCTGTCACGAGAGCAGACGTATCTTCCGCAATCAACCCTACATATTTAAAGGCGAAGGTAACAATTAGAGCTGTAGCTATGTTACTAACACCAAACCTTTGTGCTGCCAAGGTCTTTTCAGTCAATTTAACCCTCATCTGTTAACACTGGAACTTCCTAACACCCCAAAGTGCCTTAAACTCATTATCTTCCTGCTCATCAGCACTCTCATCATCAGAAGAGGATTGGAATTCAGTTTCTAAATACTTAGAACAAGAAGGTTACTCCTGATTAAGTGATTTTTCTTGTCTTTATAATTTCTCCTTGCGCTCTTGTCTTTTAACGAGTTTCTATGTTTCAGCAACGTCAACACCGACGATGCGGCCTACTCTATTATTCCGCTGATCAAGGAGGAACGGTTGTTCAATTAGAGGAACCTTCATCTCCTTAGGACATTTGCAAGCAAAAAAAGGAGCACATTTGCAAAAGGCTATGTCAAAAGGCTTCTTTGCCTGTTGTTTGAGTGCGACTGATACTGCTATGTCTGCAAACAGTGGCTGTCTATTGCCGCCACATTTCTGACCTTTGCAACGCCATTCGTCTAGAAAGCACAGAATGACATCCTTAAAAGTTGGAAGCTGATGACCTCCGAGATCTGATGGGGGACAGTCAAATACTGGACACTTCTGCCTAAAACTAAACTTAGAGAACGACATGCCGGAAGTAAATTGCCCTACTAGATGTGTAGCAATCAACGAAGAACTTTTCAATTCACAGGTGTGTGTGGATAAGACCAACGATAATACGAAATACGAGGGTGGCCTGAAAAGTTTCCGACCTCAACGTAAAGATAGCAGCACTCGTCAATAAAAGCTAGCGAATTTCGTTGTTCATCTGTTGACAGTTGCTCACCAAAGTTTAAGCCATTTTAGATGCGCAGTTGTTAGTTGACAGTCGTTTAAGTAAGTCGATGTGAGTTTTGTTGTGAAAATTGACAAAATTGAGTATCGAGCTGTCATTAAATTTTTGTTTTTGAAAGGCAATACGCCTACGCAAATTAAAAATGAGTTGAGCTCTGTGTATGGGGACTCTGCACCATCATTTACCACAGTGAAATTTCGGGCAGCCGAATTCAAACGTGGCCGTGAGAGCTTGGGAAACGATGAACGTTCAGGACGTCCAAAAACTGCAACCACTGACGATAACATCACCAAAGTTCACCAAATGGTGCTAGACGACCGCCGAATTAAAGTGAGAGAGATAGCAGAGGTTATGAGCATGTCCAAAGAACGTGTTTGCTACATATTAAATCAAGATTTAGGCATAAGAAAGCTGTCCGCACGTTGGGTGCTGCGTTTGCTCACGTTAGACCAAAAACGTGTTCAAATGAACATTTCCAACGCTCTATTGGCGCAGTTTAGGCGCAATAAATCCGAGTTTTGGCGCCGATTAATTACTAGATGAAACTTGGATACACCATTATACGCCGGAAACAAAAATACAGTCATTATAGTGGACTGCAAAGAAGGAACCGGCTCCAAAAAAAGCTAAAACTGTTTTTTCGGCTGGGAAAGTGATGGCGACTGTTTTTTGGGATAGTCATGGAGTTATTTTAATCGATTATCTTCAAAAAGAAAAAACCATTACAGGAGCATACTACGCATTATTACTTGACAAGCTGAAGGCAGAACTTGCGGAAAAACGTCCACATTTGCAGAAAAAGAAAATCCTGTTTCACCAAGACAACGCGCCGTCTCACACCTCAGCGGTTGCCATGGCGAAAATCCACGAATTACGGTTTTAGCTGCTTGACCATCCACCTTACTCACCAAACCTAGCCCGAAGCGACTTCTTTTTGTTCCCTCATCTCAAAATTGCACTCGGAGGACAGAGATTTTCGTCAAATGAGGAGGTAATCACCTTCATGAACAGATATTTTGCAGAGAAAAAGCCGAGTACTATTTAGATGGGTTAAAGAGATGGGAGCATCGTTGGGAGAAGTGTGTAGAATTGCAAGGAGACTATGTTGAGAAATAAAAAAAAAAATTAAGAAAAAATGTCTTGTATCTGTGTTAGGTCGAAAACTTTTCAGACCATCCTCGTATTGTATGAAAATATTATAGCAATGAGATTTATGTGTATGTTTTGTATTAATAGAACCGATGTTATTACGATAATATTGTAGCGTCAGAGACAACGACGATCACAGAAGTAAACGTGAGCGATGTACCAAATGCTCACACTAATCCATGTAGGAATAGTGAATGGAGACTTGCTACAGAATGAATAGGAGCGTTGTATACAATGTATATGTATAAGCAAATGGCTATATTTAATTTGCACTTGAATGAATGAAATCTCAATATTCCGAATAAAGTTGAGTATAATTCATATATTATGCAAATTAATTTACTGCATTTTTTACCAATTTGCCTTTTTTCACTAAAAAGTCGAAACTTTGAGGCGAGGTTTAGAACAGAAGATATCATTCGATAAACTTGGGGTTTTGCACATAAAGTACTGTTATAGGTGGGCAAGTTTCCCGCACTATTACGATTCGGTCCGGAAAAAAAATGTTTTCCGCTACACTCTATTATACATGGATGCATCACATTAGTATAACAAGTAGAAACTAGGGAGGAGGCTACTACAGCCGATCTTGCTTCAAACATAAACGATCCAAAACAAGCAAATATATATATATATATATATATATATATATATATATATATATATGTAGATCGCAAACGGCAAAGTTAAATATATCTATCCTTGTACGATGAAAATTCGCATCACTCTGTATAAAAATCTTTTTGCTTTTAAGGGCTTCTATACAATTGTAGCGGGCAAAATGAAGTAATTTTCTAGTTTCTTTTTTTTCGGCATGACAATAAATGTTTATTAAAAAAGTATAAACTCTATTAATTATTATATATTTCTATTTACTTTTACAAATTTTTTCATTACAAAATATTAAATGGCAGAGCTCCAGCTCTTTTCCAGAAGCACCTTTTTTCAGCATCAGTTGCGGTGGACATGATCTCTTGAGAATGGCTTATCTGAAATTAGAAATTAAAAAAAATTGCTTGCGCTTGCTGCTCGGCAAGCGTAGCATGCCTGCTAAGCCTAACCTGAGAAATCGCATTGTCAAAACAAACCGTCTATTTATTACATACAAATGCCGAATATACGCACACGAAGGAATCGTATGTTGCTCACAGTTTTTACATATAACGGCTATTTTAAATCCAAGTCCGTATGTATCAGTTGGAGCAAATTTGATGTCACTGTAACACTCTTTACACTTCACATTCTGCAAAATTGTAGTAAAAACTGTAATAAAATTTAAAATTAATAACCCACCGGCACGGTGACTTCATCGATAACCTTAATTTTTTTTCGAGACGCACTAAAACTACTTTCGTTAGTCTTTGCGGTTTTCAGATTAAAAAATTGTTTTCTTTTTTTCACTCGGTCCTTACATGATTCTAAAAAGTATCTTGTATGGCATGTTTTTTATGATGCTGATCGACCATATTTACAATTGAAAAAATTTGTCGGAGGATTTCCAGGAGAATGTTCAGCCGTATACTGAACACTTCTAGCCTATCGATGTTACAGACTGAGGCCAAAAATAAGGGAAATATACATAGGATACCCAAGCGACTTAGACTTCTGTTACGACTGCTACTATCCTAACTCAATACCTGAAGGGGACAGCATCGATATCGTTAGAGATTGACATAAAGAGCACCGGCGACTACCTACTCACCTGTGATTCCTGCGAAACAAATCTTATACCTTTATGACCGATAATCTGATGTGGGCGTTGCACAGAGAAATTATTAAAATGAATCTAAAAACAGAAGAAAATTTTATGACTAAGGAGATCAATCATGTACCGGAAAATGGGTAAAAGAAGAACGTGTTGTCTTGAATGCGAAAGTAAGAGAACTAGAAGATCCTTCATCCAGAGAATCATCTACAAGGTATCTCAGGATAATGTAAGTAACTTCTACAGGATGTGCCGTAAGGGAAAGATACAGAGAAACCTAAATAGAAACGAACTATTATGCCTACAATGAGCAATCGGACAAATAGATTCAGATTCAGAAGACGCAGAGGGGATGACAGAATACTGGAAATTTTACTATCCTTGATGAGTGAGAAAAACAGCGTAGCTACCTTATAAAGAAGACTGGAAGGCTAGCCACCTTAACAAATTGGTCGAATAAAGGAATATTATACCAAGAAGTAACAGTAGCAGGACTATACTACAACAGAGAAGAGAACATACTATTTTATTTCACCTGCAATAAAAAATTAAAGGACTGAACACGCAATCAATTTTAGCTTAAATACCTAGAATTAACTCCGAATTGTCTCTTTATTCAAGGAAGACCGTGAAAAAATCCAAAGATTTCGGATAGTTACACTGATACCGACGGTCAGCCAGGAGAAAATTAGTGCAAGATATACCAATGACAACCTATGAAAGTGGCTTTATTTTCCATACAGACATCTGTTAAATTAGAAAAGCTGCGCTGGGGATTTAAATACTTGTGCATTATGTAGAATGATGAATGCGTCTATAACGTGAGTATTCATCGCATAATAAATAAAAAAAAGAAATATAATAATAATAAAAAAAAAGAAAAAATACCAAAGGAAACAAATTTGCTAAAACATATTAAAATGCTTAAATAACAGGCAGAAAACCTGCCCTCTTACATTTCCCTCTTCCAAATCGAAGTTAGGCACCCCGAATTTCATGTTTGCCAAACAAATAAACGACAAATCTTACTCGCTATAGTTGCCGCTTAATTTGACCGCTAAAAGTTTCTTACTTAATTTCAATTATTCTTATTTCGCTGTTAAACTAAAATAACTGGGGTTATCTGCAGAGGGGTACTCGTGCAAGTGTTTGCGTTGTTGTGTCTTTATCTGCGAATTTGTACCGCTCCGTGTAATAGCTATAGTATTAGTTTGATGTGGGTGTAACGCGGAATACGTGTAAGGGTTTTTATCTATTAATCAATTACTGTTACGATTGAACTACGTGCTGGCTTTCTTACAATTATTATTTACAATACAAAAAAAAAACGCGTTAAATTAATCCTAGCCCCGGACATTTACTCGGCAGACTGACATTTTATACTCTCAAACAATTGGTATAAAATAAGAATCATAAAACATACCTGGTTAGCTGCACTATTGGGTGAATTCCGTGTATTTGCCACATTGTAGGCAAATTTCAATACTTGGAAGGCCAATAAAACTCTTAATATACTAGTAATTTACTTAATAATATAGCGTTGCTATGTAATACATGAATGTAATAAAACTCACTATCCCATAAAATTTAAAATCTTCAAAACTAAGTCAAACTAAAATTTTAAATGTTTCAACATATAAAATTATGCTTTAATTATTCATTTGGCCGCTCTTTCATAAAGCTTATACATTTCGTGGTCTCCTAGGATTGGAAGTGAGATTAGGGAAAGAAGTTTCCACCAATTATCAAAAGTACAAAATTTTATTATTATATACTAAAAATAAATGCCTTACATGTGATCTTACTTTTAGCCTAGATTACCAACTAGATATACAATCTATACTTAATAAAAATTTAATTTAACTTATAATAATGGCTTTACAAATAAGAAAACAAACAAAAAAAACTTATTCTTAAACAGAATAAAATCAAAAAAAAAACTCGACCACTGGTCCCTTTAACTATAGTTTTTTCGTCGGCTTCGGTGGCCATGAGATTCCGCAGTTAGGGCAAGTGGCTATGAACACGCTCTTCTCTCCACACTTGCGGCAAAACCAATTAATCGGTCTTGGACACCTCGTCCAACTATGACCGATTTGGTCGCAATTCTAGCAGCCCAGTCGCTTCTAGCCGGATTCTATTCGTGGATGCGGCACGGGAACTGGTGCTGCCGGATTCGCCGCAGCTGTCGCTCTAGTCACTGGCCTCTCCGGCGAAGCTCTAGCTTAACGCGGAGGCTCAATTGCAGCTGTTTCCCAATCTAGCCGGGAAGTCTCTGGGCCACTCAAGAAGCTTAACAATTCCACCAGTGGCGATCCAAGTGGAGCCGCTTGGGGGAAACTTGGCACCGTTAAAATTGCTGGGGCTATTTTCACTGGCGTGGATGCTACCCCGACAGGCATCCAATAGGGTAGTGGCCAACAGGGGGAGTAGCCACCTCCAATACATTTGCCGGTTCCACTGGGCTCGAGTCAAAATCGATGAGGTCCCTAGTTACCTTGGCTTGAGCTTAATCATTCCTCCTCGCCTCCTCCTGGCGTCTTTGCTCCTCTTCTTCCGCTTGAGCTATAGCGTCCGGGGAACACAGATGACGCCTTTCCCTCATGCAGCCTCGATAACCCGAACATTTTGTCGCTTTACCTGGCTACGACAGGGGCTTGGCGAGGGCGGAGCCTCGTATCTCGGATGAGTATCCCACTCCACTCTGGCTTCCGAGAAGCTCCCGGCGGCCGACCTCGCTTTCATAGAAGCGGCAAAGCGCCGCTAAAAAAGGCTGCGTTCTTCCGCACGCTTGACCTTGAGCTTGATGATAGCTCATCTTGATCCTGAAAAGAAGCAGAATTTTCTGAAACCACTGTTCTAGGGGTTACATATCTTTTCAAATCATTGACAAAGACTTTCATTTGTTTCTCGAGTCTATGTCTTTGACCAAATAAACAACAGAGGAGAAAACTCTTATTACTTTGGCAGACCCTACAAATTTTAGTGCTTGATTTGCAGCAAAATGATCCTCAGCAGACGAAAGAACATGGTTCCTCCGTCTAAGTAAATTGCCTACATTATATCTCACATCTTTTCTATTTCGATTATAATATTTGGCCTGTTTTGCTGTAGCTTTATCACTGTGCTTCTTTACCAAATCATAAACGACAGGGAGCCTAGTTACCCGCTTGAGCCACTCATCAGGATTAGATAGGGAAGTAGGATGGGGTTGCTCTAAGTGCTTACGCACTAATAAAGTAGGTACGGGATTTCTTCCAAAATTAAGAAAAACCGGTAAAAATTTCGTTGACTCATGAACTACGCTATTCAAAGCAAACCTAAACTCGTGCAAATGCACGTCCTATGAACGATGATCTTCAGTTAAAAAGTTGTTGATCATCGGCTTTAAGTTCCGATTTACACGCTCGGGCGAATTGGCCTGAGCGTGATACGGCGGAATAGTCGACTATATAATCCCGTATTGCTCTAATCATCCGGTCACCAATCGATTGGCAAACTCCGTACCATTGTCCGTGATTAACACGTTCGGCGCCGCGTCACCCGTACTTGGATTCCGTGGGGCAACCGAATCACGCTTAGGGCCGAACATGTTAAATAATCCGGATAACCCCATCTGTTGACGACCAAATCCTCGAAAACTTGAAGCACGCTTTGTGCATCTGCTTTTCGTAGTGCTTTAGACTCTACATACTCTGTAAACAGATCTTCAAAAACTATTGTATACCGATTTCCTGACTTTAATGGTGACTTAGGACCTCTCGTATGTCCGCGGCTACTACTACCCATAACCCTTAATATTACGTTCCTCCGTCAACCCCACTGGAGCTTCATTAGAGCCTTTGTGTGCTTGACATTCTTAACAGGCTCGAACATAACAAATAGTATCGTAGAAGTTTACTATCCAATAATAATGCATCGTCACTTAAGCGAATGTCTTTTCTTTACCCACGTGTCCGGATTGAGGCGTGTTGTGAGCTTCACGTAAAGCTCTCTCTCTCTCGATCGGCGAGAGGTGACACCAATTTTCACGCATCTAAATCCGGCATCAGCGGATCCACCAATAGATTCGGCTTATGCGCATAAAGCAGGCTATTTTTTACCTTTAAATCCGGATACTTCTTCGAAAACTTCTGCACTGCTTCCATTTCTCGATTATATCATTCGTCGTCTTTAGATATTTTAGCTAAAGCTCCGATACTATTTTCTAGAGCTCGAGACGACATGTCAGGCACCTTATGAAAAGCCTCTTTTCTATGTACAAATTTAATGTCATATGCCTGCTGCGTCGTATTCCAACGAGCCAGTCTGGTCAAATCCTTCAAATTGTTGAGCCAGAGAAGACTGTGATGATCCGTAACTCTCTGAGCGGTTCAGAGGATATCTCTATCAATATCCTCTGAACCACTCAGAGTACGGCCAAACATTATTTCTCTGTAACGGTATAGTTACGCTCGGCCTAGCTCAACGTTTTACTAACTTAATAAATCGGATGCTTCTTCCCATCCTGCTCTTGAGAGAGCACACCTGCTATGGGGTAATCTCTAGCATCTGTTTGTAGCACATAAGGTAATGATAAATTAGGCCGGGCTAGAACTGGAACTTGAGCAAAAGCTTACTTTTGCACCATAAATGCACGTCCCTGCTCCTCTTTTCAATGCCAATGTAAACTTTTCTTCAACAAACCAATCAGTGAAGTCTTAACCTCCGCTATATTTGGAATAAATCTGCTATATCGACCAATCATATCCAAAAATCTTTTTAATTCCTTAGCATTGGTTGATGCAAGATACTCTAAAACCAGTTTGATGTTGTCCTCGTCAGTTTTCAAATCTTCGTGGTTGATGACGTATCCTAGACACTTAACCTCCGAGCAACAAAATTTTGACTTCTAACGATTAATTTGTAGATGCGCATCCCTGAGAGCTTAGAGCACTAACCAATTAAGGTGCTCTTCAAATGTGAGCTTAATTGTTATAATAAATCTTGATTGTTTTAACCAATTAAGGTGCTCTTCAAAGGTGAGAGTCACAATAATTATATCGTCTAAATAGGCGAGCACGTGTGGCTGCCATTTAGGCTTGATCAATCTGTCCATAGCTCTTTGAAAAGCAGCTGGCGCATTGGTCAAGCCGTACGGCATACGCTTAAAATGGAACAACCATCTTCCAGAGACTGTAAATACTGTTATCTCTCTACACTTCAGCTCAAGCTCTATCTGATGGCAAGCTTGGCTCAAATTCAACTTAGAAATATACATTCTTTCAAAAAAGTACCAGGAATTGTCGATTTAAATCTGGCGAGGCAATTTAGGCAAGTAAAATTTTTTTTTCTAGGTTGGTACAACTATCCTTAATGACTATGCCAAGTTTGAGCGGAATCTGTCAACGAGTGTGTTTACAGTAGCTGGTTAAGTCAGTCGATGTCAATAGTGCGTGCTGATTTCTTACAATGGGTGATTACGTTGAAAAAAAAATTTGTCTAAAATTTTGTGTTGCGAATGAAATTTCGTGTGCCGATGCATTGAAAATGTTGCAAAAGGCTTTTAGTGATAAAGCGCTATCGAAAACCCGTGCGTATGAGTGGTACAAAGCCTTCAAGGAGGGTCGTGAAGTCGTCGAAGACTTGCCTCGTTCCAGACGCCCATCGACGGCTTCGACCGCAGATAACGTCGATAAAATTTAAGAAATGGCGCTTAAAAACCGTCATACCAGCTTAAGAGAGATAGCACATCAATTTGAGATATCCCATGAGGCCACACGTACGATTTTAATTGAAATTTTGGGTATGAGAAAGGTGGCCGCAAGACTCGTTCCAAAAGAGCTTAATTTTCTTCAAAAACGCTATCGCGGACAGGTCGCTTCGGACATGCTGGATCGCGCCAATTCCGATCCCGCATTCATGGAATGCATCATAACTGGTGACGAAACGTGGGTGTACGAGTACGATATGCAAACAAGCCAGCAAGCATCGGAATGAGTGGGAAAAAACGAGCCGAAACCAAAAAAACTACGCCAAAGCCGCTCAAAAGTGACGATGACGCTTATTGTTTTCTTCGATATCCATGGCGTGGTGCACTACGAATTCGTTCCAGAGGATCAGACGGTAAACAAAAAGTATTACTTAGGCGTTATGAAACGTTTGCGTGAGCGTATACGTAAGAAGCGGCCAAATTTGTGGGCGAACAACTCGTGGATTTTGCACGACGATAACGTGCCGTCTCATCGAGCTACGATTGTGACCGACTTTCTCGCCAAAAACTCAACGAACACTCTTGAACAACTACCGTAATCGCCGGATTTGACTCCCTGTGACTTCTTCCTCTTCTCAAAACTTAAATTGCCGCTCCGTGGCACCCGTTTTCAGTTAATTGAAGCCATAAAACAAAATTCGGCGCGCGAGCTGAAGGCCGTCCCGGAAAGCGCCTATAAAAAATGTTTCGATGATTGGAAGTGCCGTTGGCATAGATTTATCGGAGCAAATAGAGCCTATTTTGAAGGCGACCTAATAAATTACGATTATTTAACGTAAAACTGTTGTTTTAATTTAAAATTCCCGGTATTTGACAGACAGTATTTAGCTGCTTTCAGCTTGTCTAAAATATCAGCTACATTACGAAGTGAGTAAGCTAAACGCTTCGTAACTTGGTTTACCTTTTTACGTCTATACAAAACCTGAATTTCCCATTTAGTTTTAGCACAATTACCGAGCATCTACACCAAGGGCTATTCGATGGCTCTATAATGTTTTCAAGCAGCATAAGGTCAACCTCGTCTCGCGCAGCTTTCAACATCTTCGGGGGGAATCGCATCGTCCTTTGTTGGATAGGTTCATGCCTTTGCACATCTATATCGTGCTTGGTGAGCAGGGTATCTCCCAGAGTCACCAGCGAAGCAGGAATTAATTTATCCAAAAGTTGCTCAATAATTACCTCATCTTCAGATGTAGCTCAACGAAACCCCCAAGACTGGCTACAGCTGGAAAGGTCGACGGGTCCGATCCAATTGGATGAAATTGATGAACTACTTTCTTGTGCGTACACTACGCATCATTGTCATAATTTATTCTAATCCTAAAAATTCTGTTGAAATCTATTACTAGAATACCATTATATTGTAAACTATCCGCCACTCTAAATGGGACAGTTTTCATTTTGCCATCAATAATGATTTGAACTTCAAAAATGCTTTGTATTGGCACTGAACTGCCATCAGCTACGCTCACTTCATCATTATATTGAGTGAGTCTGTCCAACAACGCTGCATTCATCCCCTTGCCAATATAAGAGTGGACCAAACCATCGTTCATTATACCATATAACCGTTTTCCGTTCAACTCCAAATTGAGGAAAAGACGTGGTTCAATTTTACCTGTTTGACTTCCTTGTATTAACGAGGACGAAATGCTACTCACATGCTCTTTAGTTTTATTATTTTTTGCTAAGCCCTTTTTCGATACTTGAGTTGCGGTATCAGCTTGCTTTATCTTCGGTTGAGTAGGTATTGGTCTTGGAAAGGGTCTGCCGACTCTTACTTGCCTTCCTGTTTCTAGTTTTCCGACCTCAACTTACGCTGACAACTTTCACAATTCTTAGAGTGCATATTCTTTTTACCACATCCATAGCAACACATCACTCGCGGGCAGTCGCGAGCCCAATGTCCCTACTTCTTTCAGTGGCGCTCTACAGATACTATTTCTCCGCTCTATCTTCGAAGAACGCAGGGGACTTCTAGGCACTTCTCAATATGGTTTCTTCGGATACTGCGGCAACAATTTAACTCTAAAATTATCGACTTGAGACAAGGAAACCTGCTAAGTTTGACTGCCCTCGTCGATCGTAATTTGCTTTGCAACCGGTTCACTAACTTGAGCTCGAGGCTCAATATTCTTCACAACAGCAGCTCGCGATTCCGGAGCCCTGCGGTTGTTCACGGCTCCTATATGCGCAGGCTGTGGCTGCGACTCTTTAATATCTAACTTTTTAAAATAATGTGATTAAGGCCGCAAGAGATCTGATTTAACCAAGCGACCCAATCTCGGTGCCGTGTAGGTTGACGCTGGGAATATGGATTCAGACAGAGAAGGAGGAGGCCGATATGCTTGATCTTGCATATGCCGTAGTTCCTTCTTCTTGCCTAAGAGCTGCAATTCCTGAGAAGTTCTGAAGTGTTCTCTATTTATTCGTTGCCGATAACAGGGATGCAATTTGTCGTATGCTCTATTTAACTGCTCTTCTAAAGGCTATGGAGGCATCACTTGGTCTATTGAAATTCTTAATTTAGAGAGATAAGTCGAAATATCTTCATATAGTCCTTAAGTGCTAGTATAAATTTCACCTCGCATTTTCCTTTGAATATCTTCCATGCTATATTGTAGCCTAAAAGCTTCTACAAAGTTGTCATAAGTCGATTACATCGAATATACTCGCCTAAACCAATAATACGCTTCCTCCTCGAATACCGAAGGTAATACTTTAATAATATCATCTATCGACAAGTTGCATGCTAATCTACAACCATTTAAATTCATCAAAAATCTCTTCAGATCTCTTTTTCTCGCACCTCTAAAATCGACATGGCACTTGTGTAATAATTCGTACGTCTGCTTTTCTCTTAAAAATGTCGAATTATCGAGTTTAGAAATTTCCTTGTCTGGTTTATGCAAGTTATACAATGGAGTGTTAGCTAAATGAGGTGAATATACTAAGTGTGATTTCGGCATACTATATGTAGAACTCGGACACGGTTGAAAATGAACCCTATGACCTGCAAGGTCCGATGCTCTTGGTAAAGCAGCTGTATTACGTACGAATGGCTCTTCGTGCGCTCGATCCGCAGGCACATATGCTTCAGGGACTCGAGGTAGGATGCTCATGCAAACGCTATTGCTAGAATGATGTACTCCAGCTGTAGTCGTGACCTGTGTACCTCCAAAACTCGAAAAGGTCACTGACGTCGTATACGAAGCTTGAGTCACGATGCTGCTTGATACTAGCACATCCTTGGCCGGCGGTGGTATACTAGAAGTTACCTACTATAAAGGCCTCCTTCGAGGTAGTGACCCCTCAACGATGGCTGGTAGAGTTTTTTCTATTGCCGCGTCCATTATCAGGATATCATTCCTAAAACTTCTTTGAACGGCCGACGACTGAACTTTATTAAATCCGATTGTTAAGCTGGAGCTCAACAGAGGTATACTACACCGGGGTCTTCCTCCTATACTTCTTTGAATATCTTTAACTTAAGGATGATACCGACGCCTCTGTATATGTTTGTCGACCAGAGTCAATGCTCGGGCCTCTTCGCTGCTAATTTTATTTCAAGGAGATGCATTAGGCCCAAAATATCGTTTAATTTCGAACCTTTCCACCCGATCTCTGATTATGAAACCATCACAATTGGTATTTAGTCTTAAACCTACTGCATAGGCAAATAATCTGCCATTCGTCATATAATTAATGGCTCGCCGTATTACTCAGATCCCTTCTTCTACATCTAAGAAGGCTAGATAAACTGCCGATAACTCAGCCTCTAATAAACTTGTACTATTATCTTCTATCTTGATTGTGGTTCTCTTGTAAATTAAAAGAAATTAAAATAGAGAATCGATAATCTATCGTTATCGGTTAGCCCTGGGAAGACAGGTTGCCCTTTTCAATATTTAGTTCAAACAGATTTGATCAACTAATTTTCCTTTCAGCTCTTAACAAACACACGGCTAAAAATGCAGTTCAAAATTAACTATTTTTACAAAGTTTTTTACTACAAGCAAACCTAACTGAGTCTAGAGCTATAATGAATAAATACAACACACTAAAACTCAACAGACGGAGTTCAATTTACCAAAACAAAACTACACGAAAACTATTATTCTTATCATTCTTACAAATTTAAATTAAACACAATCCTTGCTTAGCAAAAAAAATTTCTAACTAAGCATATAATTCTTAAATATTTGATTGAGAACAAAATTCTTCACTTCACATTAGGTGCAATAATCAAACAAGAAATGAAAAAACTGTCGTATGATCAATAAGCGTGACTAGCCAACAAAACTCAAAAAAAATTGCTCGAAAATCTTGAAAAGTTTAATACTAACATTACGCTATTTGCAACTGCGTGCTACCACCTATGCTCAAACTCTACCAACTGAATCAAATTATTTATAAAAAAAAAAAAAAAATATAAACATATTAAAATTGTTATAAATTGGTGGAAAAGAGAGATACGAGTAACTCGAGGAGTAATAAATCCAGTGCAATTGCACAATTCGTTTGACAAATTAATTAAATATTTATAATAAATTATAATAAGGTATTGCATATAATAATATTTTATGATAGTAAAGGTTAAGCAAAACTTTTACCTTTGGTGAGCTTGACCAGTGATGAGTGAACAATAAAAAAACAAAAATGTTAGTTAATTTCTTAATCCTCTCGACTGAATTACTAAATTTAAATATTATCTCTTACTTGTTATATTTAAATACAAAAAAATCAATTTCAATTCTATGAAATCTATTACCTGAGAGAAAAAAATTTTACTGTTCGCAGTTATATTAACACTACTTGCTTTTTCAAAAAAAAACTTAATAACTTCGTTTCAATCATATTTTAAATCCATTACTGGTATAAAATTTTATTTCCAAGTTGCATTATAATTTAGAGCTATAATATTTGAATTGTTGGCTGGCTTACTGTTTGTTTACCAGCTTACAAGGTTGAGGTTACCTTGCTGTTTCACCTACGTGTTCACTAACTCACCAGTTCAAGCTTATATACAGGATGTCCCATTTAAATCGCCCCACGCGAATAACTCTGAAAATATGCCCTTTGGAAAAAAATATTTGAAATGAAAGTTGTAGGGTTTTAAGGGGAACATCCAATGGTAACTTTTACTGTGACTTTGACAATGACCTTCAAGGTCATTTGAAGATCAAATTAGTTGGAAGAAAAAACGTGGAGATAGAAAGAGTGGAACATTTTACGACGGCTTATGATCTTGACCAAGACCTTGAGGTCAAAGACATATTAAGGTCGTAATGATTATTGACGAACATCTCTGTTTTAATGCCGAAATTAATGAGTGCGAAAAAGTGACGTTGAATTATGACCTTGGCCAGTTTAGTTTAGGGGACGACTCCTGCTCAGTTAAAGAAATGACATTGTGTTCCAGCTGCTGAATTCTCTTCCCTTTCAACCCACGTTTCGCACTTTTAACTCTCTCCTACATAAGAACGAACCATAGCATCATGATCAGTAATAGGAAAAAATTGGAATTTTTTTTCGTTATAAAGTCCATACTAAAATAGTTTTAATTCAAATAATTTTGATCTTTGTAATCAAGAGTGTTTGAATTATTTTATCTGTGGACTTACATTTTTTTTCCGTCGTTATTGATTATACGCCACAGGATATATTGTAGTTAATATGATTAAAGTTCTTGGCGAGTGTCGAGACAATTACAGAGCTGCAGAAAGGCGTTATGCAGAAAAATTTCCAGACTCTCAACATCCAGATAGAAAAGCTATTAAGCGATTAGTAAGTAGAGCTGAACAAGGTCATCTGACACGAAAAAGGCGCAAAACTGGCTCTAGAGGGCATATTGCACTAGGTGTGTTGGCTTCAGTTGCTGATGACCCCTATATTTTTACTTAGAAAATCAGTCGAACGCATGGAGTTCCAAAAACAACTACTAACTGCATTTTTAAAAGTTTGAAATTCCATACATATCATGTCCACCTCACTCATGGTCTTGAGATCGAAGATGACCAGCAGCGTTTAAATTTTCGTAGATAGGCATCTAATATAATGCGCCAAGATCTTTTCTATTTTGACAAATTCTTATTTACAGACAAGGCGAAATTTGACAATATGGGAGGTGTCAATTTCCATAATGCCCATTACTATTCTCAAGTAAATCCTCATTGGCAAAGGGATCATCATGTCCAGAGACAGTGGTCACTGAATGTATGGGAAGGTATAGTAGGAAATAATGTGATAGGTCCATTTCTTATAATAATAATTTAAATGGTTCTTTCTATCTAAATATTCTCCATAATGAAATACCACAATTGTTAGAGGACATTTCATTAGCCTTGAGACAAATCATGTGGTCTCAACAAGATGGGGCACCAGCACACCGTTCACTACCAGTTAAGGCATTCTTGAATACCACGTGTCCTAATCATTGGATTGGCATTGGCAGCCAAGTACATGAATGGCCAGCCAGATCACCAGATCTTATACCGATGGATTTTTTTCTATGGGGTGTTGTAAAAGAGCAAGTATTTGCGCAAGCTCCAACAATCACAGAGAACATGAAAGAAAGAATAAAGAGAGTTTTCGAATCTATCACGGTTAAAACACTAGAGAGGGTCCGTCTGAGTTTCCGTCAAACGATAAATATGTGCTTTGAAGAAAATTGACAACTAATTAAACATCTGTTTTGAGAGACGTCTTAACTGGCTGAGTTCTAAGAGTCTTCCCTTGACTGGGCGGACTCGTTGCCTTGCCTTGACTGGCTGGGTGCTATGAGTCTTCTCTTGACTGTGCGGACTCGTTGCCTTGCCTTGACTGGATGGGTGCTATGAGTCTTTCCTTAACTGGGTAGACTCCATGCTTTGCCTTGACCGGCTAGGTATTGAGATACTTCCCTTAATTGGGCGGACCCCATGTCTTGCCTCGTTCCAATTCCGGCGTTAAAATTACGGTTTTCTATTTAAGCAAACTAACTTGACCTTAAAATCACCTTCAAGATCATTTTCAAGGTCGCATTCGGACGTAAAATTTTCCATTTTTTCTATTTCCGGGGTCGAAAGTAGGGGCTCTCATTTGAAAAAACTAACTTGACCTTTGAATGACCTTTAAGGTCATTGTCAAGATTACAGTAATGGTCACCATTAGATGTCCCCCTTGAAACCCTACAACTTCTATTTGAAATATTTTTTTCTAAAGGACATATTTTCAGAGTTATTCGCGTGGGGCGCTTAAAATGGGACACCCTGTATAATATAAACAAGTTTTTCTAATGTATAAGCAGCTAGAGAAAGCCAAATAAAATTTGATTTTATTCATAATTTTGAATTTGATAAGATTTAATATGACCAATATTTCTCTGCAAAATTTTATAAAAAAAAAATATTTTTCAGTTACACTTTAATATTAACCTTCATATTTCCTTCATTAAAATTACATTTGTCCCCACCAAATTTGTAATAGCTATAATCAACTTAATCCACAAAAAGAGATTTTTAAAAACAAAATTTTTCACCTTTCTTGTATTATGAAAATTATTTAAGCTTAAATACATGAAAAAAAAAAAAGAAATTTTTAATCACTATTATAAATAAATTTTCTTAAAAAATAATACATTTTACTTGAATAAAAAATTTGTTAATATATAAGTTTAGTTGCTGTTTAAATTATTTGATAACTTACAAACTGTAGACTTCTAAACTTACAATGGCTGCTAAAGTATTTGCTGCGCGTGTGTGTGCCATGTTCACAAAAATGTCGATCCCGTGGTACGAAAAATTTTCATCAATTTTTTGCGGCCCCACGTTGTACGCGCCAATATGTAACGTCCGCGGAAAACAGATCGGCGTACAAATAATTAATACACGATATAAAATAATAGTCTATTTATTATAATATAGAAAAATATTCACACATTTGCAATTATGGGCGCCAGCCGCGCTCGCCATTATCGCAGCACTTTAAGCTCTAGCTCGAAGTATTTAACGCTACGCAAAATCTTACGAACTAAATGCCCTGGCTACACAAAGACTTGACTTCCGTCCCGGACGGAAGATTTTATGAGTCGCGATATAATTAACCCGGAAACTTCTATAACAAAACCAATCTCGGTTTTAACTCGAAATAAAAAAACCTGCGGCACACACACTACACGCACGGAAAAAGGAATTCGGAAGGAATGGTCGCACCCATTGCAACTCACCTCGTTATACTGCCATCAAATACGCAAAGAATAATCACGCTCAAAAACTCGCTCGTATATTTTACAACGCCTCTGCGACGGCTTGATTAAAATGATTAAGTATCACTTGCTATTAAGCGTGACCCGCTTCAACCAAAACTCTTAACGCAGTTGTGGCAGAACGATACCCTTGTACAATGGGGACTTGACCGTAATACTCTAACGAGTTAATCGGCGGCTCGATAGTAACTCTCTCTAAGGCGGCTAAACTTTAACTCTCTAAGGCGGTACTACGAAGACAGACTCTTTATTGAGTGCAGAGAGAAGCTTTCATTCTCTTTTGGCGTCCACGCTTCCGCTTCTTCATGGCGGTGCGCGTGACGCAGCAAGCCCCACTTGGCTACAACACCGTCGACGTAAGTGCCTCGCGCGCTGCTCTTCTCTTCTGCTTGAGCCGTTAATCTTTCATCTTTGCCTCTTCTATAACCGTTAGCTCTTAACTCGTCGTCTTTTAATAATTTGTCATTTCACATCTGTAATTGTGCAGTTGGCAGCTTTTTATCGAATAATCTCCTGCACTCGAACTTTACGAAGAATTAATACTTGTAGCCGCTAGGGCTGTATTTAATATTGTTACGACAAAAAAGTGCCACCATAACCTAGATAGATTCTTAAAGCTGCATTATACGAGGTGTGGCAGAAAAGTAATGAGACTAGCAACACTGCAAGTAATCTGGTAACGTTGCGCTATTGCTAGATCGCTTGCATGTGTATTAGTACTCCCTCACAGCTTAGTGTGAGTTTCAACTCCTTTCGTAAACTACGTGATTTTTGTGACTGCTATTAGTGAAGTTATGTTTTGGTTGTGCGTCACGCAAAATGGAATAGCGGAATTCAGAGCAACGTTGTACCATTAAATTTTGTGTTAAGCTTGGAGAATCGGAAAGTATGACGTTTAAAAAGCTAAAACAAGCCTATGGGGAACATTCTTTATCCCGAGCTCAAGTTTTTCGCTGGTAAAAATCATTTTTAAAAGGCAGAGAATACGTTAAAGATAAACACCGTTCAGGAAGGCCTTTAACTTCGAAAACCGACGAAAACATTGAACGTGTGAACACGCTTGTGAGATCAGACCATCGTTTATCATTAAGAATGTTAAGTAAACAATTAAATTTAAACAGATTTATCATTCATTAAATTTTGACTAAATATTTGCACATGCGAGAGGTCTATGCCAAAACAGTGCCGAAAAACCTCACAATTGAGCAGAAAGACGATCGAAAAAACAAGTGTCACGATCTTCTTGACAGAATCGCCAATGAGCAAGATTTCCTTAGTCGTGTGATCACAGGCGATAAATCATGGATTTTTGAATACGATCCTGAGACCAAGAGACAAAGTAAGGAGTGGCATACTGCAAGCTCTCCGCGACCAAAGAAAGCTCAAATGAGCAAATCGAAGATCAAATCAATGCTTACTTGTTTTTTTGACAGAAGGGGAATCGTCTATAAAGAATTTGTTTCTCCAGGATAAACTGTCAACCAAGTTTTTTATAAAGACGTCCTTGAAAGGCTTAGAAAAAGGGTCATTCGCGTGAGACCAGACATTGCAGACAAATGGAGGCGACATCATGACAACGCCTCATGTCACACTGCCCTCTCCGTCACAGAACTTTTGACCTCAAAAGGCATTCCTGTGGTTCCCTAGTCTCCCCATTCACCTGACCTCAGTCCCTGTCACTTTTTCCTTTTTCCCAAACTAAAAAATGTCCTCAAGGGACGTAATTTCGGAACTTTAGAAAACATCCAAAAGAGTGTAACGAGCATGCTGAAGACCAGACCGGTTGAAGACTTCCAGCGCTGCTACCAAAAGTGGGTACAACGTTTCCATCAGTGTGTAGCTGCCCAAGGGAACTACTTTGAAGGGAATAACATAGATGTTCGAAAAAAAAACTTTGGTAAATAGAAAATCAGTCTCATTACTTTTCTGCCACAGCTCGCACATACTAATTTTGAGATAATATAAGGTATATATTGCTGCAACTATAATTAAAACATTGTTTTTGCATGTAAGAAAATGGTGAATTCAGTATAGCGTATCAAAAATCATGATAATATAGAAAAATATGAAAATATTCCTCTTTTTTCGAATTAATCTATTTCGTTCTTGTAATAGATTTAATCAGTGTTTTTTTATGCATTGCATAATTAATTTACAGTTTAACAACTAATTAGCGGATTTAATATGACGGCTAAAACGCAAAAAAATCGTAAAAAAATTGATAATTTTTGATTGTTTATTGTTTTTTTCAATATTTTAGAAAATTATTTTTTGTTCTGTTTACTTAAAATATTATTCATCTTTTAGCGGTTACCTATTTACGTTTTCTAATTTTCATTACGGAAACATAGACGAATACGAGAATCATTTTCTTTATTTTTTATTTTATTTGATTTTTTTCAATTATTTAATGATTTTTTTCTATTTTCTATTGTATTATTATTTTATTTTTATTAAAAATATGTCTGAATATTCATTTGTTATACCGCGCATTCTTTTGTATGCTTTACAGAGTAATATTTATAATAGTAGACTTAACAACTTTTACAATAAATATGTCCTTTGATACACCATTTTCCGAAGAGCGTTTTCTTTCTTTCGATTTTACGAATTAGTGAAGGGTCGTGATTTTTGCATTCTCATAGCTATATTAATGTAGTGTTTTTTAATACATTATGCAAAATCTTTTGAACTAACTTTTGCTTTACCTTCCCTCGATGCGTTATAAATTATAAGAGCGTTAATTATTGCACTTTGTATTAATCTTTAGAAAATGACCTAGGTCCACTTTTTCGATCTTATGCACGGCAATATATTATTGCTGTGCATATTGTGTGAATCAACTATACCCACAAATATATTATATAATTTGTTACGAGGCACCACGTCGAAGCCGAAACGGCTATGTGCGCTCTGTATGCCTCGCACAAAAATAAATGAATTAATCAAATTGTTACACGCACTCCCTCGCTCTCTCAGTCTCTCTCTCTCACTCTCACACAGCTGCGCACGCTTGCGCCGTCTCTCTCCCGCACCCTTGGATATGCACGAGATCCTCCCCGAAAATGCAGGCCGGCCGCTCGCGGATGCTTCTATAGCCGGCGGAGGTCTCTCGCTTTCCCAGGGCAGGGAAGTGGTAATCGGTTGCCACCCCTAAACGCAAACTCGCGATTACTAAACCTCGCTCTTTCTCTAACACTTATTACTACCGGACAAATGAAGACACTTACGATTGGTGTCTCGGTGACTCGTCCGCTCGCCGTTGAACGCCTGGCTGTTCTCCCCCTTGCCGCGATCCTTGACTTCGGCTACTTCTCTCTCAGAGAAGGGCTGCTGATCCTCGGAAATAGCCCGCCCGTTCGCCGACGGCTACCGCCTCAACCTCGGCTGCACAAGTCACGGTGGCAACTTTAAGTCACCGCCCGCTAACACCTGCCCTCCTCGTCCCCCGTCTAACTTCCTCGCTGTAGCTCCTCGTCGTCGCTCCTCCTTCCTCGCACTATCTGTCCTTCTGCCTCACTCTCTCTCTCTCTCTCTCTCTCTCTCTCTCTCTCGCACTTCTTCACCTCTGGCTGTCTCACTCACGACGCTCACTCTAATTAACAAAAGAACTCCACTCTGTTCAACCGCGGGAATGATCTCTTCCATCCTCGCGAGAGCACGCAGCAAAACTAACTGTTCCGCTCGCTCTCCTCTTCCCTTCCCTCGCGCCTCCCCGAAATTCCTCACCGATCGTCGCCGCAAGTTTGAAAATCGCGTGATTTTCGAATGTTGCCGGCTTTTAGAAAAATCCGCATTATCACGGCTAAACAGGCTTATTCAAGCCAGAAACCTGGCTATGTTTGCGCGAAAATGTAAACATTTACATTCTTCGTCGACGACCTATGACGGACTCTCCGTCACAAATTCAAAAGTTCTGAAAAATGGCAAATCAACTTTCGTTTTGTCAGTAGAGCTCAGCGATAGGCACTTGCCAACGGCAAAAATCCAACTGACTCACTATTTCTAATATTTATTAAAATCCGTCAAAATTCAATAAACATTATTATATCTTATTAGATAGCATTTCGACCAATAATTAAGAAAATCTAATTAATATCCGATAGGAGCTGCCCTCTCTCTGTCTACATTTCTCCCAATCCATTAAAAACCAAAACCATTAATTTTTTAACATGTACTTGACCGCAAAATTCATGAGTATAACGAAACAATAAATAAATAAATGGTACCTTTCTTTACGTTCTTGGATGTACTAAATACGAATCCGGGCTCAAAATTCAAAAATATTAACTACGAAATTAAATGTGGCGTGTACACAAAAACAGTAAAAAATGATCTATTTCTTATTTTTATGATTTATCAGACATAAAACGCGTCAATTTCTGAAACTTTCCTTAACCATAGGTGCACAAAATTGTTAATCTTTAAAAGGGAATTTTTATATGTATGCTTTTTCTTCCAATATGGCGGATATGTTAGAATACAAATATAATATAGGTAATAGAAAGAAAAGGGGAAAATTATTAAACCAGGCGATATTTGATAATTCCGCTTAACTACGGAGAATTAAACAGGGACCACCTGCATGCCCTTATAGCGCAGTTATTCAGTAGAATAAACGTCTTTGAAAATAACAGAACTACATTCCTCATCGCTAATTAATTGACAAAAAAAGAGGAACATACGAAGATTACTGAACACACATATCAAATTTTACCTCAGACTTAGGCAATCAGTGGCTCTATTAATTCGTGACATCAATCTCGGAATTGAGACATTTAGCAAGGCAATAAAAATAACTACCGCGTGAGCATACCAGGCTCAGGAAGAAGTAGACAAAAACACCGCGCGAATTGCCTCACTACGCATCGCGGAATAATAAAGAGAACTAACGAAAATGAAAGCAATGGAAGTAAGTTATAAATTAATAAACTACGAAATATAAAAGATAAGGAAAATGTGTGATTAAATCCAGAAAATAAAATATGAATTAAAGAAAAAAATATCAAGCATTAGAAGAAGTATAAAAAAATTATTGGATACAAATATTTTAAAGAATAAAATAATTATGCAAAGAGAAGACATAGACGATTAATAATAAACTATGTAAATGAATGAATTCTAAAAATATAATAGTAAACTAAACAAATTTTTTTTTAATATATTATAGTCAAACGAAGAAAACGAACAAGAAACAAAAAGAAGTTATAAATAAACAGATAACGAAGTATCAAGGAAAAAGTAGATATGTGTAAGTGAATCGAGAAAATAAATACATAAATAAAAAAAGAAAATTGAATAATATACGAACTTATGAACAAATATACAAAAGATAGGAGTAACGATTGAATCAAAAATAAACAATAATAAATGATGAAGAATAAATAAACTCAATAAATAAATAGCTCGGAAATAAATTATATGACAAACAAATAAATAATCAATGAATTAAACTTAAAATATAGAAATCAAACAAAGTAGAGAACTAAAATTAATAATGATTTGCATTGCCGTAAAAAAAGACAATATTTTAAGAACAGAGACAAATCAAGACAACGTAAATAAAGTGAAAAAGAAAATATTGTATCGCTTCAAAGAAAAACTTAACTAGCAGAAATTTTTTTACCTTTCTCTCCTCCCTGCCGTCTTTTGCACCCCTTATAATCTAAATCAAGTTTATAATAAACAGTCTTTTTATTAACTGCGCATTTTTCTTTTAAGTGAACGCCAAAAGCACGCAGATAGAGGAGCCCATCGGCTATTACACCATTTCTTTTATAGAACGGAAATTCGAAAAAATACCCGCAATAAAGAAGCGTGTGAATCCTAAGCAAAGAAAGCGATACGCCAAGGCCCGCAAGGTAGCTGAGAGTCAACGTTGATACTCCAACGCCGAATATTTGGGGAGGCGAATAGACTATATGGAGAAGCTGCGAATCCTCGAAGCGAAACAAGCGGAAGCCGCGAAAGCCTCGGCAGAAAGACCCCCCCAAAAAAAGAATCGAAATATTACAGTTCCTAGATGGGAAATTTCCAGCAATTTACCTCAGCTGCATCAACAACCTAAAGCAAACATGCAAAGTCGCTAAGAAAAAAATGGAACTAATCAAAGAAGAATCGAGTCTATGTTAAGATCTAAATAGATAAGAGAATAGATAAGGGAAGGATATTTATTTTAGACGAATATTTTATATTCGTATAAAGCCTAGAACATGTATATACCTAATGTATATACCATCATACTTGTACGTTGTTTCGTTTCTTTTTATATAAAATTTTAAATATTAGTATATCCTATAAAATCTACTTCTAGGCGAGTTAATTTATTTTTTCTTCTTTTTTCAAAAACTTTTAACCTATTAGCATCAATCGTTTTTTTTTCCTTTCTTCCTTCTTCTTTCTTTACCTTAAGAAAAAAAATTTAATATTTTAAGAATATATTATCCTATAAATACATTAGATATTATATTTTATAAATATATTATCTTCCTTAAATTAATTGAACAAAAAATGTACGTTAAAAATATATGGGTGAAAAAAGAGTTATGTGATCCCAAATCGTAAGTGATCCCGAATTGAGGAACGAGATCGACGTCATAGATTCTTTTGCTCGAAGACCTCTCAGACCTCGTGACGTCGCTATAAATTTTCAATTCGTAACACTGTCTTTATGCAACGGAAATCAAGGGAAAATTGAGAAAAAGGATATAGAAAAAAGATATCGAGAGTAGAAAAAAATCGGACAAGAAAAAGAAAAATATCCAACTACCTGCCGGACTCTCAAATCAACCCCTGATCTCACTAGACACCGCCCACCACGATTAAAAATCCCCGTTTCCGTTTCTCACCCTGAAGGTGAGTCCTGCAGAAGGCACAGCACAGCCAATAACACTAAGAGATGCACTCAGCATATTCCCTAAGTTCAACGGCTTTACCATTCCGTTGACTTAACTTCTGGAGGGATGCAATTAGGCAAAAGAATTGATAGCGCCTTTCAACAAAGTTAACCTAGTCACATTATTAAGGAGTAAAATCCATAGAGAAGCCCGCGCCACAATTCTCCGGACCGTGTTTCACACAGATAGATAAATTGAAACGTTTTATAAGACATCTATTTTACGACAAAAACTGAACAACAGCTGCTAGGGAAACTTAGTAATAAATATCAGCGGGATGGCGAAAGCGTAATCTCCTTCGTAAACCGCAAGTGGAATTTGAGAGCCCAAATTAATGAGGCACACAGAATAGCAACTGGCAGACTAGACGACGCGTTTAAATCTTAAACTAAATTAAACCTAATAAATAATTTTAAGCAAGGGATAGAGCCCGAGATAGAGGCTAGTATAGGAAATACAAAAAATTAGCAGATATAGTAAAAAAGCGCTATATTCGCTGAAAGGCATATTGTTGCAAAAGACGCGCTTTGTAAAAGACATAAGCCTCAGAGACGAGCTATTTTCTATACAAACAGAGCCCGAAGGGGCCAGTACCAAGAAATCACGTGAATTACAACACCCAAAAGTACGAGGTGCGGGTGAATAGAACAGCCTCCTGCGATTTTTGCAATAAACTTTGACACACGAAAGAAATGTTTTCAAAAAGCAAGGGAATGTCAAATATGAAATAAGCCAAGACACACAGCCCTTCAATGTTACACCTTCAGCTCAAGGAACACCACACCTAGGGCTAATATACTACTGTAATCAAAAAGTAAGGTGAATTTGTTTATAAAATGTTAATTCTTTATTTATTCTTCCAAATTAATTTTATCCCCTTCAAAGTAATCTCCGTCCGATAAAACGCACTTTTGCTAATGCTTTTTCCAGTCCTCAAAACAGTCGGAATAGTCTTTTTCCGGTATAGCCTTCAAGACCTTCTTTGATTCGGTTTTTATCTCCTCAATCGTGTCAAAACGGCGTCCCCGCATTGGCCTTTTGAGTTTACTAAATAGCCAGAAGTCGCACGGAGTTAAATCAGGTGAATACGGTGGTTGCGGAACGATATGAGTCGAGTTTTTGGCAAAAAAGTCGCGAAGAATCAATGCAGTATGACATGGTGCATTATCGTGATTAAGGGACCAAGAGTTGTTCGCCCATAATTCCGGCCGTTTCAAACGAATAGCTTCACGCAAACGACGCATAACGCTCAAATGATATTTTTTGTTGACAGTTTGGCCCGGCAAAAGGAATTGATAGTGCACCACACCACGATAATCAAAGAAAACTGTCAACATGACCTTGATTTCCGATCGACTTTGCCGTGGTCTTCTCGGTCTTGCTTCACCTTTTGCACGATAATCGCTGGATTGTTCGGTGGTTTTAGGATCGTATGCGTAAATCCAAGTCTCGTCTCCAGTAATGATGCATTTCAAGTGGTCCTGATAGTCAGACAGCAAAGTTAGACACACGTCAACGCGATGCTTTTTTTCCGAAAAATTGAGCGATTTTAGCACCAATCGAGACTTGACGCGTTTGAGACACAAAACATTCTTCAAAATGGTTTGGGCTGAGCCAAATGATATTCCAACACTATCAGCGAGGTCTCTTATTGTCAATCGACGATTTTAAGCACCAAATCTTTGATTTTTTGGACGTGACCCTCGTTGGTAGACGTTGATGGTCGTCCAGAGCGCGGTTCGTCTTCAACGCGTTCTCGGCCTGCTTTGAACTCGTTGTACCACTCATAAACGTTTTTTTTGTGCCATAGTTTTATCACCAAAGGCCTTCCGCAAAATTTTCAACGTGTCCGCACAAGAATATTCGTTTCGCAAACAAAATTTGATGCAAGTTCTTTGCTCAACAAAATCACCCATTGTAAAAATCGAAAAATTCACTTTCGGTTGTTTACAAAACACGAGTAACTCGGAGATAATTAAACCTTTTGAAAAACAGACGCTTAGCAAATGTTATAGACAGCCCTACCAACCTAGGAAAAAAAAATTACCCGCCTTTCTAATGCCCGGGAGTTTTAAATGACAATTTCACCTTACTTTTTGATCACAGTAGTACAATGTCGCAGATGTAACGTGTTGGATCATATATCAGCGGCATGCCGAAACAGAAGTTCAACCAACGCGAATATCCTTTCTGTACTCGAATGCAGTTATTGCCAAATAAAAGGGAATGCCCTTAACGTATGTAGAGAAAAGAAATATAACCAGCTAAAAACCGAGAGCAGTTTCCCGCGAATAAGCGCTCAAAGGGAGACACCGTACAGATGATAGAATCAAACCTCTCTGGAGAAGTAATATTATAAGGCCACCTAAGAAAGCGCCTCTTAAAAGTTTAAAAAATTAAAAAAATAAACATCCTAGAAATTTTATGGTGGATACCAGATCAGAGGTGAACGTAATAAAAACTTTCGCCCACTACGACTACAAGTTTCTAAACACCGAGAACAAATTTAACTTACAAGGGGTAAATGCAGGATCCATAAAATGAATTGGGAAAGTAAAAATAAAAATAAACGGGTAAATGATAGAATTTATAGAAGTCTATAACAGTTTTTCGATACCTTTTGACAGAGTGCTGAGATCAAATTTATTCGAGATCACAACGGTTAAAAGGATTGAGTCGAATGACGTTTGCCAATGATCATATTAAAATATTCTGTGAGAAAGAAAGTTATCCACTAAAACTAGGCAACCCAAACTCAAGTATAAGAAATAAATTGCTCTACACAACAGTTTTGAGTTCGCCAACTAAAACTGAGAGCAAACTATTGATAGACTTAGGACACAAAATCAATTTAACCAGTTAACTGTGTCGCTCTGTTTGTCAGTGCGCATATTTGTGTGTCGCGAAAATTGAACGATGACGAGTATAGTCGTCAAACGCAGGGTAAGTGTCGCTGTTTAAATATTGCATGAAAAAGATACGTTTATTTAATAAAATTGCGACTTTTATTAAACAGGGCGCATACGGTATTTGAAGACATGCATAAATGTGACTATAACTTCGCAAATTTTTTTTTTATTTTTTTTCCTTTTCAGATAAGAAATGGCGGACTACAACATCACTCGAGAAATGAAGAGACATGCTGTCATCGTCGCTATATGTGCAAACCATACAGATTTAGAGATCTCTAATTTTCTTAATTGCGCCCGTTCATTTGCGCATAAGGTTCGCCGTGAATTGGAAGCATCAGGAGGCGATACAGAATCGGTTGCAAAACGCAAAAAGCACGAACAACGTTCTGACACTGTCCAATCTGCAGAATTTTTAGAGCAAGTGCAAGCGATCATAGACAAGGACCCTTCAAAATCAATGAGAGTCCTTGCGAGTGAGCTTCATGTTTCTGAGCGCCTTATTCGTAGAGTTGTCCACGAAGACCTTTGGTAAAAGTCTTACGTGATGCGCAGAGGATAATTCATGTCAGAACGAACACGCAAACAGAGAGTTCTCCGATCAAAACGTCTTTTAAAAAAAATCAAACACCCTGAGGCGCCCAAAATGTTATGGTTTTTTTCTGACGAAGAAATTTTGACCAAGATCAAAAGACCAATCGCAGAAATAACAGATGGCTATGTTCAAATCCTACGGAGGTACCTGTTGTTATGCACACAAAATTTCCAGCCACTGTTATAGTTTTAGGTGTTGTTACAGTCTGTCAAGTAAGAGCGTGGTCGTGTGGCAAGGATCTCTAGATCCGACGAATTTCGTAAGACAACTGCTTCAAAGTGTATGTGCGTCTTCCACGAAGCTTCCGTTTAATATATGCCCACACATTTTCAATAGGGTTTGCATCAGGCGACTGTGACGGCCAATCCAATGTAACGATGCCAGATTGAGTCTTCCACTGAGTACAGAGCTTGCTGCGATGTTTAGGATCGTTGTCCTCCTGCAGAATGTAATCTTCATTTTTTGTGATGAACCATCGTTTGGCAGATGACAGTAAAGCCTTTTTGTAGATTTTTATCATTTTCTCGGCATTTAGGTTGTCAGTAAAGAGGTGTAAAGTGCCGAATCCCTGCTTTGAGAAGCAGCCCCAAAGATGCACCTTTATTCCATGTTTTACGGTCCGCTGAACAAGCCTATTGGTGGTAGTTGACCAGGCTCGCGTGAGGACACAACGTGCACATATAGAACATTCATCAGTAAAAATGACATTTTAAAAATCTCTATCAATATTCTCATGCGCCCAAGCGAGTCGCTTTGTCACATGTTTTTCAGTCAACAGAGACTTCTTCATTGTGTTGCGCCATTTTAGATGATAAGTACGAAGATAAGTTCGGATAGTTTCGTAGGATATATCTAAACCTTTTGCCATTAATTTTGCTTGTCCTTGCCGCAATGTTAAAGCAGGATTCCGCGAAAACAGATTCACTATTCTTTTTTCATCTTTTTTGTTCACTTTTCCTATCGAGCCACGTTCTGGTAAATCATCGACATTTTTAGCCACTTCATATCACTGTTTCCACTTTTGTACAAATGCCTTCGACTTTCTTATATATTTAGCAGCGGCTGATTGCGACATTTTGGGACCTTTCGGGTGGATGCAAAGGAACACAGCCTCATAGCGCGACGCGTACTTAGCACTCATGGCGTTTAACGTGATTCTCTTGTAAAAGATCAACGACAACTGAATCTTTGTTGACAATGCATCAAGGACAAAGCTTTCCTTTATTGGCTCGCGAAAAAATTAGGGCAAAATCTTACATTGCTTGTCAGTGAATTTGACCACGCTCTTACTTGACAGACTGTAGCAACAAAGGACATGTTATGCCACCACACTTTTTTACTCAAGGACTTCGAGTGAACTCTGCTGCATACATCGAGGTTTTGGAGACGGTAGTGAAATCCTGGATAGACAATGTAAGCGGAGGCAGACCATACATTTTTCAACAAGACTCTGCTCCTTCACATAAAGCGATGGCGACACAAGATTGGATGGCCGAAAATTTTCATGACCACATAACACCGAACCTATGGCCACCTAGCTCCCCAGACCTTGATCCTTTGGATTATTACGTATGGGGCGTAGTTGAGCGTGAGACCAATAAGCGTCCTCACAACACCACTTCTTCGCTGAAGACTGCTATTAATGCCGTTATGGTCAATATGAACAAAGAGCATTTGATTCGGGCATGTAATCGTTTCCGGACCCGGATCGAAGAGGTTATTGCTGCTAATGGCGATTTTATTGAATAACTTTATAGCCATATATTAATTCAACGTTGTATAAAAAATTCCTAAAATTTCATTAAATTTTATCAAAAATACAAGTTAATTAATTTTATACTCAAGTTGTCCTCAAATACCATACGCACCCTGTATATATACTCGAAATGATAGCAAATTCTGCCACTTTTCCATGACGAGTATACTCGTCGAAAACAGTTAACTGGTTAATAAAAATGAGTTAGATACTACCACAATAGTGTATCTCTGATGTAATGAATACATCAGAGAAATACAACCGAAGAAGAATCGGACGGAAGAAAGGGACTCGAGCGTAGCGATAAAAATGTTCGACACTTCCTATAGAATGTATACGTGTGTTTGCTTGTAGTAGGCAGTGATTTTCTTTCCATCGCGCTTCAATGTGACTAGGTAGCGCTTCTCTCTTTACTGCGCTTTATTATGGGTAGAGAGGATGACGCGTACAGCGCTATGTTCGTGTCTATACGAGGGCGGTTAAATAGGTACCCAAGTTCGAAATTAAGACACCATTTTTTTTTTTTATTTTCTTTTATTTTTCAACATAGTCCCCTTTTAGAAAAATACACTTCTCCCAACGTTCCTGCCATTTTTTTAACCTCTCCAAAAAATAGGATTTGTCGAACTCTCCAAAATACGCCACTGTCTCGGCGATGACTTCCTCGTTTGAGCTAAATTTTTTTCCCGCGAGCCATTTCTTCATGTTAGGGAACAAGAAAAAGTTGCAGGAAGCCATATCGAATGAATACGGGGGGTGCGGCAGCAATTCATAACGCAATTTATGCAGTTTGGCGGCGACAACTCCGGATGAATGTGCTGGTTCGTTATCATGGTGAAACAGCACCTTCTTTTCCGCAAATGCGGCCGTGTCTCCTTCAATTTCTTGTCAAAGCGGTCCACTAACTCACTGTAGTATTATCCAGTGATCGTTCTTCCTTTTTCTAAAAAATCCATGAGGATGACGCCGTTTGCATCTCAAAAAATCGTCGCCATGACCTTTCCGGCCGATGGGATCGTCTTCGCCTTCTTTGGAGCAGATTCACCGGGAGAAATCCATTGTTTTGATTCTTGCTTAGTTTCTGGTGTGTAATGATGAATCTAGGTTTCATCAATGGTGACAACTTGATGCGAAAACTTCTTCGGATCTCGCTTAAATTGCTCCAAACACTGCTTCGAAGTTAACAGCCGCATCCGTTTGTTGTCCACCGTGAGCAATCGCGGCACCCATCGGGCCGACAATTTTTTCATCGCCAACTTATCATGTAAAATATAAATTGCCGTTTTGGTCGACACACCTACGGCCTCTGCTACGTCGCGCACTTTCGTTCGTCGATCAGCGAGAATCATGTCGTGGACTTTTTTAATGATTTTCTTGGTAACCACGTCTGCCGGGCGTCCTGGTCGCTCCTCATCAAAAACTGATGTTCGCCTACATTTAAATTCGTTAAACCAATATCTAACTGTGTTCATAGATGGCGAAGTGCCCCCATAAACAGCATCCAACTTTGCTTTTATCTCCTCGCATTTTTTTCCATCCAAAAACAAAAAGCGAATTACCGAACGATACTGCTCTTTTTCCATCTTAGCGAAAATCACGAAACACGTCTTACTCGAATGGCTGCCAAATCCAAACTAACCTATCAATCAGTCTGAAATTTGTTTGACCATCGTTTAATAGATGGCAGCACACGATGATAGTACTAACTTCCCTTAGGAACGCCCTCTGTCGTCAAATACGGGTACTTATTAAACCGCTCTCGTATTTACCGTATGCTTATGTGTTTACTCTGTACACCCTTATCATGTTGCCAAACGTAAAAGATATGTACAAAAGTATTACAAAAATATACCACTATTAATACAGTGATAATGAAATAAATTTACATTTTCAGAAACATTATTATTAATCAATTCTATTATAATTAAATACATTATATAATTATTTTTTTTATAATTTAATATAACTTAATATATTATGAATTAGTTCTAATTTATAAAGAACAAGACAACAGTTTCCATGACTAACATTTTCTTTTTAATATATGTAATAGGTGTACAACTTTGCTTCCACCGTTTTTTTCCGAAATTCGAGGCTTTATTGTAAAAAACTGGTTATACATTTATGATTCAAAGTACTGTCCATCGCTGGCCACTACTTTCTCCCATCTTTTGAGCAGCATACGAATCCCGCGTTGAAAAAACTGGTCATCTTTTGAATCGATCCACGAATCAATCCAATTTTTTACTTCTACATAAGACCGGAAGCGCTGGTCAGCCAGGCCGTGTACCATTGATCGAAACAAGTAATAGTCCGAGGGAGCAACGTCTGGAGAATACAGCGGGTGGGGTAAGACTTCCCATTTCAAAGTTTTCAAGTATGTCTTGACCACTTTCGCAACATGGGGTCGAGCATTGTCATGCTGTAAAATCACTTTATCATGTCTCTCGTTGTATTGCGGCCGTTTGTCTTTCAATGCTCGGCTCAAACGCATTAATTGCGTTCGATAACGATCGCCTGTGATTGTTTCAGTCGGTTTAAACAACTCATAATACACTACGCCAAGCTGGTCCCACCAAATACTGAGCATGACCTTGGAACCGTAAAATTCGGTTTGGCCGTTGACGTGGAAGCATGGCCGGGATATCCCCATGATTTACTGCGCTTGGGATTATCGTAGTGAACACATTTTTCGTCCCCAGTCACAATGCGATGCAGAAATCCCTTCCGTCTTTGCCTTGCAAGCAGCTGTTCACAAACACACAAACGCCGTTCAACATCTCTCGGCTTCAACTCGTACGGCACCCAATTTCCTTGTTTCTGAATCATTCCCATGACTCTCAGGCGTTTTGAAATGGCTTGTTGCGTCACTCCCAATGATCCTGCCAATTCTTGTTGCATTTGACACGAGTCTTGATCAAGTAATGCCTCCAATTCTGCATCTTTGAAAACCTTATTCCTTCCACCGCCATGCTGGTCTTCGACGTTAAAATCGCCGTTCTTGCAGCGTTGAAACAACTCTCGGCACGTTCTTTCACTAATAGTAGCCTCACCATAGGTATTTGAGAACATTTGATGAGCCTTAGTCACAGATTTCTTCATATTAAACCAGAAAATTAAAACCTCCCACAAATTACAAGAATTTGGCTCGTAAGCTGACATGTTTAATCAAGAATAACTTCACGATGCAGACACAAATCGACTAATATTTCGATGGCGTTATGTTTACAAATACCTAAGCTTATTGTATGATTTCTATGATCTATTTATTTCAACTACCACTTACCGCTACAGCCATCTATTGCAAAACGGCGGAAGCAAAGTTGTACACCCAATAATTTATATTTACATATAAAATATACACAAACTATAAATACTTTATCCATCTCATTTTCAAAAAGAATAAACAATTTATTAGTATTACAATAATATTATAAAATGTCCTCATAATTTTATATGTTATAATCTAATTATATTTTGATATTCATGTATGTATAATAATTCTTTATAAAAATGTATAATAAAAAATTAAATAAATATATTAGAATATTTTGTAAGTATTTAAATTGTTTTCGGTATTATTTAAAACTAATGACATGGGCATAAAAATTATTACAGCCTTTTTAATTTATATACAATTTGTAAAATTATTTTAAATATTATTACATACAATTCAAATAAAATATTTTTTTTAAAAACATTTGATACTTTGTCCACTAAAGTACTCATACGCACTAGCTAAAGGTTAATATAACTTAATAGTCAATTTACACTTTGTGTATGTGAAAAAATACGAATTAGCGGCCATTAAATATTGATTTGTCGACGATATCAAATTGTATTGCTTTTATACGATATATACAGGGTGACAAATGGGAAGTTGCCTAAAGTAATTACTTATAATTTTAAGATGAGTGCAGGGAAAAAAAAATAAAAATACATATTAAAACAGTGAAGTGGTCATTTTTATTTGAAATAGGTTTCAGTTTAATCGAACATTTTTAACAGATAAATTGCGTTTCTAAAAAAATGACCAAACCTGGCTAGGGAATAGCTATTAATGGTAAATATTTTCGAAGTGATCCCCATCTGAACTTGCACAATAATCAAGCCGTTTTTGGGAACTATGAAAAACTTGTTCAATTTTTGATGAAGAAATACTAGAAATTCCTTTTCTAATAACTTCTCCTAAATCATCTTTGGTCTTGGGTTTTTCCGCATAACAGTAATCTTTCAGGTAGTGACATAAGAAGAAATCACACAAGTTTAAGTCCGGTGAATAAGGGGGCCATTCTATACCTGCATGTGCAAACTTGGGATATCCTAAACCGATGACGCATTCACCATAAACTTCGTTAACAACTTTAAATACCTCTTGAGTTCTATGCGGCGTAGCACCATCTTACATAAAATCATAGTTCCTGACTAATCCACGTTTCTTAGCGAAAGGAAAAAATTTTGTAAGGATGTAACCTAATGAAATTTTTTATTATTAATCTTAGTGTCTCTCGATTCAGTTTTAAAGCTGCTGCAGCTTTTCTTTCTGAATCGGTTGGATTATTCTTGAAATGTTCTTCGACCTCGGCAACCTTATCTTCTGTTGTAACAGTGTATGAAGGACCAGGAAGAGTCAAGAGTCTAATAATTCATGAAGTTATTATTTACTCTGAGAAAGAAGTAAAAAAAAATTTGAAAATTTCATTAAAAAATGCGGCCATACGATAAAGTCAAATATAATTTTTTTCATTCTTACCTACTAAGAGTATTTTGACTGGCTACTCTTTTACTTCCAAACTTAGTACAAAAACCTCTATACGCTTCAGTATAGTTTTTACCTCTAGAATAAAAGCACTCGATGAGATACACCTTTTCTTTGTTCGTAAGGTCACTCATTTTAAAGTACACGTATTGCTCTTTACGGCGTCTCAATAGAAACTGACAACATTCTCGAATGTACCTACGTGGGCCCAGCCTTATACGATACAGTAGAGAGGGAAAGAGATGCATATACTTTAGGCAACTTCCCATTTATCACCCTGTACGTAGCAAAAACTTGTATTTTCATTACTAATCGCAGTATTATTTAGTTTATCATTTATTGAAACGACATATAGTACTTATTATTTCATATTTTTTAATTTATTTTATTTAAAATGGGTTTATAAATTTTATATTATAATTATAATTATAATAATTTCACAGAAATACGGAAATCTAAATAAAAAAACATTCTATTTTAAACTTTTAATTTTTTTAACATCTAATTGTTATTGAATCAATTATAAAATTTAATATTATAATATTTTAATTCTTTTCGAAAAATTAATTAAAATTTCAAATACTTGAAAAATTAGAATCGAAATGCCACGTTATTTTAATAATATTCAACCAACAAAAATTAGTTTTCTTTTTAATGGAAAAGTATTAACTATCTATTAAAGTAAAGAACTTATAATTTTTCAGATTAGTGAAACATTTTTTTTAATTTTATTTTATAATGGTAGATTCTTTATAAAAAATTGCATTTTACTTTTAATTTTTGCAAATAATCTTAGGTACTTTATTTCGCAATATTATATACAAGTACTTCAAAAAATTATTTTGATATTTCGTTTATGCTGTCTTCTAGAACAACTACATCAAGTTCGATGAGTTATACTACTGCCATATCAGAAAATTTGATTATGAATGATAAAATTTATTTTTTGCATATTTTAAATTATATTAATATTGCCTTTTAATACATTTATATTTTTGTAAAACTTGTTTACACATTTTTACACAGAAAATTATATACTTTCAAAAATTATTAATCTCTGTTTTAATTTCATAATTATCATCGCCACGGTTTTATTTTTTTTTTTTTTTTTTTTATTTAATTTAAAAAAATTATTTTTGTCTTGCTAGCGTTGAGGTGAACGCCGGGGCGCCTTGACTAATAAGTAACGATTTGTACTGCCTCTATTACGAGGGCAGTCCCAAAAGTAGCCGACCCGACAAAGAAAACAGTAAAAAAATTGCGAAAATGTTTTTTATTTTTCAACATATTCTCCTTCCAGTTCGATACACTTTTCCCAACGATGTTCAATAGCTTCGATAACAGCTTTATAGTAGGAGCCGTCAAGCTCCTCAAAATACCTATTAACCACAGACTCTACCTCTTCATTATTGGCAAATCTTTTGCCACCGAGCCATTTTTTCAAATTCGGAAAAAGAAAATAATCCGAGGGAGCCAGATCTGGCGAATAGGGTACGTGAGGAAGCAATTCGAACTTCAACTCATTGATTTAAGCCATCGCAATGACGCATGTGTGGACTGGTGCGTTGTCGTGATGAAACAACACTTTTTTTTCGTCAAATGGGGCCGTTTTTTCTTGATTTCATCACTCAAACGCTGCAATAAGGCTACATAATATGCGCCGTTGATTGTTTTTTCTTTTACGAGATAATCAATAAATAATATTCCACGCGCATCCCAGAAAAAACGGATGCCATGACCTTGCCAGCTGACTGAACTGTCTTTGCTTTCTTTGAAGCCGGTTCTCCCTTTTTAGTCCACTGCTTTAACTGCTCCTTGGTCTCGGGTGTAAAATGATGGACCCATGTTTCGTCCATGGTTATGAATCGACGCAAAAACTCGGCTTTATTGCTGCGAAACATTGTCAAACACTCGATGGAAACATCCTCATGTTGCTGTTTGTGCTCCATTGTGAGCAAACGCGGCACCCATCTTGCGCACAGCTTTCTCATGTCCAAATTTTCGGTCAAAATGCGATGCACAGCACTTTTTGAAATGCCTGCCATATCTGCTATCTCGCGCATTTTTAGTCGACGGTCATCCAATACCATTTTGTGGATTTTCTTCACATTTTCTGACGTAGTGACCTCACTTGGTCGACCACTGCGGTGTTCATCTTGGCAGCTCGTACGACCTCGCTTAAACTCAGCTACCCAATATTTGACCGTTGTAAACGAAGGAGCAGACTTCCCCAGAGTAGAATCTAACTCGGCTTTGATATCGGTTGGACTTAGACCTTTCAAAGGAAAGTATTGTATCACATAACGATGCCCGATTTTTTTCATATTTACAAATTCACTGAGAGCGTTCACTTTGAATGTCTGTAAAAAAAATAATAATAAACGTGCCGTTATGAATTTTTCACATTATGGGGTCTGTCTAGTAGCTCGCGCCGAAAAAAACGCGATTTTCGTGATTATTTCTTGGGATACTGGATAAAGGTAATGATATAAAAGTTATTAGGCTTAGTAAATACACTCTTGAAATACATAAAAAAAATTTTTTCTTTCATTTTATACATGTATTATGACCAAAAACGTCAGCCAAACGCAACACCTCGAAAAGTAGGTAGGTCCGCCTTGTTGATAAAATCTCGGAGCTGTGTTGTCTGAAACAAAAAAATCAAAGTGCTTTAGGTTTAGTATGACAATGGCTATGTCCCCTTTAAATTTTTTTCAAAAATGTTAAATTTTACTATATTTTTTTTTCAAAAATCGGCGAAAAAAAACTGGTTTTTTGAAAATTGTTTGTTTTTTCTTCACCATTTTTTTATTTTTTAAAATAATTAAATAAAATTCATAGGGGACATAGCCATTGTCATACCAAACCTAAAGCACTTTGATTTTTTCGTTTCAGACAACACAGCTCCGAGATTTTATCAACAAGGCGGACCTACCTACTTTTCGAAGTGTTGCGTTTGGCTGACGTTTTTGGTCATAATACATGTATAAAATAAAAGAAAAAATTTTTTTTATGTATTTCAAGAGTGTATTTACTAAGCCTAATAACTTTTATATCATTACCTTTATCCAGTATCCCAAGAAATAATCACGAAAATCGCGTTTTTTTCGGCGCGAGCTACTAGACAGACCCCTTAAGTTGTTGAAAGGTGGTATTGTCAATCGCAGTAATTGTTTTTTTAAAACTACTTGTATTCATAAGTCAGGTCGGGTACTTTTGGGACTAACCTCGTACCACCCTCCAGAAATCTGCTGTACTTTATCTGTGCATAGATCTATACAGTAAATGCTAAGGTCGAATGACTAAACTTATTGTAAAGGTCATTAATATACAATCTGAATGAAAGAGGTCTAAGAACTGAGCCATGTGAAACACCGAGATTTGTTTCTATCTTAGCACAACAGCCGCTTTGTCACCACATGCTGTGTTCTATTAAGAAGATACTATTTGATCCACTTGAGGGCCACCCTGGAAAACCTACATTCTCAAAGAACTTGAGCAATATGGATGGTAACACTGTGTCGAAGGCTTTAATAAAATCAAATAGGATTAGTAACCATCCATCTGTCAATGCTCATATATAAATGTATGTTGTCAATTAATTTTAGCTGTGATATCGAGAAATTGATTATTCGCAGTAAATAAGGAGCAAATAAAGGAATAGCTTTTACAATGTTGCTTGAGAGATGTCGTCAATACCTACAACTTGTAAGGTAAAATGAAATGTGGCTATAATAATCTCTGAAGGTGATACTGGTGTAAATGTAAAATCTCCTTTATAAGCCACAGGCTCCTCTGAGAGATACTAGTTTCTAGATTGTTTATTTTTAAATTAAATTAACTAACGGTATCAGCATTAAGCAGTGGACTAAGACTCAAGTGTAAAAATTTTGCTGAAACTTTTTAAAATGCATTAACTATAGGTATCAGCATTGAGAGTAGACTATTTCTCGAATGCTCAGATCCTGAATTATCTGTTCCATAGCTGGAAGAGCAGCCAAGAAAGAGCTCATGCTATCTAATCTCTGAGCAATCAAGGTACGTAGCCCATTGCAAACACCAACAGAGACGCTTTTGGCGAAAACGATGATGAGAAACAACATCGTTTTATTATTAAACGAGCTTACGTTGAGCAATTTCAAATGATCGACGGTAGTGTTGTTATTGTAGTTCGTTATATTCATTGTATTCATTGAAGAGAGCGGCATTGCATTAATTTTGGACTCATTCACCTTAAATTTCTTTGCTCTCGTGTTGTACGATTAAGCTGTTACAGTGACAATCTGTCCCGCATCATTTTTCGTTGGCGTAGACGAGTCAAGGAGCGTCATAATTCTAACAACCCACTGTATCTCTCTACTGATCGAATTTGACAAGTTTGACTACGCCACCAAAATGGCATTCTGCCCGACACCAACCTTGTCTAACGTAATCAAGCCAGACTGCATATGGCTTTTGTAGAATTAAAAAAATTAAAGAAAAAACTAAGTTCTTACAGATGTAAAAAAATTTAATTTTAAGTTATTTTAACAAAACATAATGAACTTAAAGGATACTGCATTAAACTTTAAAATGACGTTTGATTTATCTTATTATGTTTATTTTCCTCGGAGATATAAAACTGTATAGTTTGACTAATTTTTGTTTAGGATGGATGACTCTCACTGAGAGGCATTCTGTAAAAGAAAAAAAGAAAGCAAGAAGCGGCAGAAAAATTGTCGATAAATAAGAGTAAGGTAAAAAGAGATAGAAAGAGAGAAAGGCAGAAAGAGAAAGATAGAGAGAGATGGACAGAGATTTAGATTTAGATGTTTAGTTCAGCCACGGAATAGAATCCCATCTGGCCCGTAATCAAATACAAAATTTGAATGAAATTAATATAGTTTGAAAGTAAAACAAATTAAGCTAGAGTAATTATAACAAATAGCATAAAATATACAACAAGAAGAAAATGACGGAAAATACAAGTAACAAATTCCTAATGATCAAAAGTACACATAGAAGTGAAATTAATAATACATAAAAATACTTAGAATTAATTAACAATAATTTACAAATGACCAAACTCACAAATAAATTAAAACTAAGCAATAACAAAAAGTAACTAAAAGTAATATTATATAACGTAAAGATAATAAAATAATTATACAATAAATAGTAATATAAATAGAAATTAAATGCAGAGATATATGAAAGAAACGAGAGAGAGTGAAAAACAACAAGCCTCTTCAAGAGAGATACGATGATGGTAACTGTGATACGCTTTCGGCTACGCGTTAAATTCAGTGCAGTGCAGTGCGAAATGCGGCGATGTTGTTACTTTCGGAAAACAGAATATTAACCAGTTGACTGTTTTTGACGAGTATACTCGTAATGGAAAAGTGGCAGAATTTTTTGTCATGATGAGTATAAATATAATAAAAGTCGCAATTTTATTAAATAAACGTATCTTCTTCATGTAATATTTGAACAGCGTCACTTACCCTGTGTTTGACGACTATACTCGTCATCGTTCAATTTTCGCGACACCCAAATATGCGCACTGACAAACAGAGCGACACAGCTAACTAGTTAAGAGAAATGATTAGATCAGTCGCACGATGTACAAAAGGAGCGCATGAAGCTTCCATACGCGCGAGTAAAGCAATGAGAGAACGCATCGGAAGCCTTGAAGACTGTCTGACCATCAAGTCAATATTGGCGTTGATAAAAATTTCAGAGAGGTAACTAGGCTTGTTATAAGTAAGCACTGAAAAAGCTAGTGTACCAACAAGAAATAGCCTTCTATTCTGAACTCAGAGCTAATCAAGCTGTTGTCTGTACGGAGAGTTTTGCTCTCTGAAGCCAATATTTTCATATATACTGCGCGTTAATCACTTTTGTCATATCTACACAAAAATCAGCTAAATTTCAAAGTTTTATATCTTTGCCAAAAATCATTGTAGCAAAAAAAAACAAAGATAATTTTGAGAGTATTTACAAAAGCTTTCATTATAGTGTAATGCTAAAAATATGAAAAAAATTTTTTTATTTCTTTATTTCGACTTTATTTTTGTATTTACCGCTCCAAGCCAATACTTGTTTTGTTTAACATTTTTTTTACACACCTTAGTATTCGAGATAATTAGATATCAAAAAAAGGCTGTTTTTTTACAAAAATCACTGTATATCTAACGTGGAATTGAATTGAGATTAAAATAATTAAAATTTTTTAAATACTTCTTTTACTCCAAAAAGCAAAATTCTTTATTTAACTTACTGTTACTTTTTAATGAGCGCTTTTGTAAATACCCTCAAAATCATCATCGGTTTCTTTACAGTCTGTCAAGTAAGAGCGTGGTCGTGTTAATTTATAAAAAAATTTATTTGATGAAACTTTTATATTTATATATACATTGTACACATTACAAACAATGATGCAATTTGGTCAATAATGTGTCCAGTCACCACCGGCGTCGATAATTGCCTGGTATCTCCGAGGCATGCTTTCTACTAATTTGGCGGCGTATTCTAGTGGCAAGGATCTCCAGATCCGACGAATTTCGTAAGACAACTGCTTTAAAGTGTATGTGCGTCTTCCACGAAGCTTCCGTTTACTATATGCCCACACATTTTCAATAGGGTTTGCATCGGGCGACTGCGACGGCCAATCCAATGTAACGATGCCAGATTGAGTCTTCCACTGAGTACAGAGCTTGCTGCGGTGTTTAGGATCGTTGTCCTCCTGCAGAATCCAATCTTCATTTTTTGTGAACCATCGTTTGGCAGATGGCAGTAAAGCCTTTTTGTAGATTTTTATCATTTTCTCGGCATTTAGGTTGTCAGTAAAGAGGTGTAAAGTGCCGAATCCCTGTTTTGAGAAGCAGCCCCAAAGATGCACCTTTATTCCATGTTTTACGGTCCGCTGAGCAAGTCTATTGGTGGAAGTTGACCAGGCTCGCGTGAGGACAGAACGTGCCCATATAGAACATTCATCAGTAAAAATGACATTTTCAAAATCTCTATCAATATTCTCATGCGCCCAAGCGAGTCGCTTTGTCACCTGTTTTTCAGTCAACAGAGGCTTCTTCATTGTGTTGCGCCATTTCAGATGATGAGTACGAAGATGGGTTCGGATAGTTTCGTAGGATATATCAAACCTTTTGCCATTAATTTTGCTTGTCCTTGCCGCAGTGTTAAAGCAGGATTCCGCGAAAACAGATTCACTATTCTTTTTTCATCTTTTTTGTTCACTTTTCCTATCGAGCCACGTTCTGGTAAATCATCGACATTTTTAGCCACTTTATATCGCTGTATCCACTTCTGTACAAATGCCTTTGACTTTCTCATATATTTAGCAGCCGCTGATTGCGACATTTTGGGACCTTTCGGGTGGATGCAAAGGAACACAGCCTCGTAGCGCGACGCGTACTTAGCACTCATGGCGTTTAACGTGATTCTTTTTCAAAAGATCAACGATAACTGAATTTTTGTTGACAATGCATTAAGAAAAAAGCTTACTTCTATCGGCTTGCGAAGGAATTAGAGCAAAATCTTTTATAACCTGTCAGTGAAGTCAACCACGCTCTTACTTGACAGACTGTAGATACCATGACTTCCTGAAAAGGTCAGCCAAGGCCATTTAAACATGAACAAGGTCTGGTTATCTTTTAGTATGAGAACTCCCCAACTTTTTTTAAGCCGATGTATTAAAATTAGCAAGGTTTATGAAATGTTGAGTGTAGACGTGACCTTGACGACATCCTTTAAATTCCTTTAAGGTTATTTCAAGCTCTAGTTGTTTTTAAATAAAAATTCCCTTTTTTGACATTGGCAATCAAAAGAGCGGAAAATTTTACGTTTAAATATGTACTTAGATCATAAGGGCACGCTGATCTTGAATGTCAGACAAGAGCATTTAACGTAGGATAAGCTTTCTATTTTTTGACTATCTTAGTCATGACCTTTAAAGTCATTTTGAGGTTAACTATTTTTTATTTACTTTTAATATTACCCGGGATCAAAAACTTTGAAGTAGTAAAAAGTATTTCCTTCGCCTATGCTTAATTTACGTAAATCCTTTCGGATTTCGGAATGCTTGATTATCTATTATCTTTAAAATCTGTGCCCTTATTATTTAGTGCCTTTATTATTTATTATCATTACATTTAATTTATCTTTAATTTATCTTTATCATCATTAAATTTCATGAAGGTCGAATTACCTTTGAGAATAGTAGAATTTTCAATTTTAAATTTCGAAGAACATCGTTGAGATCATGCCTACAGTCAACACTTCATAAACCTTTCTAATTTTAATACATCGCTTTAAAAAAAATTGGGGAGTTCCTATGCCAAAAGATAACCAGACCTTGTTCATGTTTAAATGGCCTTGGCTAACCTTCAAAGTCAACGTGTCCTTATGACTTAAGGGGGGATCCTGCCTTAGGAGGCCCAAAAAAAGCGTTTTTGGGGAATTTTTTTAGGACAAAAAAATTAGTAAGTCTAGCAAACTTTATAGATTATTTTATTGCATATTTGAACATAAGAAGAAAAATTTTTTTAGAGAAAAATATTTAAACGCAACCGATTTTTATGCACATTCGTGCAACACCTTGAAATTGCTGTCTTTAATCGGCGGCAAAGATGAAGCTCGTAATTTTCGTCTGAAACAAAAAACGAAGACAATTTTAATTTTCATATATTTTTCTTCTATATGAACTAAGAAACACCAAAAAAATTGTAAAATTTAAATTTTTTCTAAGGTTTGAAAAAAAATGTACTTTTTGTACGAAAAAAAATCATTTTAACTTGCTGAAAAAGTCGTTTAGAATTTTTTTTCGTGAATTTGTTTAGTTCAAATAGAAAAGAATACAAAACTAAAGTTAACAAGCCTTAGCTCCTTTTGATTGGTCGTCTAGTTTTTTGCAATCACGCATGCCAATTTAGAAAAATTGTAAAAACGAAAGCTCGAGAAAACGCACTTTAAAGTTTTCGGTAAAAAAAAATGTTAATTTTCGATTACTTACAGTTATAATACGCTGATCAGCTATTCCTGTGCCATAAAATAATCCTTCTTCTTCCTTAAAAACTCATTTTGATGGAGTTGCTCGAGTCTATGGGCCGTGCGAACTTTCTTGCTGGAAAAGAACGTACGCCGATTTTCCCTCTCGATCCGTTGTGCGTCGACGTTATCCGCAAACATCTTACATATTAGGCCAATTTTTAAATCGAACAGCTGCATGGTGTTTAAAACTGCGGAATATCCTTCGTTGAACATTCCTGCAGCCATGTACGCAGCAATTTCAACGATTTTTACACCAGAATTCAGATGTTTCGGGTTCATGCGCCAGACAGTGGAGTTAAAAGATTCATTTGAATTTTGCGTATGCCCGCCTAAGCATCGCATCAATAATTCGTCGTTTGAGAGCTCTTCGTAGATTGGACAAATATGTTTCCCTATATTTTCGTCAATCAATCGAGCAGGATGCTTGAAAGACACAAGAGAATTCGTGGCTTCAGCTTTGCGCCATTCACACCAGCTTTCGGCGCCTGCCGGACAATTCTCGTGGTGAGGAGATTTATCACTCGAACAATAATGATCCAGCGTTGCCATTACAGCTTTTTCATATCTTCGACAGAATTAATATTTCTTCTGATTGCCAAACCATAATAAATCGTTAACTTTTTAATTATGCTCTCCGTCAACCGCTTTTTACCTCCGATTTCTCTTCCTTCCTTTTATTTAGGAGTCAAGTACCTATACGCTTTTGTACATGACCCACGCACTCATTTTTAGTAACAGGGCAATCGTCACCGTATGGATTCATTTTGAGAATACCAGCAAGTTTTCGAATCGCCGTCGCATATAATTCGTATACTTTACTCCCAATTTATCAACAGATCTTAAAAACATTTCCACGATTGAACCCACTTCCATCTTTCCTGCTGAACCATCGTGATTTGAGGAGCATGATTCTTTATGATCTTCGTACCATTCCTCAAATTCGTCTTCGTTCAATGGTTTTTTTCTTTAAGGCACACGAATGACAATACGCACTCTTAACGATAAGATCGACTACTTTGCCAGAGTAATATGCAATCAGAGTTGTTACACCGAACAATGAAGTGAAGCCACGTTTTTTCCACGATCCATCACTCGAAACTTTTAAACAATTTGCAGTTTGCTTATTTTTTTGTACATTTTTTTTTTGCTCTTCTTTTACAACTTTTTCACAGACCCTTTCGAACATTGATTTCAACGCTGAGTATAAATGCTTCACTAATTTATCATATGTTGATTTTGCCAAACCTTGACAAATATCCATAAATCCACAAAACACATTGATGCCTTCTCGTCCAACACCAAGAAGCCTTAACACAAATACAATTCGTCTATTTATTTCGTAGCCGGTGTTTATTAACGGTCCTGAATTGATTTCACGTCGACCGTACATACATGATAATACAATTTTGAAACCCAAGCCTCGATGCCCGCTCTCTGTAAATGTTATGTTTTGTTTACAAGATTTGCATAATACTATGTCAGAAATTGCAAGAAACACTGTCAGAAATTCAATTATTCGGTAACAGTGATCTGCATGTACAATTATATTTTCGGTGCTCGCGGTGGCTAATTTCTTCGCACTACTGCTTGTGTTGCACTCTGCATTGCCTGGTTCACTTGTGAATCGATTTCCGTGGAATCTGCGTTTTCGTGGCTTCGCAGAACGATCACTGTTCGATTTATCACCTTTGGGAGAACTAGACATGATATTGTAGCATTGTGCACTCGACAAGACTCAAAGCAGGACTAACCATGGACGCTAGAAGCAGCTCCGTAGAAGCACGTACACAGAAAGGAATAATATAATTATAATCCGTACTATGGTTTATAGCTTAGGTATACAACACTTCTACGAATTGAAAATATTGTTTGGAACGACCATTAAACCTTTTCAGGTACATAGTTCGGAGTTATTTGACCGAGGAAAGAGAGCGCGCACTCCAGCTACCCGAGCGCTCGTATACCTGCTCGATACCCCACTGCGTTTAGTGCTGTATCTTCGAAAATATTGCGAATTATCCTATATAATTTTGCATACATATTCTTAGATACATTAGAAATAGAGTTAAGCAATACAAAAAAAATCGATTTTTTGAGCCTTCTAAAGCAGGACTTCCCCTTAAGTACATATTTGAACGTAAAACTTTTAGCTCTTTCGATTGCCAATGTCAAAAAAGGGAGTTCTTATTTAAAAAACATTACCTGACCTTGAAATAACCTTGAAGGACATCGTCAAGGTCAAAATAGAGGTTATCATTGGATTTCTCGTTGATAGTTACTTAAAAGGATAGACCTTGCCCATTTTCCGAAATACCCCACCTTAGGAAATATACAGCCGTTCTGGGACTTTTGTGACACCCTGTATACTATATAGCGCACACGGGCGTTAAAAGGAAAATGCAGATTTAAGTCCTGAAAACTGTACAGATCGTTGTAGACAAAGAGTAACATAGTCGAGAAGAGGAAAAACAAGATTCCGTATAAGGTTTTTGCGGAATTTTTTTTCCAGACCCATATTTAAATTGCTTTGATTTTAAAAGGCAAATAAAATTTTTCCTGCAGATCTCGTTAATGTGAGGCGTCAAACTATAGTTGTGAATAACCCTCCAAGGTTCCTCATTAGCGTTTTATAATGCTATGACCATCAATTAACACTAAAAAGAGCGTTAATAGATCTATACGCTTAAAGAAAAGATGACTACCAACGAGTTCTCGATTTCCTTAAAAAAACGGTATGCGGGGCATAATCGAAGGCCTTAGAGAAGCCGATCGTTACAAAGATGATAACGTTGCGGTTCTCAATGTTACACCTAATATCTTGAGTGACCTTGAGGAGTACCGTATCGGTGCTATGACCGGATCTGAAGCCTGCTTGACGCGGATCAAAGAGGTAAATGGTTTCCATATAATCGCTAAACTAAGATCGCAAAACACTGTCCATGACTTTCGATACCTCATTAAGCATTGCTATGGACTGCGTATCAGAGAGAGAAATTCTATTTAGGAAGTATGCGATTTCGTTATGGATGTAATTAGTGCTTTCTTCCGAATAGACGGAAAAATATCTTTATTAATAATATTAGCTAACAATAAGTGTAAGACTGCCGAGGAACAGAGCCTAAGCTTATCCAACCATACGCCATCTTCACCAGTTGACTCCCAAGAAATACCCTTAATAAAATTTAGAACATACTCGTTTAAAGCTTCTGTAAAAAAGAATAATTCATCGCAATTGGTTTCGAGTGTTGTATTAATATCTTTTTTAGTTTATCTAAGAAGAAAAGACAAGACTTATGAAAAATGATCTAACAAGTAATCCTATCTAACTGCTACTCACCACATTAAATAAAATTTTGCATACTGGTAGAAAAAAGAAGAATATAAGACACGTATTTTTCTATGGCAAGCCAATTTTTTGGATTGAACATTCTGTCAAGAAAGTACCGGAAATTGGTCAATAAAAAACGAAATATGTATTATTTATCCAAATTTATTGTATCGCCTTCAAAGTAGGCTTCTTTCGAACTAATGCACTTAGGCCAACGAATTATATAATTATCATAACATTTTTTAAACGCATTTTTTGAAATCGAGTTAAGTACTCGCCGCGAATTCTCTTTCACGGGTGCTTTGAAGTGATAATTTGAGTTTCGGAAAAAGCAAATAGTCGGACGGAGCCATATCAGGAGAATATTGTAGCAATTCAATAAGATTTGATGTCTTCTGCGACCATTACGCAATTAAGTTTTTACAGTAAATACAAGTCTTTTGGCACTACTCAAGCGGGAACGCGTTTTATGCCCAAACAATCGTTGAAAATGGTACGAACTGATTCATGAGACACAAATTTCAGCGGCTATCTCTCTGAAGCTTACACGTCGATTTTCAGTCACCATTTCCTTTACTTAAGCGATGTTTAAAAACACTTAACGATGTTGATAGCTGATCAGAGCGAGGCAAATCCTCCACCATATCTCGACCGCTTTTAAATGCATTATACCACTCATACGCACAAGTTTTTGAAACAGTTGATTCACCATAAGCCTTGTGTAACATTTTCAGCGCTTCGACGCAAGAAATTCTATTTGCAATGCAAAATTTAAGACAGATTTTTTGTTCAATATTTTTATCCATTTCAAAAATCACAAAATACACTTGAGATGAACTGATAAAATAGCGCACTGTAAGCAAACTAAATGGCAAATTACGATTAAATTCTGCCGAAGTATAGAGGAGAATCATGCCAACTTAGTGGCGTAAAGGCTTTTGACAATCCCTATACGAGGTCTGGCCATTAAATAACGAGACTGCGCGCCTAGAGGGCGCTGTAGAGGGGTGGGGAAAAAAACGAGTAGTGCGTTGGGTATCTAGATATCTTGTCTATGCACGTACCAAAACACGTTCTCGTCACTATTATTGTATTTGTGCAGTAGCGGTTTGAAACGAACGTGTTTCTTTCTCGTGCCGAAAACCATGTGTGACGAAAATCAGGAGCAACGTATCAATCTCAAATTTCTCGTTAAATTGAAAAAAACTCTGACCAAGTGCTGTAAATTGTTGCAAGAGGCCTATGGGGACAATTCTCTATCTTGTGCGCGTGTTTTTGAGTGGTGTAAGCGCTTCAGTGAGGGCTGAGTGAGCACTGAAGATGACCAACGCCCAGGTCACCCTGTCACTGTTTCAACTCCGGAAACAGTGACCAAAATCAACCAAATTTTGCGTACAGATCGTCGAATGAGCATCCGGATGATTGCTGAGGCTGTAAACGCCGATAAAGAAACGGTTAGACAAATTTTACACGAGGAATTACACATGACAAAAGTCTGTGCGAAGTTGGTGCCAAAAAACCTGACTCCTGACCAAAAGCTCTTGCGTCAACAGGTCTGCTCAGATTTCCTTGAAAGGTTAAAAAAAGATTCCGGACTGATGAAAAACATTATTACTTGCGACGAAACGTACATTTTTCAATACGATGTTGAAACAAAGCGGCAATCGATGCATTGGAAGACGCCTGAATTGCCCAGAATTAAAAAAGCAAGGATGTCCAAATCAAAATTCAAGGCAACGTTGATCGTTTTTTTTGACATTAACGGTATCGTGATGACTGAATGGGTTCCAGAGAGTCAGACTGTCAACCAGACTTACTATTTGTCAGTTTTGGCAACACTGCGAGAACAAGTTCGTAAGAAACGGCCCGAATTGTGAAAGAACAACTCGTGGATTTTGCACCAGGACAACGCACCTGCCCATAACGCGCTATCTGTGAAGCAGTATTTGGCCGGTAAGCGCACTCCAGTGCTCGAACACGCGCCGTACTCGCCAGATTTGGCACCGTGCGACTTTTTTTTGTTTCCGAAGATAAAATCTGCTTTGAAAGGGACCCGATTTGAGTCGATGAGAGCGGTAAAGCAAAAAACGGCAGAGCTCCTAAAGGCCCTGATCGAAGAAGACTTCCAGCACTGCTTCGATCAATGGAAAAAACGTATGGAAAGGTGTGTGGCGAGGAAAGGGAAGTATATTGAAGGGGAGCATTCTAATGTAGAATAATTTTCATAATAGAACCCTTTTTCGTAACGAGTCTCGTTATTTAATAGCCAGACCTCGTATAGTTTTCGCAGCCGTTAATTACAAATCTGTTGTTTAATATGCAAAATCCAAAATAGCGGATTCAATATGGCAGACAATTTTTTTTAAATTCCTTGATTTCTTAGAATAATTTGCATGTATACATTTTTGAGATCGCTGATTACGAATCTTTTATCAGATTTCCAGAATTCAAAATGGCGGATCCAACATGGCGGACAATTTTTTAGAAATTTGTCGATTTTTTAAAAATAAATAGTTGAATGTGTCGAATTAAGTTATCTTATATCAGATGTTGCCCAATTCTCATCGCGTCGAGCTAGACGAACACTGAGAATTTATTTTTTTTCTCTGATTTTTCAAGAAAATTAACATACATGAGTTTTTGAGATCGCTGATTTGAAATTTTCTATCAGAATTACAAAATTCAAAATAGTGAATCTACAATAGTAACAAAAACGCATACATGCAAATTATTCAAAAAAATCGACGAATTTTCAAAAAATTGTCTGCCATATTGAATCTGCCATTTTGGATTTTGCATATTAGACAACAGCTTTGTAATTAATGACTTCGAAAACTATATTCTATATTTTTTTGCGACTATTCAAGTATTGTACAGTAAATTTAATAAAATAATGTTAATTTACACATTCATGATAAATAATTAGAAATTTTTTTTGTTTTCGAGAAGCCGCCATATTGAAAAAAAAAAAAAACTGAAAAACCTATCGGGATTTTTTTAAGTACTCGTACTAATAACACGTTTTGTACAGTTTTTTTTATAAAAAAGCCATCGTAACTATACAAAATTCATAGTTTTCCAGAAAAAAATTGTAATTTTTTATGTAAATTTATTAAAAAAAGCAAAAAATTAATATTTTTGACTTTTTTAAATGGTCGGATCGTGTAGACCGGACTCAAAAACGTAGAAAGAAGTTGATTCCTAGTGGAATTCACAGCGATTTTAGTAAAAGCTGAGAGCTCAAAGTCGCAGTAAAAATATTTGTTATTTATTTGGGCGTTAATGGGTTAAGGCCATTCTTTTATGGCTCAATTTTTTATTAATGGTAGCTAGCCTCAAAACCTGTATTTTTGTATATGTGGCATTTTTAATATTTTGGTTTATTAAGAGATATGATAGAAATAAAAAAAAATTATTTTGTATCCTTATAAGAAATGTATTAAAACAAAAGTAATAACATGTTTTAACTTTAAGACAGCTTTCAATATAAACAGCGATACCACCTCCAGATCTGCCCACTCTATAATTTCTGTAAAGATGATAGTTATTAATATGGACAGATAAGTCATTGTCAACGTCACTGTGAAACATTTCGGTAATTGCGAAAATGTCAAATTCTTCGGAAAAAACTAAAAATTCATTAAAATTCACGTGAATTCTAAGTCGATTGGCATTAATATGGGCAACATACAAGGATTTCTTGAACATGAAACGAGGTTTGCTAGATCAGCGCAATATTGTGTATTAGAAGAGAACATAGTTGGGCGACTTATTCATGCAGACCGTAAGATTTTAAATTATTGGTCTCTTACAGCCGATTTCCTAATATTTGTTTAAAGCAAGTCGCCATAATTTGTATGTCTCTATTAGCAAAATGGAACTCAGATAAACGGAGTATTCCTAATGCGGAAAAGTAATCTGCTGGTTATATTTTTTAAGTTTTGACATGTACAATAAATTGATTACCAAAGGTCGTTTTACATCAAACGATTTCAAGAAGAAACCTGCTGCTGTGCTGCACAAGAAGTGCTTTGCATTATGGTTTCTTTGCTCAGATTCTATTCTCGACAATACAGTATGTGCTGCGTATAATTAAGCTATTTAATAGATTTAAGAATTTTCTGAAAAGATGCTTCATATGAAAGATTCGCTGCAATCGAGACCCCTCTCACAAGCGTGAATCAACTATAATCGATTTGTTAGCAAGCAATAAAATGCTGTCTTCGATCTCACCGATTACTGATATAATATTTTGTAGTCGCGACCTATTGAATTCTTTAAGCTTAACACTATGTCTCAGAAGTGAGAAGACACGATCATCAAGCTTCGCTATTAAATTAAAAAATTCTATTACAAAAGATTTATAATATTGCTAGACGTCATCTGCCAAAATAACGCAGCGCTCTAAGTAACTGGACGACGAATAAGGCAATAAGGGTAAATCAGTTGCGTCGGATTTCTTAGCAACTAGCTAGTTCAATTAATGGAGACAAAAAGTCAGGGAAACAAAGTCAGAGTAAAAGAAAGACAGAGAGGCGAGAGATAGAAAGTCAAAGACACCAGAAGTCAGAAAGACAGGGAGATAGTCAGAAAGACAAAGAGCCAGAGGGACTAAAAGTCCCACAAGCAAAAATGCAGACAGAGAAAAAGTCAAAGAGACGGAGAGTCAGAGAGATTGAGAGACAGTGATAGAGAGTATACATGATAGAGTTCAGAAAGTCGGAGAGACAAAGAGTTAACGAGACAAAGTTAGAGAGAAAAAAGCCCTAGTAACAGAGTCAAAAAGACAGTCTGAGAGATAGAGAGTCGGAAAAACAAAGAGTCAACTAGACAAAAAGTCAAAGAGACACGGGGACTGAGAGTCAGAAAGACAGAAGACCAGAAAGTCAAAAAGATACAGTGTCAGAAAGACAAAAGGTCTGACAGTCAAAAAGTCAGAGAGTAAAAGGGAAAGAAAGTCAAATAAAAAAAGTCAGAGAAACAGAGTAACAAAAAGATAGGGACCCAAAGAGTCAGAAAGACAGAGGGTTAAATAGACATAGAGTTATAGAAGCAAGAAGTCAGGATAAAAGAAGTCAAAGAGACGTAGACTCAGAGTGACAAAGAGTCAGTGAGACAGAAAGTCGGAAAGATAAAGAGTAAAAGAGACGAAGAATCAGAAAGACAGAGAGACAAGAGATAGAAAGTTAGAGACGCCGAAAGTCAGAGGGGCAGAAAGTGCCACAAGTAAAATTGCAGAGAGAAAAAAATCAAGCAGTCAGAAAGTCAAAAAGACCGATAGATTGAGAGACAAAATGACAGAGAGTATATATGATAGAGAGTTCAGAAATTCAGAGATACAAAAAGCCAGAGAGACAAAAAGTCAAAGAGACGAAGAGTCAAAGAAACAGAGTCAAAGAGACAAAAAGTTAGAGAGAAAAAAAGCTCGAGTCACAGAGAGTTAAAAAGGACAAAGAGTCTGAAAGACAAGAAGTCAGAGAAACAAAGAGTCAAAAAGACAAAAAGTCAAAGAGATACGGAGACAGAAAGTCAGAAAGACGGAAGGCTAATAAGTCAAAAAGACACAGTGTCAGAAAGACAGAGAGTTTGACAGACAGGAAGTCAGAGTGTAAAACGGAAAGAGAGTCAAAAAAAAAAAAGTCAGAGAGACAGAATAACAAGAAAACAGGGACACAAAGATTCAAAAAGACAAAGAGTTAAAGAGATGTAGAGTCACAGAAGCAAAAAGTCAGAATAACCAAAATCAAAGAGACGGAGACTCAGAGTGACAAAGAGCTAGAGAGACAAAAAGTAGGAAAGATGAAGAGGTAAGGGTAGAATAGAGTCAAAAAGACAGTCAGAAAAACATAAAACTAGAAAGTCAAAAAAAAGAGGAAGAGAAATAGTCAAAGAGATACAGAGCCAAAGACACAGAGTATCAATGGGACGGAGTGACCTACAGTGACAAAGGAATAGACGGAGAAAGATACAGGGTATTAGAGAGTCAGATAGCTCGAGAGTCGGATTGTCAGAGAGACGAAAAGCAACAACAAGAAAATGAGATATAAAGAGATGAAGAGTCATAGAGAAGATAATTTATGGATTTAGAACTTGGCTTGAACAGCTATGAAATGTGCTTGGAGATTGACAAACAGCGCATAAAGCTTGCAGAGAGATCGCTGTCTGAAGCTGCAAAAAAGTAGAAGATCACTTTAAAATCCAATAGAAAAGAAATCGAAGAGCAGGACACTAATCTACAAGGCCAATTATATGGAGCAGACATTGCGGATTGAAAGAACTGCAAAATTTTTCATGACTTTCTATAACTTAAAACTTTAAACGTATTTATTTAAAAACTACATTTTTTAAGTTGACCGCACCCATAACTCGAACAATTTTCAATCAATTCACTTCAAATTTTAACAAGATCTTTAAGAATATAATATCTAAATAATTACAAAGGATTTTTGTTTAATATGGCGTAGTTCTCTTATTATTAAAAATTTTCTGGCCATTTTTTTTGCAAATTTTGCAAATTTGACTTTAGAAGTGCGCCTTTCGGCAAAAAATCAATATATCAAAAAAATCCTACGTACTTATCTATCTGTTGTTATGTACAATAAAAAAATTTTATGACACATTATGATTCCAAATTTACAGAAGCTGTTGGTACGGCCGTGGACCCTTCTAAAATAGAGAGGTAATAGAATGTATTGGTTGTACAACTTTGCTTTCGCCGTTTTGCAATAGATGGCTGTAGCAGTAAGTGGTAGTTGAAATAAATAGATCATAGATGTCATACAATAAGATTAGGTATTTGTAAACATAACGCTATCAAAATATTAGTCGATTTGTGTCTGCATCATAAAGTTATTTTCGATTAAACATGTCAGCTTACGAGCCAAATTCTCGTCACTTGCGGGAGGTCTTAATTTTCTGCTTTAATATGAAGAAATCTGCGACTGAGGCTTATCTAATGCTCTCAAATACCTATGGTGAGGCTGCTATTAGTGAAAGAACGTGCCAACAGTGGTCTTAACGCTTTAAGAACGGCGATTTTAACGTCGAAGACCAGCATGGCGGTAAAAGAAAGAAGGTTTTTGAAGATGCAGAATTTGAGGCATTACTTGATCAAGACTCGTGTCAAACGCAACAAGAATTGGCAGGATCCTTGGGAGTGACGCAACAAGCCATTTCAAAACGCCTGAGAGTCATGGGAATGATTCAGAAACAAGGAAATTGGGTGCCGTACGAGTTGAAGCCGAGAGATGTTGAACGGCGTTTGTGTGTTTGTGAACAGCTGCTTGCAAGGCAAAGACGGAAGGGATTTCTGCATCGCATTGTGACTGGGGACGAAAAATGGGTTCACTACGATAATCCCAAGCGCAGAAAATCATGGAGATATCCTGGCCATGCTTCCACGTCGAAGGCCAAACCGAATATTCACGGTTCCAAGGTCATGCTCAGTATTTGGTGGGACCAGCAAGGCGTAGTGTATTATGAGTTGTTAAAACCGACTGAAACAATCACAGGCGATCGTTATCGAACGCAATTAATGCGTTTGAGCCGAGCATTGAAAGACAAACAACCGCAATACAACGAGAGACATGATAGAGTGATTTTACAGCATGACAATGCTCGACCCCATGTTGCGAAAGTGGTCGAGACATACTTGGAAACTTTGAAACGGGAAGTCCTACCCCACCCGCCGTATTCTCCAGACGTTGCTCCCTCGGACTATCACTCGTTTCGGTCAATGGCACAAGGCCTGGCTGACCAGCACTTCCGGTCTTATGAAGAAGTAAAAAATTGGATCGATTTGTGGATCGATTCAAAAGATGACCAGTTTTTTCAACGCGGGATTCGTATGCTGCCCAAAAGATGAGAGAAAGTAGTGGCCAGCGATGGACAATACTTTGAATCATAAATGTATAACCAGTTTTTTACAATAAAGCCTCGAATTTCGGAAAAAAACGGCGGAAGCAAAGTTGTACACCCAATAATCTGAGATAAAATAGAAGGTAATCTGAGAAATGCTGTACAGTTGCCATTTTCAAATTATTTATTCGATAAAAATTATTTTCTTTAGTTAATTATATGTACAATAAACTTCTGCCTTGGGAATCTCAATTTACTTTATGTTTTTCCTGAAAAAAAAATCATGCGACAAAAAATGCAGACTGAATCATATATCTATTGATTTACAGACTACTTTGGCGTGAGAACCCAATAATGCAAAAACTCGAAAACCCAATAACCTTACTAATTTTCAACAAAAGAAGCACAACTCCCCTAATCAGGGATAAAGAATATATATTCACTAATCATTATAAATTTCATACAAAAATCACCTTTATTTGCATTTTCTCTACTTTCTTACTAAATTATAAACTAACCTCATGCTAATTCAAAACAAATCTATCTATGGATCGATAATTTTTCTGAATGGAAAGAGAATAATAATCAATAATATTGCTAGAGAGAAAAATACAATTTTTCATATTTTAAAAATTTGATATTTCGAAAACTATGTGAGGTATTAGTTTTTGTTATCATACTTTTTTATTTAAGAGGTGAAGAACTACAAAAACCTATCGTCGAAGTTGAGCGCCACGGAAATCGGTATCTCCCCAATGAGAGATATAAACGAATATGTAATAAGCAAAGCAGACGATAATTTTTGTCACAACATTCAAAAGTAAGCATAAAAAGCAAAATTGATTAGTGTCGGAGAAAATCAATTATTTAATAAAAACGCGATTAGTACGAGCAATAATATTCACAATATTAAGTTTGCAATAAACAGCAGAGTTTAAGGGCAGAAGTAAATGATACCACGGATCGTAGATAATAAATCTATGAATAAATGCAATTCGTTTAAAATTACAAGTATTTAAAGTATCGTGATGAAAAGTCCGTCATAGGTCGTCGACGAAGAATGTAAGTGTTTACATTCTTGCGCGACCGTCTCCAGGTTGCCATCTTGTGTAAGCCTGTTTAGCCGCGAAAATGCGGACTTTTCGGAAAAACCGGCAACGTTCGAAAATCACGCGATTTTCGAACTTGCGGCGACGATCGGCGAGAAATTTTGGAAGCCGCGAGGGAAGGGGAGAGGAGAGCAAACGGAACAGTTGAGTTACGCTGTGCTCTCCTGCAAATGAGTTTTCGCTGCGCGCTTCCGCAAGGACGGAGAGACAAGTCCTGCGGTGAACATAGTTCTGTTCCTTTGTATTAGAGTGAGTGTCGCGAGTAAAGCCAAGGGTGAAGGTGTGCGAAAGAGAGAGAGAGAGAGAGAGAGAGAGAAAGTGAGGAAGAAGCTGAGAGAGCAGTGCGAGGAAGAAGAGCGAAGACGAGGAAGTACAGCGAGGAAGTGAGACTAGGGACGAGGAGGTCAAGTGTCAGCGGGAGGCGACTGGAGGTTGCCACCACGACATCTGAAGCTGAGGGTGAGACGGAGGCAGTCAGCGTGCAAGTGAACTTACATCGAGGTCCGGCAGCCCTTCTCCAGAGAGAGCCGCAGGAGCCAGGTGCAGTGGCGCAGAAGGAAACAGCCGGGAGTTCAACGGCCTGCGGACAAGCCGCGTGAGCAACAACGGTGAATGTTCTCACTTATCCGCGTGAAATCGTTAGAAAGAGAGAGAGAGAGAGCAAAAGTGTGTGTTAGCAAGTTCGCGGTGAGGGTGGCGAGGAATTGCCACTTCCCTGCCCTGGGGAAGCGATAGGCCTCCGTCGGCTGGGGAAATAGTCGCGGGCGGCCGGCCTGCATCGTAACATTGCGTCATAGAGAGCGAGAGAGAGAGAGAGAGAAGGAGAGAGAGAGAGTGAGGGAAATTGAAACATTGTATTAATATAATATTATTTTTGTGCAAGGCACACAGGGCGCACGTAGCTAAATCGGCTACGACGTGGCACCTACGTCACAGTATTTAAGAAAGTAAAATAATACAAAAAGAAAATAACAGAAACGTAAATATTATCGAAGAAGTTATTAATGAAAAAAAAAATTTTAAAGAAAAATGAGCATACGATGATCAAGCAGACCCTCGGAAATCTTGTATTGACTTTCTTGCATATTAATATAACAACAATAGTAATAAATATAATGATGACAATGATGAATATAACGTCGATGATAATGAATATAATAATGATCATAATAAAAATAATAATGTAGACGATGATAAACATAATAAAGATAGGGATAATAATAATGATATTATACAAAAGAATAAGTGCATTAAAAATGATGTTTTGGGATACACTCAAGAAAAACGTGTCAGAATTAAAAAAGATTATGCTGATATCGCTCTTAAAGAAGCGACGAGAATAATGTAATAAAGAACAGAGAAATAGTTGATGATAACGTGAAAATAACAGATAAAATATATTTATTGGGTGTACAACTTTGCTTCCGCCGTTTTGCAATAGATGGCTGTAGCGGTAAGTGGTAGTTGAAATAAATAGATCATAGATGTCATACAATAAGCTTAGGTATTTGTAAACATAACGCCATCGAAATATTAGTCGATTTGTGTCTGCATCATAAGGTTATTCTCGATTAAACATGTCAGCTTACGAGCGAAATTCTCGTCATTTGCGGGAGGTTTTAATTTTCTGCTTTAATATGAAGAAATCTGCGACTGAGGCTTATCTAATGCTCTCAAATACCTATGGTGAGGCTGCTATTAGTGAAAGAACGTGCCAAGAGTGGTCTTAACGCTTTAAGAACGGCGATTTTAACGTCGAAGACCAGCATGGCGGTAAAAGAAAGAAGGTTTTTGAAGATGCAGAATTTGAGGCATTACTTGATCAAGACTCGTGTCAAACGCAACAAGAATTGGCAGGATCCTTGGGAGTGACGCAACAAGCCATTTCAAAACGCCTGAGAGTCATGGGAATGATTCAGAAACAAGGAAATTGGGTGCCGTACGAGTTGAAGCCGAGAGATGTTGAACGGCGTTTGTGTGTTTGTGAACAGCTGCTTGCAAGGCAAAGACGGAAGGGATATCTGCATCGCATTGTGACTGGGGACGAAAAATGGGTTCACTACAATAATCCCAAGCGCAGAAAATCATGGGGATATCCTGGCCATGCTTCCACGTCGACGGCCAAACCGAATATTCACAGTTCCAAGGTCATGCTCAGTATTTGGTGGGACCAGCTCAGCATAGTGAATTACGAGTTGTTAAAACCAACTGAAACAATCACAGGCGATCGTTATCGAACGCAATTAATGCGTTTGAGCCGAGCATTGAAAGACAAACGGCCGCAATACAACGAGAGACATGATAAAGTGATTTTACAGCATGACAATGCTCGACTCTATGTTGCGAAAGTGGTCAAGACATACTTGAAAACTTTGAATGGGAAGTCCTACCTCGCCCGCCGTATTCTCCAGACGTTGCTCTCTCGGACTATCACTTGTTTCGATCAATGGCACACGGCCTGGCTGACCAGCACTTCCGGTCTTATGAAGAAGTAAAAATTGGATCGATTCATGGATCAATTCAAAAGATGACCAGTTTTTTCAACGCGGGATTCGTATGCTGCCTGAAAGATGGGAGAAAGTAGTGGCCAGCGATGGACAACACTTTAAATCATAAATGTATAACCAGTTTTTTACAATAAAGCCTCGAATTTCGGAAAAAAACGGCGGAAGCAAAGTTGTATACTCAATAGATGAAGAGAAAAATTATAAATGTTTAATTAACAATCGTGAAGTCGCAGATAAGAGCTCGGAATAAATATTGAATATTTCTTACAAACCAGAGGACTTGCAAAATAGCATAATGAATAAAATTAACAGACTCAAGGAAGCGCTAAGATACAAACATTTACCTTATTCTTATTATATCTTAGACTTATCGAAGAATTTGCTAATTGTTTTCATTTAAAAGACGAGAAATTGAGGACAACTACAATAATAACGCACAAAATTCCGACAATAAATGCTAGACTAGAATTTGCTGAGCAGTATCGATTTCCATACGCACACAAGGAAGAACTAGATTGACAAATAAAATAAATGCTGTAAGCAAATATTATTGAACCTTCTTGTTTAAATTACTACTCACCTGTCTTTTTCGTTGCACAAAACATAGTAAGAGGAATAAACGATATAAGCTTGTGATAGGTTTTCGTCAATTAAACGAGAAAACTATAAAAGACAAATATCATCTGCCTAACATACTAACATAGATATTATTAATCAGCTTGGTAAAGCAAAATATTTTTTAGTGTTAGATTTGGCACAGAGCTTCTTTCAGATTCCATTGGATGAGGCCGATAGATATAAAATATCTTTCATCGCTTCTTTAGGTTTATTAAAATTGAAAACCACGCTTATGGGTTTAACTAACAGCCTGGCAATATTTCAAAGATCTTTTGTTTTTCGAAGCATGTAGCAGAAAGAAGTATTTTTATTTTTAGATGAAGTAGTGATATACGACGAAAAAATCAAAGAACACAACGACAAATTTTATCGATATTTACAACGTTTGAAGGAAGCAATACATGCGATGTGTGTATGTGCGTGTGCGTGTGCGTGTGCGCGTGTGTGTGTGTGTGTGTGTGTGTGTGTGTGTGTGTTCTATGATTTTAAGATTGTTATAAAAAATTGTCATTTTAAATATACTAAATTTAAAGAAAATAATAATTTTTAAGATTGAGCGATGGTTACTGAATATTAAACATAAGAATATTATGAATATTTTTACCATTCTTAAGGGGGGACAACCATTTGGAACCTCGAAATCGAGCAGTTTTTTTGGAATTTTTTTGAAGATGAAAAAAGGATGGATCTTGTGAAATTTTTACAGTTTATTATACCTATTTTAACGGCGGTTTCGCGTAACGTATTTTACACGTACGTTGCGCTGGAGTAGAACGCTTATCTAAAATCCGCGCTCGCGAACGTGCAGCTCAGAGAGATTCTCGTTCACTCCGTTCAGTTCTGCATTAGCGAGCAGTCGACACTCCGTTTGGTGCCATAGTCGCGAGAATTCATTTCTCCGTTCGAATCTGCATTCGCGAACGAAGCATTGTGAAAAACGAGCGTGTACAAGCGGGCGAATCGTTCCTTTTTGTATTCGAGTGCGTGTAAAAAAATCTGGTAAGTGCCCGAGGTGCAGTGGCTGATACCAGGAGGCATCCCGTCCATAAATCGTCCCCGTTCCCTACCCGGCTGTGTGTGTGCGACCGCGACGCGTGCTACGCGCCATTTTGGAATTTTGGCCGTTGTATGCCTGCAAACGCTCTAGCCGTGAGCTAGCCACGCGAACGAAATTTTCGCGCAGGAAACCGCGCTACAAGTGTGTAGCTGGCGCCCTGGACTCGCGTAAAACGCGAGATAATTATTTGTAACTAATTTTTAAGTCAAATAAACTGTGTTCGTTTTGTCCTTAGTTTTAATCGGTCGGTTTTAACTTGTGCTAGTAAGCAACCCGCCCGTTTCCCTACATTTGTACGCTACCCTGATCCCCAGTGGCGTTACAACTTATAAAAACATTGCCTGCAAAAATTTTGAATAAAAGGGCTCCCCGCTGCTCTTTAGTTCGTATAACTGCGCTCAGCTGTCGGAGTGAATGGATGAGGATCTCGAAAATTGGCTCTATCTCCGGGAGCTCTGAGTTTTGGCATGAGTCATGAAGCTTTTCGGATTCTAGACATATTAAAGTAACTTTTAAAGCAAAAAAAAAATTAGATTCTTTGAAGGTTCTAAATGGTTGTCCCCCCTTAAGCATAAAGGTTTCTAGCTTATTTTAAAACAGCATTTATGATTCTTTTAAATTCGTTTTTATAACATTTTTTTTGTGAATATTTTTTTTTCGAAAAAATATTTTTAAGATAATAAATAATTTTTTTTTATTTCTCATTGATATATTTTTAAAACAAAATTTTTAACTTTAGAATGATTTTTTAAAATTTGTTTTAAGAAATTATACTTCTTACTTCGAAACTATTTTTAAATTTAATTATATTTTTAACAAACTATATTTTATTCTAAGTAAAACTAGATTCTTGAGATTGATATTTTTCAAGATACATGGATAATTTTTAAGCCAATATGTTTTTCATCTTTGAAAATAATCGTTTCCAGTATTAAATGATAATAATAATTAATTACTACATAATAGTTATCAAGTAGATCGTTTCGGAAATATACTATTATTATACTTTAAGAAATTATTATTTAATAATCTGTAGACAATTATAAAAACGTAGAATTAAGTGAAATTTTTTAAATTTAAACTTTATAAATTTCATGCAACATTACTAATGTTATAGTAACGTCAAAAATACTGACTAATAAATAATTTTTTTTCTTCGGTTATGTTTGATATTTATCTTGATGATTATTTTTAGATATTTATTTACTGTACAACCACATTTATCTTACTCCGCTATTCGCTCTTCAGTTCATGAGAAAAACCACAGACAAAATTACTATGAATAGAGTAATTAGAATTATCTTCTTTCTGTAACTGTTGTGAGTCTATCTATATGTGCTATCTTATTTTTATATTTATTAGATTTAATACAATATACAACATCGTTTATTTTCTTAACGATTACATGTGGTCCTTTCCAGTTATTTTGAACTCAGGTTGATTTTCCTTTTCTTCTTTGTGCATTGAAAAACCAAACTTTTTGTCCTTCATTACATATAACTATTTGAGTTTTTTGATCATCATATTTCTTTGCTTTATTTGCTGTCATTCGTATATGTTTTTAAGCAAAATTGTGGATTTCATCTAATTTATTATGTGATTTTCTAAAGTGGCTCGATCTATTCTCAATTCCTGGTGGATAACCTCGTAATAAGCCTAATGGAAGTTTAAGATAAGTGCCAGTTAACATTTCCGCAGGTATGACACCAGTAAAATGTTTCGAAGACCTATAAACTAATAAATAGAGTGAAATTCAATTATCCTAATGTTTTTGATTTTGTGTAATGTATTTGGATAAATAGCATAAAATTTGTTGATATTGTCTTTCAATCTGACCATTCGATTGAGGCTGTAATGGTGTTGTCCTTGTTTTATGAATCCCTAATAAATTCGACAATTCTTCAACTAATTTTGAAAATAATTTCTTTAGATCTACATCAAAGTTTTTTGAACTTAATGTAAACACATTGTTTAAAAAATTTGTTAACTCTTCTAATATTTGTATACTAGCACAAATAATTTTGTTTACATGTGAACCTAATATTTTCTATCAAAACCTTATGGACTTTATCTTAGAATCCAAGTTTTTCTAAGAAATCATTTGCTAAAATATATTCTTCAGCCATTTGCGTTACAAACACAGGAAATATCACTTAATATTTTCCTAATGGAACATTTACTTTGGTTTTAAAAGTAACTGGGACATTTTCTTTGGTTGGCTATCTTAAATTACAATTTTCATTGGTAATTTAAATTTGTTTCGAATTTACAAATAATTGTTTAAAATCAACACATCAGAACTTGTATGAATTCTAAAATTACATAAATTAAAATTAACATAACCTGTAAAAATAAAAGTATTTAAATCTTCATCAATTCTATTAATTATGTAATTCATAAAACAAAGACTAAATGCGATTATGTCGCGGTTAGTCGAACTCACCTCAACTAATTCGACTAAACCTAGTTTCCCTGTTTCTTAATTAATTTTGGACATTCATATCTTAGATGTTCTTTGGATTCGCAATTATAACATTCTTTATACTTCTTAAATTTTACGATTTTTTTTTAAATAGAATCGACTTCTTCTGAGCGAATTTATTAAAATTCGAATTTCAATTATAGGCTGTCGAAGGTATATATTTTTCTAGTTTTGAAAAATTACTATCCTTGATATCTTTTAATTGTAAAGTTCTTACAATTGCTTTTTTAAAGAAGTTATTCCTTCGATTTGTATCGTTTGACGATTATTAAAATCTGATAATGCAAAAATAAATTATGATCCTGCTATTTTATCTTCTATTTCAATCGAATATCAGGATATGCCAATCTGCATAATCTTTCTAAATCACATCCTAGAGAATGACAATTATCTCTGAATTTTTGTTTTCGAATAGTAGTTGTATGCAGTGTGTTTATGTAGTATAGAATTCACCAAATTTCAACTCAAGAGATTTAATTTCTTCATAAATTGCATCTATTTCTATGTTATCAAAAATTACTTTTGATTTATCTCGTGAGCTCGAGACTAAAGCAATCAACTTATCTGTAGCATCCCATACATTTGCTTTTAAAATAAATTCAAATTGTGATAAATATTCACGTAATGAAGACGTTCCATCAAAAATATCAGATTTAACTTCATAACCTACCTTGTTATTTGTATTTATTTGGATACTAATACTATTTTGAATTCTACTATTAATATCAGTATTTGTCAATGGTACATTCGTTATATTTCCATCTCTTACATTAGATAACTTTAATAAATTATTATTGTGTAATGCATTTTGTGAATGTATCTGAAAATTTGTTTGCGTGCATCTGTATTTTCGTATGTGTGCATTTCAAAATCATTACTGTCATTTCTTACTTTTATTATTGTTGTTGCGATTTAGCTCGTCAATCCTTTCTCTAAGTTCACGAACTTCCATTTCTCGTTGTTTACGGAGGCGACGTTCTTTAATTAATTCGCTATCTCTATGGCCAAGTTCGGCAGCCAAATCTATTTCTTCTTAGCTTAATGATTGGGGTTTTTTGCACTTCCTGACAATTTTTTTCTTTTTCTAATATTTCTTCTAGTACTGAAATCTTCGCCATGACACTAGTTACGCGGAACTTTCAATATCTTTTAAATTAAATATCTCTTTTATTTCAATATCTATTGTGACAGTATAGTGGATCTACAGATCACAATATTTAAACAAATTAAAATCTAAATACCTATTTTAAACTAAATAACATTAAATTGGTTGTTTTATTTTTAAATTTAGCTAATCATAAGGCCATGCAAGGCCTTATGATCTAAAATACTGGTTAATCAGTTCTGTGAGAGCCATGCAAGACTGTCACAAATTTAGCAGGCTAGCGAGCACAAGAGTACCTAATCTAGCTATCACAGTTTATCCTTCAATTATATATCACTATTCTAACTAAACTAACACACAAACGCGACACTCGCACACTATCTGGCTCTTCTTCAAGCGCTTTTAGCTCAGCGTAGCCGTTCTACACCAGTTATGAGAACTTCTCCTGATAGTTAGTAGCTCTTCTTCAATAAAATAGATGTTATTCCAGCCAAAAAGTCCTTCGGCAGTAATCTATCAGGCAACGCTCTCCAAGCAGTGCTTCACATGGCTCATATCTGGATCACAACAACTGGCGGGCACAGCTTTCCAGCAGCTCTTCGTCCTAGGTAAACACAAATTATTAAAATAGCTAAGAGGATTTCACCTTTAGCTAGCAGGATCTAGTAAAGAAGAGGAATCAAAGGAATAATTGTCAACATTAGGAAAGTTTATGTTTCTCACTATTATATTCTAGCTTTTTGAAGCTCTTAAGTCAATTATTTACCAAAGAAGACTAGCCTCAGTAGCTCCTCCAGAAGATGTCCACACCAGGTCCAGCTTCGACAGCGACCTGTAACAGAAGAAAAGTGCCCTTATTAGCCTAACAGTTTACTCATAGATTGTTGCATGTTCCAGTCGGCCATCGAAGAATGCCATCCTGCATATTTCGCCGCACTGATACCGACACATGCACACCACATTTTCCGAAGATGATGCTGCACGTCGCAACAGACGTCACGCATACATAAGCGCGGCGAGCAGACTGCTCAAGCCGAAGCGCGCAATGCAGCACTTGCACGCTCTTACGCTGAAGAAGAACTAATCACATTTGGAAGAAACGCGCAAACGGCCTGTTTTATTTGAGTGCTGAGTGAGATACCACGTACGATTTAACCAGCGAAAAAATTGATTATAAGACATTTTGTTTTAAGTTACAACTAGTATACTTTTTTTGTTTTATCATTAGTTTCAAGCGATCCAGCCCTAACAGATCGAAGCAAAGCCAGTCCAGCCTTGAAAATTAAGTCGCACGCACCGTCGCACAATAAATCATTATATTAACTTATTATTTCTTTTAATAAATTCTTTTTCCCTTTTTTTTTTAATTTTATAACCATTTTTTTTATTTATTATATCCTTAACGAGCCCCCAAAAATTGTTATATTTATATAAAAATAATATAAAATTTATTTTAAAACATAAAAAATTAAATTTATTAACTTACCATAATAACTTGGAACATACAATAAATTAATAATATATCAATTCACTATCAGATCTCGAGACAAACTGATTTGTTTGTCAATAACTATGCATGTCGTCAAGCGTTGTTGTACATTTCTTGTAATATCTGATATACGAGTATGTCATGATTTCGAACGTAACCGCGCGAGATGACATTTTCGCAGGATATGAAAATGTATAGATATATGTGTGTGTGCGTGTACGTGTGCGCGCGCGCGCGTGTATATATATATATATATATATATATATATATATATATATATACAGGGTGTCACAAACGTCCCGGAACGGGTGTATATTTCCTAAAGTGGGGTATTTCGGGAAATAAACAAGGTCAATCCTTAAGTAACTCTCAACGAGGAATCCAATGGTAACCTTTATTTAGACCTTGACGATGTCCTTTAAGGTCATTTCAATATCAGGTCATGTTTTTTTAATGGAAACTCCCTTTTTTGATATTGGCAATCGAAAAAGCGGAAAATTTTACGTTCAAATATGAACTTAGGTCATAAGAACACGTTGACCTTAAAGGTTAGCTAAGGCCATTTGAACATGAACAAGGTCTGGTTATCTTTTGGCATAGGAACTCCCCAATTTTTTTGAAGCCGATGTATTGAAATTAGCAAGGTTTATGAAGTGTTGACTGTAAAATGAATTGAATTTAATGATAATAAATAATAAAGGCACTAAATAATAAGGACACAGATTTTAAAGATGATAGGTAATCAAGCATTCCAAAATCTAAAAGAACTCACGCAAATTAAGGGAAGGTTTACCTTTTTATTGACCAAAACAACAGTTTTTTTAAAATTTTTTTTTTTTTCATAGAAGGAAATTAATAAACAACTTAAATTGTTTGCTACTTATTTAATACAATAAAAAGTACAAAAAAAATTTTTATGACAAAATATCGTGACGGTAATTCATGGCACACCCCGTAAAGTGACCATCTCCAAAAAAGGTGGCCCGCTGTTGGCCACTCTAGCACCTGCAAAAATAAACGAAAATTAAAAATCGAAAAAGTTTTATAAAATATATGAGTGTAGTCGGCATTTGAACTACAATCATCGCTAAAAATCAAAAATTAACAAAATGGCGGGCATTTGAATTTTTTTTTCATTATTGAGTTTTTTTTCACTCTTTAAAGTACTCAAAAATAAAAATAATGCATATATCATCTTGATTGTAGTCCACTTTCCGATAAATACTTTAACAATTAAGAAAAATAAAAAAAAAGGCGATCCATCGAGTAGTTTTTTAGTAATCGTGGCCAACAGTTCGAAAAACGTGGTTTCAAGAAAAACGCGTTTAAAGATTTGATTAACGAATAATCTGTGTTAACGTCAAAATAACATACCTTACGGTTAATCAGCAATTTCCGGGCCATAAATTAGTCCTTCCTCATACTCATACTGCTCCTGTAGGCTTGTTTTGTCTGATTATTTTGAAAGTGCAGCTGCTTTGGCGGCTTCGGACGTCGAGCTCTCAGCTGCAGTAACGTGTTTCGCGTCAGCTTCGCGGGCAAAGTTATTGGCTTCAAGTCCAACGAAGATCCTCAAAACGTCCATAATTTTTAATAATGCTATGTAGCCTTCATTGAATAAAGCAATAGCCGTGTACGTAGCAGTTTCAACAGTCTTGGCACCGCAGCGGAGATGTTTCGGAGCAAGCTTCCAGACGCAAGCGTTCACAGACTCGTTGGAATTTCGAGTGTTTCGTCCAGTACAGCGTTCCATTAAATCGTCTGTCGACAGAGCCTCCAATACTGGCTTAATCGCTGCTTGCACGTTATCTGCAAGAGGCGGCTTATGCTTGAACGTCTTCAATATACCGTTCGCTTCAGCAACACAACACTTGCACCAACTGTCCTTTCCAGCCGGACAATGTTCGTGCTGTGGTTTTTTATCGGTGGAGATATTATGATAAAAAACTGCCCACACGGCGTTCTTCATATCTTCGGCAGACCCTGAATGCCTTCGGATGGCCAATCCGTAGTATATTGTCAAATCTGCTATGACTTTATCGGTGAGTTTGCAGGAGCCTTTACCTCCAAGACCCTTCGTTTGCTTTTTAACAGCCCTGAGACGTGTGCCCATACGTTTTTGCACATATCCTACACACTCTTTTTTTCCACAATAAGATCGTCGTAGGGATTCATGTCTATAATGGCCTTAAAAGTTTTTGTGTCCCCGTCGCCGATATATGACTCATACTTGATGCCAAGCAGTCCTACAGAACGAGAGAACATTTCTTTTATCGCGTCCACTTCCATTTTCCCGGAACTACCATGGTGGTTCGCGGAACATATCTCGGCGTAGATTTCTTTCCATAGATTATATTCAAACGTGCCAATTTTACTTTTCCAATTGAAACATGCTTAGCAGAAAGATGATTTTACGCTGACGTCGAGAACTTTGCTCGTGTTTTTGCCAATAAGAGTAGCAAGACCAAACAAAGACGAGAAACCTCGTTTCTTCCATGACCTATCACCTGACACGGTCACGAGACTAGGATCTTTACCGGCGGCGACATTTCTCTCTATTTCTTCTTTCAATGCTTCACTTTGAAAGTGTTGGAAAACCGCATACGACGCAGTGTGCAAATTATCTAAAAATGCGTAATACATTGTAGCACTAAGAGATGATGTTATATCCAACAATGCACAAAATAGTCGGAGGTTTTGTAATCCACCACCCAGCATTCGTAAAGCTAACATTAGTCTGCGATTAACTTTGTAACACATATGATTTTTTGGACTGGAATCACAGTAACGCGTTGAGCACGAGCACGAAGCCACAATTTTGAAGGCAACATCAGCACCATTTGTCTTCGTGAACTTTATTTCACTATTGCACGATTGACACTTTACGTAGGTACTGACCATTGCGAAAACGTGTAAAAAGTGCAGGAGCACGTAATTTGCCAAAACATCTACAGGCACACTATCATAGTCAGTGCTCTTCAGTTTTTTTGCTAAAGTGCTCACTTGCTCAGGATCGTACTCATTAGTAAATCGATTTCCACTAAACTGTCTCTTTTTTTTTTCGATTAGAATGCCCCGCGGCATAATTACTCCTTTTCTTCCCTAGATTAGGCATTTTTTAAAAGAACAAACGCAAAAAACAACTCAAACGCTTAACTATCCACTTAATTCTACTCGCAGCACGTTGTAAGCTAACTGCCGACGCTATAACCGTTGGCATAAATTATACTCTATATGGAGACGCATTTTCTAATTTTTCAGAGTCATGGTCCATGTGTCGACACCTGATGGCCCATACGGTACCTCTGCTTACCATGGTATATGGGCGGCCAATTCAAAAATATTTCTGGAAAATACGCTTCGCTTGAATTATAGCTCGATTTCAATTTTCAAGAAAAAAGATCGGTCTCGTTTTTGTTCCATAGCTTTAAAAAATATATATACGACCAAACGGTTTTGGGAATATATTCTACACGTAATTAACTACAAAAAAATGTAAAAAAAGAAAAATCGATTTTTTGGTTCAGAAAAAGGTAAACCTCTCCTTAAGCACAGGCGAAGGGAACATTTTTTACTACATCAAAGTTTTTGATTCCGGGTAACATTAAAAGTAAATAAAATAGGAAAATAGTTGATCTCAAAATGACTTTAAAGGTCATGACTAAGATAGTCAAAAAATAGAAAGCTTATCCTACGTTAAATGCTCTTGTCTGACATCCAAAGTCAACGTGTCCTTGTGATCTAAGTACATATTTAAACGTAAAATTTTCCGATTTTTCGATTGCAAAAGTCAAAAAAGGGAATTTTTATTCAAAAATGAGTAGAGCTTGAAAAAACCTTGAAGGAATTCAAAGGACATCGTCAAGGTCACGCCTAAAGCCAACACTTTATAAACCTTGCTAATTTTAATACATCGGCTTAAAAAAAGTTGGAGAGTTCTCATACTAAAAGATAACCAGACCTTGTTCATGTTTAAATGGCCTTAGCTGACTTTCAAGGTCAATGTGTCCTTATGACCTAAGTACATATTTGAACGTAAAATTTCCCGCTTTTTCGATTGCCAATATCAAAAAAGGGGGTCCCCATTTAAAAAACATGACCTGACCTTGAAATAACCTTAAAGGACATCGTTAAGTTCAAAATAGAAGTTACCATTGAATTTCTCGTTGAGAGTTACTTGAGGATTGGCCTTGGACATTTTCCGAAATACCCCACCTTAGGAAATATACGGCTGTTCCCGGACTTTTGTGACACTCTGTATATATGAGGAAATTTATTTCTTATATACGTTTTAACTACAAATTCTAAATTATTAATAACTGGAGTAAAGTATAAAAACATTTTGTCGTTTACGTAATCCTTAAAATATTCTGATTATTATACACTAAAATAATTATTTTATATTTTAAGTTTAGTTGCATGAATAATAACAAATATTGTAACGGAGAATCCATCATAGATCGTCGACGAAGAATGTAAGTGTTTACATTCTTGCGCGACCGTCTCCAGGTTGCCAGCTTGTGTAAGTCTGTTTGGTCGCGAAAATGCGGATTTTTCCCAAAAGCCGGCAGCGTTCGAAAATCACGCGATTTTCGAACTTATGGTGACGATCGGCGAGGAATTTTGGGAGCCGCGAGGGAAGGGGAGAGAAGAGCGAGCGTAACAGCAGTTACGCGGTGGTCTCCAGAGAGTGAGTTTCACTGCGCGTTCCCGCGAAGACGGAGAGATAAGTCCCGCGGTGAATATAGTTTTGTTCCTCTTTGATTAGAGTGAGCGTCGCGAGTGAAGCCAAGGGTGAAGGTGCGAGAGAGAGAGAGAGAGAGAGAGAGTCGGAGTGAGTGAGTGCAGCCCAAGGACAAAGTGTGCGTGTGAGAAGGAGAGTAAGAGTGAAGAAGACGAAGTCGAGGGTGCTGCTCGAGGAAGAGAAGAAACGACGGCGGTCAGCACTTTCGCCGAGAGCCGAGGGACGAGAAGAACGAGAGTCGGCGGGAGGCGACCGGTGGTTGCCGCTGCCATCTCCGAAGCCAAGGGTGAGGAGGAGGCAGTGAACATCGAGACGAGCATTCAGCGAGGCCCGGCGGCCCTTCTCCCGAGGACGAGTTGCGAAAACGCGGTGCAGCGGTGCCTGAGGAAGCTGCCAGGACGTCAACTGCTAGCGGACGAGCCTCGCAGATCGCAAGGGTAAGCGCCTTATTTTTTCGTCCGAAGTAGTGAGAGAGACAGAGAGAAAGAGAGAGTGAAAGCGCGTGGTGGTGGTTTTGTGGTGAGGGCGGCGAGGAGTTGCCACTTCCCTGCCCTGGGAGAGCGATAGGCCTCCGTCGGCTGGGAGACAGTCGCGGGCGGCCGGCCTGCAAATTCGCGACATTAGACGGGGAAGATAGAGTGAGAGAGAGAGAGAGTGCGCGAGATTGAAGTATTGCTAAATAGAACATTAAATATTATTTTTTGTGCAAGGCACCACAGCTACGGCGTAGTGTCTACGTCACAATATTTAGAAGCGCAAGAACAAGAATCGCTTGCTTAAATATTACAATAAATTAAGAACAGCATTAATAATAATTCGTGATATGAAACGCGTTGTAGTAATTCGTATTACACATAACATAAGGTTTGATTGTAAATTAACTACGATGTGAACGAAATTACCTTACACCTAAATAATTTTTTATTTAATTATATACAGGGTGGTCCATTTTAATCTATCGGTCGAAATAACTTCAAAGGGAGATGGTTATATCAAAAAATGTTCAGACAAAAGTTGTAAGAGTTGAAAGGGGTCGTCCAACGCTGACCTTGGCGTTAACCTTGAGGTCAAATTCGAAGGTTATTTGAGGGTCAAATCGCGAATTTTTAATGGAAATCCCAATTTATTACAGATTCTGATTCTGCGTCGAAAAGTATAAAAGTTTTGTCTCAAACATTTATTTTCGATGCATGACAGATGGCGCTGTAATCGGCAGTTTTAATCTATTGATGCGAATATCAATAACTACGCATATAAAAAGGTAGGAAAGGAAAATTTGTTAATCTGGATAGGGGACATGCAATGACACTACAATCGATCCCCCCCTCTGACCCCCCGTATGGGGTGGTTTCAACTTAAGAATCTGAAATGCGTACTCCAATTTCATATTGTAGATTCTGATTCTGCGTCGAAAAATATGGAAATTTTGTTAGGAACATTTTTTAGATTCGTGACAGATGTCGCTGTAATCGACAAAATTAAAAATGCGTACAAAAATCGTTACCGAATTAGAATTTCTCGAGGAATACACATCGTGCTCTGCAAATTAGAATTTTGTGAATAAATACGTTTAAAAAAAATCTGTTTTCCCCGTGTAACGCTAAAACTAGAATAAACATTTTCATCAAAACAGATTTTTTATAAACGTATTTATCCACAGAATTCTAATTCGGTAACGATTTTTGTACGCATTTTTAATTTTGTCGATTACAGCGACATCTGTCACAAATCTAAAAAATGTTCCTAACAAAATTTCCATATTTTTCGACGCAGAATCAGAATCTACAATATAAAATTGGGTTACGCATTTCAGATTCTTAAGTTGAAACCACCCCATACAGGGGGTCAGAGGGGGGGGGGGATCAATTGTAGTGTCATTGAATGTCCCCTATCCAGATTAACAAATTTTCCTTTTCTACCTTTTCATATGCGTAGTTGTTGATATTCGCATCAATAGATTAAAACTGCCGATTACAGCGCCATCTGTCACGCATCAAAAACAAATGTTTGAGACAAAACTTTCATATTTTTTGACGCAGAATCAGAATCTGTAATCAATTGGGATTTCCATTAAAAATTCGCGATTTGACCCTCAAATAACCTTCGAATTTGACCTCAAGGTTAACGCCAAGGTCAGCGTTGGACGACCCCTTTTAACTCCTACAACTTCTGTCTAAACGTTTTTTGATATAACCATCTCTCTTCAAAGTTATTTCAAATATTTCTCCGTATCTCGCTCGTATTTATATTTCGCGCGCTTCTGCGGTCCGTGAGCCGAGTTTAATTTCGGTAACGTGACGGCCCCGGACGGGAAAATACGGTACACGCCGACAGTTAGAATAGTCGTGTACCGTATAGGGAAGATAGGCTAGCTCAGGCTAGGTAAGCTAGCGTGTTTCTGCGTTTAAGTAAGTTTACCACCACTATCTTGATCGCGCGGACGTGAATTTTTTTTTTTAACCACGTCTCAGTGGTTGCACGTCGTTTTTTTTTCCTGCGCAGCTGTCGGTGCGCCCCTGGTCGTGATTTCTTTTTTGTGCAGGTGCGTAGCTGCAGTTAGTAGTAAGCAGGGCACCGCCACTAGACCCCAGGGACGTATCAGCAAGGCAACGACGGTGGCGAATTTGTTCGGCGGTAGCGGCGTTATTTCAACATTATTTTTTGGCGTGCGAGGCTGGCGAGCCCTTCCCGTAGGTCGGTTTTATAAATCTAATTGGCGCGTGTAATCTTATATTTTTTTGTTTGCGTAGGAGTAACCTCCGCTGATTACTCCACTCTTTATTTCATTTATTTTACGTGGTTAGTGTAAGTGAGAGAGCGTCATCTCTCTCACTCTCGTATAGTCAGGGCGAGAGAGTTGCGTACTCTCTCGCAACTGTGTAAGAGCAGGCGCGCGCGAGTGAGAAAGCGATATCTCTCTTACCCTAGAACGATCAGTGCAAGAAAGTTGCGTTCTCTCTCGCACTCGCGTAAGGCTAGGCGCGCACGAGTGGGAGAACGCTTTCTGTCTCACTCCTACGGCGCAATACGGGAGAGTCGCTTTCTCTCTCGCACCCGTACAGTATACGGCGCGCGCGAGTAAGGGAAACCTTTCTCTCTCATTCCTGTAGGCGTAGTGCAAGAGTTTCGTTCTCTCTCGCACTTATATCGTGCTTAGCGTGCGTGAGTCCTGGTAGCGCGGAATAGCGCGCTTTTAGACCAGCTGCTAAATAGATCTTTTTACCTGTTACTTGTGTTCCTTGTATATTCTTTCTGTAATTTTTTTTTATCTTGTCTATTATTTATTTTGTCTCAATTTATATTTTTTTTTTTGTATTTTTATTAAATAGTTAAATTATTTTAATATTTTGGTTTTCTTTTTTTCTATCTTTCATTTCCTTTTTTTTCCTTTTTCTTGGTTTTGTTAGTATTGTTTTATTACTGCTTTTTATATTTTTATATTTATTTTCATACAAAGCATTTATATTGTTTTTTCATTGTTTTATTCACTTTATCTATTATTCTTTTTTGTTTGCTCTTTTCGATTTTCTTCTTTTTTAACGAGGAAACTTTCAGCTTCCCTCCCGAATACCGCCCTCTCCGAGAAACCAACTAGCCGGCGAGGACGACACACGAGCCGCGCAACGACGTTTGCGCGGCGTTGCAACGAGTAAGTTGGGTCCAAAAGACGACTTCTCGTGCCCGGGCGCAGAAGCAAAGTCGTCCGAGACTTTAACGGCCAAGAAGCGGGCGCTGCGAGCAAGTTTCACACCTTTTGCGAATTGCGCGTTTCCCGAAATCAATTGCTCCGGTGGTGGTTTACTTTTAAAACCGCCACCCCGTTACATTATATATATATATATATATATATATATATATATATATATATATATATATATATATATATATATATTGTGACATGACAGATTTCACTGCCAGTCACAGAATTAAATTAGCGAGCTAACGGCATACAACCGTATCTACTGTAGCTCACTACCTGTCTATATTTATTTGACACGCACTTAATCACTTATATTCTAATCCCTAACTTCTTCACATACTAGCTAATTCCCTCCGAAACACACAAACAGTCAACCTTATCTTAATTTCTAACTTCCTCCCATGCTAGCTTACTCCCTCCCAAACACGTACATCACACTAAATCTTCAGTATTGTATAACTGAAGCTTAGCTGCACCGCTGACCTCTTCCTCTGGTATAAATCTTCCCAGGTAAGCTAAAAGCAGCTCAAAATAATTCAGCAACAAATTCTCCAGGTTGGTTTGCCATAAATCTTGGTAGTATCATGAGTTGAGGCGCTGCCATCGGCTGGAGCTCTTTGATAGCCTACGTTATTAAAATCATTAGCGAAAATAGTCAATAAAAGAAATTATTCAATATTACAGTCTACAACCTTGCCACTTAAGAGGACACAGTGAAAAATAAGGCAAAGTTGTAGCGTATAACAGATAAATCTATGAACAAACATGGAACATGTACTAGAACAGCAACATGAAATTTAGGTATTATTAAATTAGGTATTATTCATCAGAAGTCGCGTCACTAACCAAGTTATTCACACTTACACTATATGATGAGGATAGCATACGCCGCACAATAACAAAACTACATACGACTCTATCGATGCTACACGCACATTTCGATGCTACATACGTTAAAGTTTTGCTTCATGCGTGCCACACTAACAGTGCGTTATTTTGGGAAGTAGCTCTTAAGCTACAGGTAGCCAGAGTAGAACGGCCTTTTTAATACCGGCGATAGCACACAAGCACACACGCAGCATATTTCTCTAAAATACTTGGCTATTAGCATCATTGCTGTTTTCTTTTATTAATTCGAAGAGTGACGAACATTGTTACGGAGGTAAGCTGCACCGTAAATTAACTCAGGTAAACTTCCCTCGCTCTATTTCTTTCTCTCCTTGTTAAGTGCCACGTTCGACAACGTGCGTAGCTATCGTATAACCACTTGTGCACGTGCCTATTTTGAGTCGCGCATATCGATAATGAAAAATTTCTTTGTTTCCGTTTTCTTCCTGTTTTTAGGCTACAATTACATTGTGATTTTTTGTATTGACTTACGCGAGAAGCTATATAAGCTACGTGTGGATATTCATTTAAAGTGCCGCGACATTGCGTGCAACTAGCGTCCTTCCGTGCAGCCCACAATAGTTTCGTGTCTTCTATATCTTTTATATATATATATATATATATATATATATATATATACACAGAGTCATTTAAAAGTCCCGGTACGGCAGAAAAACTTTCGAAGAATGCATTTTGGAAAAAAACGTTTCTGACAAAATTATAAGGATTTTTTCCTGGCTATCTGATGGTAAACTTGGATTTGACCTTTAAGTTAACCTTCAAGGTCATTTGAAGGACAAGTTAAGTTTTTTGAGTAGGAATCCCTATTATTTATCACGAGTTTGGAAAGAGCAGAAGAATTTATGTCCAAATATGGTCTTAAACATGACTTTCACAATGATCTTTAAAGTTATTACAAGGTCAAAATTGCTTTTTCATTGGTAACGCCTATTTTTTATTACAGATTTGGAAAGAGTTAAAATTTAACCTTCAATTAAGACCTTGACTGCGATTTTAACAATGACCCTAAGATCATGTCAAAGTCAGGTTAATTTATTTGCATTAACTATTTTTTTGATAAGTTAGGAAGAACGGTAAAACAAATGTACCAATATGACCATAATCAAGCTTTTGGCCTTGAACCAGTATTTGAAGGTCATTTTAAACAGATTTTTTTAAGAATTTTAAAAAATTTCAGTGACTGTAGGATAAATAGCGACCCCAGTTAGTTAAAGCGAGGAGATTGCCCGGCCAATTAAGGCAAGTCTAACGATCCCGGACAGTTAAGAAATGGCTAACAATCTCGGCCAGTTGAGACAAGGCTTACAACTTATGGTCAAAATGTTTTCCGTCAACAATTTGGCAGATTCCTAGACGGACAACAGAATTTTTTATTGCACTCCTTATCACATCAGGTGTAATATCGGCGCGAACATTGACTACTTTTTGTTTTAGTACTTTTAAATCTCGAGGTTTAGAAGCGTACACTTTATTTTATATGTAGTCCCAAAGAAGAAAGTAAAGTAAACACAGATTAGGGGACCTAACTGGCCCCTCATTAGTTCTTCTCCGACCTATCCAACGATTATTAAATACTACATCTAGGTAGTTTCTCTCAACCGCCCGAAAATGAGCAGGTGCGTCATCTTGACGGTATTAAAACTTATTTTCAAAATATGGTCCACTATCTTAGATTACGAATTTTCAAAAACTGATTTCAGATTCGTGATCAGCGACCCTAAAAATCCCCGTGTACCGAATTTGGCGTAAATTGGTTGGACTTTTAAAAATATTGTTCGCCACCCATATACAGGTGTTTCCGTCCTCTAAGTTAATTTGCCTTTTGAGGATAATTTAAAAACAGTTACTTTCGCTACATTACCACCTCTAATAGCCGTTTGAGTTTCGATACTTTTGTGCTACCCTGTATTTTCCTATCTACTTTTTCAATTTGACGTTAAATATTTAATTATTTATTTGATAGATTTAGTAATTCATAATTCTACTCTTCAAAAAAGAGCATAATTTTTCTAATTTGGTGATTCCGACAAATAAAATCAAACACTATTTTTTCCTAATAGATGATCAATTTAGCTTCTGTCATTAATTCATCGTTGCGTTAGAATTTCAATTATCTGTACCTCATTTTTTGGCGGAGTGAATCGTCTTTTCAATTTAACAAGTAATTTAATAAATTTAGACTCCAGAAATATTTTGTTAAAGTGCACAACTAAGAGTTTTATAATAAAGTGCTATGGCTGCGTTAACTGTACGAGAGCGAATATGCATTCTTATGATGAGGGGCTGGGGTGACAATCAGCGATCGTTTGATGACGTGCGGTCTTTATTTAATCAGCCGTTTAGGGTAGGACAAACACCAATTTCGAAAATGACCGTTAGCAGAACAATACAACGCTTCAACCAACACGGTACGGTAAAGGATCTCCCCAAGTCAGGACGCCCCATGACAGTGTCAACTGAAGAAAATTAACTGGATGTAGCACTGTCAATTACAGAAGACCCTCATAGTTCTATTCAAAAACTGAAACAAGATCATAATTTATCTAACGGTTCAACATAAAGAATATTGACTAAATATCTAAAATTTTATCCGTAAAAAGTCAAACTTGTGCATGAAATAAATGAAGATGATCCCGATAAGCGCCTAGAGTTTTCAGAATCGATGATGACCAAAATTGATGCTGACGCTGACTTTTTGCGACGAATTGTATTTTCCGATAAAGCTAATTTTTTCCTAAATGGAAGTGTCAACAAACATAACACGATTTCTTGGAGTGAAACCAATCCTAACTGGATGATCGATAGTCGTTCCACTCAATATCCTCAAGAAGTCAATGTTAGGGCAGGCATTTGGAATGATAGAATAATTAAACCATTCTTTTACGAAGGCAATCTTGATGGTAGAAAATATGAGGATATGTTAAGAAACGAAATTATCCCTACCATTCTGGCTATTGTGGGTGACGAATTCGATCAAATTTGGTTCCAGCAGGATGAAGCTGCAGTTCATTTCGCAAGAAGTGTCAGAAATTATTTAAATAAAGTATTTGCGGGAAGTTGGATAGGACGACGTGGAGTGATAGAATGGCCTGCGAGATCACCAGATCTCACGCCGCTGGATTATTTTCTATAGGGATATTTAAAAGATAGATTGTACAGAACTAAACCGCAGAGTATTACGGAACTTCAACAATGGATACGAGACGAGATACATAACATTGAATCACAGATTATCCAGAGAGCTACGGCTACTTTTTACAACCGCATAGCATATTGCCAAGAAGTGGACAGTAAACACTTTGAACACAAGCTTTAAAGAAACCGTTATGAGTTTAACACCATAGCACAATTTTTTCTAAGTGTCGTTGCTACACTATACCTGAACCACTTATTCGCCAGTTGGGTTAGTTGGGATAACTGCTTATTACCATAATTATTATCAATATCTTGGCTTAATTGGTCGGGAGTATACGCTACCTTGCCTTAATTGGTCCGAACTACACACTACCTTGCCTTAATTGGTTGAAAGTACACGCTACCTTACCTTAATTGGTCGGGAGTACATTCGTACTGGGACTCTTGGCACTCGATCCACATTTAAACTAGAAGGTCATGGTCAAGGAGTTGGTTAAGGTCATGTTTAGACGCAAAATTTTTTGTTCTTTCCAAATCCGCGATAAAAAATAAAGGTTTTCATTCACAAAGATTAACTTGTCCTTTAAATGACCTTGAAAATCAAAGTAAAGGCCAAATCCAAGGTTACCATCAGAGAGCCAGGAAAAAATCCTTATACTTTTGTCTGAAACTTTTTTCCCCAGAATGCATTCTTCGAAAATTTTTCTGCCGTACCGGGACTTTTGGATGACCCTGTGTATATATATATATGATTAATCATATAATTATCAGAAACGAATGAAATAAAAATTACATAATTAAAATAACTTAAGTTTAAGGTTATTGATCGTACGATGACAGTAAGCAAAAATTTTATTTAAATTTTTATAATATACATTAAAATACTTTTAAAAGCGGATGAAATTTTCGTACCAGACAGTACAAATTTTTGCTTTACTTTGAGGCCAAGTTATTTATGGGTGGCAAGAAACAAAAAGCGCAATTTGAAAAAAATGAAGAAAAAAGAGTCTTGTTTACTGCCTTTAACTGTACGTGTTCAAACTGTAAATGTCCCGGATGGCGTCGGTAACTCTCGTCTAATTTATACAGAGAGAAGAGTAAAAAAAAAGGATCATTGTTTGATTAACCGAGAATTTTCTTTATTTTAATTTTGAGTAAATTTGGGCAAGATTTAAGGTTAGCGTTTCCTTTTTTACCATCCCCAGTCAACTTATCGCATCAACCGGCTATCGGTCTGGTGATCTTACATTCAGCCTCATACAGAAAGTAAAGCAAAAAGAAGGTAGGCTATGTACGCCTCGCCGTCGTAAGCGCTGACTTTAGAATTATAAGTACGTATACTAAAATATATTTATGTTTAAAATCTTAATCTTAACGACGAACGTCACATGTCTCTCCTAAAATGGTTGCTAGAGAGTAACGAATAGCAAACGTACGCCTCTGTGCTATAAGCCTGGAAATAGTCCTATGTGAAATTGAGACAGTGTTCTTATGACATTAGTGATTTTGAGAATGAAATGCAAAGGATTTTTTAGCTAATGAAAACCCATGTTAATTTCAGAACTCATAATTGCTCTATTTCTTTTTGATTTTTTAAAGACAATTTGCAAGAAGCAACTTAATGATCATATTGTAAATTTTATTTTTCATTAAAAATCTCATTGACTGTTTTGGTAGTAGAATCGAGATGTGTTCTCTAGACCAGCGATTGTTTATTTGTTTTAATTTTCTTGTTTTCTAATCAGTTCAAAAGACTTGATTGTTCAATTAACTGTATTGTTTTCTTCTACTGATATTCTTAAACGAAGATGCGCTATTTGGGCTTGAACAGCCGTCTTTGACGTAAAGAAGTAAAATTTTCATCTATGATTTATAATTCCTTTTACCCAATTTCAATTCGCAGTTTCAATAGAAAGGCACATTTCAATATGCACTATTTCTTTTTCAATATAGTCATGTTCCGGTTCATGCTCGAGTTTGCAGGTGTACGAGGGTAGTCCCAAAAGTACCCGACCTGACTTATGAATACAGGTAGTTTTAAAAAAACAATTGCTGCGATTGACAATACCACCTTTCAACAACTTAATGTGAAAAATTCATAACGGTACGTTTATTATTATTTTTTTTACAGACATCCAAAGTGAACGCTCTCAGTGAATTTGTAAATATGGAAGAGATCGGGCATCGTTATGTGATACAATACTTTCATTTAAAAGGTCTAAGTCCAACCGATATCAAAGCCGAGTTGGATTCTACTCTGGGGAAGTCTGCTCCTTTGTTTACAACAGTCAAATATTGGATAGCTAAGTTTAAGTGAAGTCGTACGAGCTGCCAAGATGAACACCGCAGTGGTCGACCAAGTGAGGTCACTACGTCAGAAAATGTGAAGAAAATTGACAAAATGGTATTGGATGACCGTCGACTAAAAGTGCGCGAGATACCAGACATGGCAGGCATTTCAAAAAGTGCTGTGCATCGTATTTTGACCGAAAATTTGGACATAAGAATGCTGTGCGCAAGATGGGTGCCGCGTTTGCTCACAATAGAGCACAAACAGCAACGTGAGGATGTTTCCATCGAGTGTTTGACAATGTTTCTCAGCAATAAAGCCGAGTATTTGCGTCGATTTATAACCATGGACAAAACATGGGTCCATCATTTTACACCTGAGACCAAGGAGCAGTCAAAGCAGTGGACTAAAAAGGGAGAACCGGCTCCAAAGAAAGCAAAGACAGTTCAGTCAGCTGGCACGGTCATGGCATCCGTTTTCTGGGATGCGCGTGGAATAATATTTATTGATAATCTCGAAAAACGAAAAACAATCAACGGCGCATATTATGCAGCCTTATTGCAGCGTTTGAGTGATAAAATCAAGAAAAAACGGCCCCATCTGACGGAAAAAAAGTGTTGTTTCATCACGACAACGCACCAGTCCATACGTGCGTCATTGCGATGGCTAAAATCAATGAGTTAAAGTTCTAATTGCTTCCTCACGCACCCTATTTGCCAGATCTGGCTCCCTCGAATTATTTTCTTTTCCCGAATTTGAAAAAATGGCTCGGCAGCAAAAGATTTGCCAACAATGAAGAGGTAGAGTCTGCGGTTAATAGGTATTTTGAGGAGCTTGACGGTTCCTACTATAAAGCGGGTATCGAAGCTATTGAACATCGTTGGGAAAAGTGTATCGAACTGAAAGGAAAATATGTTGAAAAATAAAAAACATTTTCGCAATTTTTTTACTGTTTTCTTTGTCGGGTCGGGTACTTTTGGGACTGCCCTCGTATTTGTTTGGTTTGTGCATTATTTATTAGTAGACAGATAATACACCTTCTCAATTTTTTGCATTAATACAGTAACATTGAATCAGAATACACCTCAGTATCGCGATCATTTGAATTTAAATGAGTTTTATTATATGCCTGTTGATTAATTGTTTTTGATCTCAAGTTTGCAAACTTTAAAACGACTGTATAGTCATGTTTTACACATTTTGAATTAGAATCGTTAGAAATTGTATATTTTAATACAAGCTTTTCATCATTATTCATATTTGTTTTTAATTTGTTTTGAGCAATAGATTTTTCAATCGGATAGCTTGGTCGATAAAATCCTCGAAGTTATCATAATACGTTATAAATTTTCTTATTTCGTAGTTGATTAACTTATTTAAAAAATGTTCTCTAATTTTTTTTTTTAACGAATCATTTGTTTCAGCTATGTATATTTTCTTTGTCAACTAATTGTAGAATTCCTTTATGTATGTCTTTTATTGCTACCGAATATTCTTTAATCATTTCATTTTCTAACTGATATCTATTGAATAAGGTTATTAAAAGTTTACAAATACAATCTTTATTAATCAGTTATTTTGACAATCTTGATTGGTACGATTTTGGTGACAAGTTTCCGCAGTGTATCCGGGATGATTAAATAATTCACAATCTTCTATAAAACGCAAATATCTTTAGTCCGTCGCGTGTCATGCTTGTGTATCACATTGAAGTGTAGTATGGTTGGAACTACCGCAAAACTAACAATTTTTGTTGCATATTCCTATAAGATAATTTCTCAATAAGTGGTTGGGTCTCTAACAATAATAGCATATGATGATACGATTCATTTTGTTCACTCAATTTATTTTTGATTTATTCAATTTTAAATCGATTCGATTAAAGGACGGACCATGCACACAATACATGGAATTTTGAGAACCCGTCGAATCGATTGAAACTAACTTTTTCGGTAAACTTATTTTTCTGATAAAAAGTCCTTAAGGACGCAATTCCCGAAAATACCTTTTAGAGGGATTGACAGAGGTTGTAAGATGCTAAGAACTAGGAGTCATAAAGGCGTAAAAAAGCCGAATGTATATCAAACCACAAACAGGCTAACCCACCTGGCCCTAGAAACAATGATTTAAGTCGCTTATTTTTCTTGAAAAAATTAAACCCTATATCACAAGCGGGCTAATCCACATACGCCCTAATCAATTTAACCCCTGTAAACTACCCCTATTAAACTAAAAGCAAATTAGCCCAACCGATTCTAGGAACAGCGAGTTTAGTCGCTTGTTTTCCTTGATATAATTAAATCCCACATCACAAGTGAGCTAACCCACCTACTCTCTAACCCACCTAACCCTTATCTACCACCCCCTAAGCCCTACAAACCACTCCTACCAAACCAAAAGCAGGCTAACCACCCAAACCTGAGAATAGTGAATTTAGTCACTTAATTTTTAAATAATTTGTTAAAATGTAATTGATGTTTTATGCCTATGTTATATTATATACATTCGCGTAATTATATGATTTAAAAAAGTTGTACGTAGAAAGATGTACAACTTTTACGTAAAAAACGTAAGTAGATCACTTCATATTGATTAATGAATATTCTAACATCAACTCGCTTCAGCTTAACTTATTTGAGTCACTTATTTTTGCAGTTTACTTACTTTGTCACATAACATTCAGTTATTCCACAGGATTTTTTCGTTCTGACTTCTTACAATTTTGTTCGATTGAAATTCAAGACTTAATTTATTTTCGGTATATATTCTAATCCGGTATATATACGGTATATATTCGGAACATATATTTTGGTCTAGAATTTTTTTTGTACGAAAGTATTGTAATACATGAAGATAGGTTTTTATTTAGACTCTGACAATTTTTAACAATGGCTCAAAGAAGGGTAAACTGCTTTATCTGTGATATAGCGGCGATACCAAAAGCAATGTCTTGTTTAATTGGAGATGTAAATGAAGCCAAACGTACTATAGCTAGTTGTGCCAGAGATAATCTTCGTCGACAACGTGCCAAATTTGATGAACAATCTCGAGTTTGTATCAGTTGTCTCACACTTTTAAATGCAGAAATACAATTAAAAGACTAAATATTTTACGTATTCTTGCAAATCATGCTTGCTTTATCTGTCATAACAATGAAGGTGTATAGGCTCTATTTAAAATGCAAAATTGACATATTTATAAGAAAGGATATTTATGTCTCTAATGATGCACGTGGCTGTCTTTGATACCTTGATAGCAATAATTTTCTTTTAAGAGCTCTTACTATATTTTAGGATTAGCGTATTTAAATAGACTCGTAAGTATACAATAAAGCAATTTTTTAGAAATCTTAACAGCATCTACTAAATCTAAACAACCAGATTTCGAGAATATAAACTCATTCTCAGACGAAGAGTTTCGATTGATCAGCCTAATAATAAACGAAAAATTTTATAATATGCAAACATTTTGTGATGATGTTCAAGATGGAAACCGTACAAGACGTACAAGTACAACTGATTCATTAATGTTTTGTAATGTCGGTATACAGTTTCAAAATTTAAATGCACACAATTTTTTTTTATTTTTTTTTCTTTCGCCACCTACACGCATACGTCCGCAAACACTTTAAACTCACAAGCCACGAAACCGTTCGGTAACGACACTATACCGATCTTCGTTTTCTATTACCTGCACTTATCCTAAAAGTACGGGTAAAGAAGATTAGTGTGCTCCTAAACTTCCTTGCCTACAAAACCCTAGGACTCTAATTTTGAGCCCTAGGTTAAACTAACAATTTTACAAATAAATATACACAAAATAAATTTAAAATAATAGCTTATCCTTCTTAGAAAAGGAAAGTTTTGATGCAACGCAAACTGATCTTGACGAACACGTGCGCGACACTAAGGCACCGGAAAAGTAATAAATTTCCCGAAGACCCTTTTTTATGCTGCTCTAGTCCTCTTTCACTCGAGTCGCAGAATCTCTATATAAAAAAAAAGGCTATGTACCCGAAATACGAATAACCGCCTTACCGCTTTCTTCTAACGGTCAACTGCATTCTCAGATGTGCATTACATTTTTTTTCCTTTCTCTTAAAATTATTTTAAAATCAACAGCGTTTATATTTTTTCTTACTATTAATAATTTAATTTATACAATTATATAAAAATATTCACAATTAAAAAAAGTAATCAAAAATATGCGACACATTATTAAAAAAAAAAGGAATTTATAACGATTTACTTTCCTTTTTGAGATAGTTTTAAGTTATTAATTACACCACAGGAATAAATAAAATTAAATTAAAAACAATTAACAACTAGATTAAAAACTACAAACTAACAGAGATGTCGAAATGAATAAAATAAAATAGATAAAATTTAGGCGATTATACTTTTCTAATTTTTAATAAAAAAAATGTTTGAGTTATTTATTGCGAACAAATAACTAAATACATAATTATATAATTCGATACCTTATATTTTAAAAATACGAATTTCTATTGTAGAAAATAAAATGAGTATTTAAAAAAATTGAGAAAAGAAATGTAATAAATGCAATAGAACTTAAATTATTATAAAAATACACGATTATGATTTAAATCTGGTAGCACCTCGCTATCTTAAAGATTACTTAATTAAATGTTACTGATTTAAAATAAATAAAATAAAAACACTCGCATACTCGAAACTTGTTAATATTATTTTATTTTGAAATTGCAAATTCGTATTCATTTATAGAAACAAAATTCAACTGATTATTGTAAAATGCACAGCCGAATTTTAACTACAAATTTTATAGTTTTATAACTTTTTATAAACAACAATGCGTATAAAAATCTTGCGCCACGTTTGTTTGCTCAAAACCTTCTTATTCTATAGTCCACTACCTCAGACTTACATTTTAACCAAATAAATTTTATAATCGTTAAATAAATAAATAATCACTGTATTATTGATAATTATTTTTGACATCCAAATAAAAAAAAAATATATTTAATTGTGTAGGATAACTATAAATCAAGTATTTTAGAAAAAAAAGGGATTGTGTATTTCGAAAATTTATAATCTAACTTAATTGATAAAAGTATAAACGTTATACATAATAAGATCGAAATATGGATTTACCACAATGATATGCAATATTTAAGTTCTAGGTTTATATTATAATTTTTGTTCTAGATGATAAGGAAGCAATAATAGATGGTTATTTAACTTAAAATATGACGTGTAAAATTTAAAAATATTTGAAATATTATACCTTTTAAAATATTATTATTATATTATTATACACAATAATTCACAAGTTGTGTTAGTATTACAAATAATTTTAAATTAATAGCTAATAGTTTTAATATTGTAGTAAAAATTTCGTTCTTTTTTCGTATTATATCCAAATTTTGCGCTAAATAATATTAAATTATGTAAAATAGCGTCAAAAGATTGTTTAAACTAGTTATAAGTAAATTGTAAGTATTTGGATGAAAACAAGCTTCCTCTCTCTCTCGCACTCTCGCGACCACCACGAAGGAGGATCTCCGAAAAAGGCCCACGCCCCCGGGCCGGGCCCGAATTTTCTGGAAAATCTATTGGTGCGGACAACTCTCCCCCAATGTGCATAAATACCGCCGACGCGCAAAGTTCGTCGGAGTCAACCACCATCAGCCGAAGAGCATCGACACCGCCATTCAACAAGAAATAAGTTGCTGGATCAAAACGAGCCGACTGCGCCCCGGACCGAAGGACATCGTAAGACCCCAGCAGGCAGAGCCCGATCCGGATTACCACGAGCTGACCGCGCCCCAGCACAGCATCGAGTCAACTCGCTAACTCGTCAGAGAGTGAGAGAGAGAGAGAGAGTGAAGTGGTCTTTTTTCCTCCAAATAAAAAAGTAAGATCAGCATTAAATATTTTAATTTCAATAATAAATTCATCTTTTTACTCTCTATCTATTTTCCTCCAAAAAGTCGCTGGACTAAATACAAAGTGTCCTTCGACTTTTACCCTTTTTGCATATTGTTAGGTCCTATACCGAGAGTAGACAAGCCTGTAGAGGCTTGTCGCATTCTCAATCCTGAACTTCACACCTGTCATTTTATAAAAATTAATTCATTCCGCTCGGTGATTCCTTCGGCCGCCCCAAGCCCATAAGCTTCAGTGCTCAGGCTTGAAATAGGCCAAAAGCTGCAGAAAAAGCCAATACTTCCGACATTACAATTTTTATATGAACTTCGATAGGAATTATCTGATGACTTTCTGACAATAATATTTAATTATAACACATCGTTCAATAAGTCCCGAGACTAACCCAGAGATGGTGCTAGTAGTACCAAATTGGCCACATTTCCATAAAGTGCGAACCTTCACATGAAACGTGTAAAAATTTCACGTCGATCGGATCATAGACAGCAGAGTTATCGAAGTTAGAGTAAAGTCACTTTGTAATTTGTTTGAAAAATGGAAAAAAGCGAGTTTCGCGTGTTGATAAAACATTGTGTTTTAATGGGTAAAAACACCGTAGAAGCCCAGCAATGGCTTGAAAAACATTACCCGGACTCCTCTCCATCCAAACCAACGATTTGTCGTTGGTATGCTGAGTTTAAACGTGGTCGTACGGACACAAACGATGCGGAACGTTCGGGTAGGCCATTGGAAGCCGTTACACAGGAAAATGTGAGTGAAGTGTTAAAAATTGTAATGAAAAATCGCAAAGTGAAGGTCCGTGAGATTGCAGAAATGACACAGATATCATCTGGAAGCGTATTTACAATCCTTCATGAAAAATTGAGCATGAAAAAGGTTTTTTCCAAGTGGGTGCCGCGATTGCACCAATGCACCATGCCACAAGTCCATGAAAACAATGGCAAAATTGATCAAATTGGGCTTTGATTTGCTTCCCCACCCCCCGTATTCGCCAGATTTAGCCCCCAGCGACTACTGGCTCTTTGCTGATCTCAAAAAAATGCTCCAGGGAAAAAAATTTGGCTCGAATGAGGAGGTCATTGCCGAAACTGAAGCCTATTTTAAAGCAAAGGATAAATTCTTTTATAAACATGGTATAGAAATGTTGGAAAGGCTTTGGAAAAATTGTATCACTCTAAAAGGAAATTATATTGATGAATAAAAATGATTTTTGAAAAAAAATGTTGTTTTCGTTGTTAGTCTCGGGACTTATTGAACGATGTGTTAGAGTGGTTACGGAGAATCTTGTTAGACGTAATGCACTTTGCAATAAACTAAACTTAAACCAAGTTATGGATTTCCCACTACTTCTTTGAACTTTTTGAAAGATTTAACTGTTGGTGTTTACCAATTAATATTATCTTCATCTTATATTCAGGATAAATTATTTAGAGATGAAACAGAAATATTGGTGATGAATCTATACATGAACGAGGCTTGCTACATGTGAGAGTTTACTCACGATTCCGTAATGCAACTAGGCAATTATGGATTTAATACATTAGTTGTAAAAGATATAACAAATTAACATTAGAAATGCAATTAGAAACAGAAAGCAGAATTAATTCAGCTCAAAGACGGTTTGATTTAAGAGATTGAGCTCAGAGATAATGTCGCATGATTATCTTTCTGTGGTTCAGAGTCTTTGATTCGTCGCTATTTGATTTCAAATTTTTCATTCAAATCGATTTCGATTTTTGGCTCCATTCGTTATCGTTATTCCTATTCGTTATTACTTACTCGTGATTTAATATTTTAACATCATTCTCATAATTAATAATTTAAAAGATTGTTTCTTATTTATAATTTCATCTTCAAAAATATTTGTCTTATAGTTATTTGTGGTGAAAGGACAGTTGGACTGCTTATCAAAATAAAAATAATATTATAAATTTAGCCTAATTTATATCACTCTTAAGCTAAACTAATTATTTAATCATAAGGCCAGGCAAGGTCTTATGATCTAAACTGACTGGACAGCCAGTCTTGTGATAGCCATGCGAGGCTGCCACTTACAAATCCAGCAGACAAGCAAGCAAAAATGGAAAAATTAGCCATAATGAAGCATTATTAACTTAAATTTAGCTAACCTAATTAAAATAAACGAGACACTCGCGCACACACTGTTACGTGACGAAATTTTAACAATTAAATTGAATAATTAAATTAAATAATAATAATTAAATTAAGAATTTATAAAAAAATTAAATCAAAATTAAACAGTTCAATGTACTACTGCAACACATAAATGTGTACGTTTAATGTGTGAAAATGCTGAGCGCGCAGTTCGACGAACTCTGTACAACAGAGTGTTAGAAAAAGGTGGGTGATACTTGCACTCACGCTGCAAATTGACTCCTGTGGAAAAAACCCAGGAGACATGGAAAATAAACGTATTCTTACAGTCAGATATTTTTCCCACACACCTTTAGAGAGTTGTGTTGCTCAACTCGCCTCGGCAGACACATTTAAACAAATAAAATATCTAAGGTTGCATTTTAGTTGGGAGGCGCGGGGGAGGCTCGGGAGTCCACCGAGGCTCGCGCCGATGCCAAATAAGCAAAAATCCCCACGATGCCTCCACCTCAAGGTCTTTAAATATGAGTACCAACAAGCCGCGAGGAGTTGACAGTAGTGACCGCGGGATAGAGTATCAGTCTGATTTTTATCGGGTTAACGACAAGTAGGAAAAAACTTTTTTCATCATTTAATTCTTTTATCATTTTCCGTCACGGAGTGCGGCGCGCATCGTGCTTTGTGGTGTAGCATAAAAAAACCTGTGAACTAAATAAAGTTATTTAAAAAAGACACTATTGTGAATTATAACTTTCCACCCTCACTCCTCACGGCGATCCCAATGAAAAGGGCAGAGTTCAGCACAAGGTAAGCTTTTAATCTTTTCAATTAATGATTCATTAATTATTAAGTAATGGGGCAGAGGCGGCAATTCCCCCCCGAAGTATGTGTTCGGCGCAACGGTAAAGGTCCCTTCGGTTCGCGATGCGCGGGCAGACCCGTACGGGACGCGTTGGCGGGTCCCGCAATAAAATAAATATTTAAATTTCGTGTTGTGCGTGTAGCCCCGCACGTAACAGCGAAATTTTTGGTGAAGGCGCCGGGTAACCGCCAACACTGAGGGACTTTTGTTGTATTAATTATGTCAATTATATTTGAATTATTTAATTAATTATTGACTAAAATTAATTTTCCTTTTTTTTTGAAAGCGCCTTTTATATTTTCGTTTATATTATTATATTTTTACAATTTTTAATACATTTTCAATATAAATGAAAACAATTGTCAATAATCTTGAATTATAATTATCTTAATTATCTAAATTATTTACATTTTTGATAATTGTAAAAAAATTTCTTCTATATAACTCAAAAGTTTTGAAATGAACAAAATTATTTTATCTTGCATAAAATATAGATTTATCAAATGTATGAAATTTAAAAGAATAAGTAATTAATATATTTTTTACAAAAGTTTCAAAATTTCCAAGATTAAAATAATGAAAGGAGTGAAGTCACGTAAATAATAGTGTCTTTCAAAGTTATAACTGATTTATAAAATCTTCTATATTATTAATTTTAAAGTAGTAACAAAATAGATTACAGTTTGACATATTTATTCAAAAAGGGAAAAGTCTTGATTATTTAAGTTAATTTTACATAACTATTAAATTACTAACATAATAGATAAAAATTTTATTTGAAATATACCCAGGTTGAATGTTGAGAAAACTGAAAATAATAATTTATAACAAAAAATTATTTTTTTTAAATTATATAAAATATATATAGGTGTATAAATTAATGTTCATTTGTTAAATATCAAAGTATTATTACATATACATATATTTACTGGTCTTATTGAAAAAGTGGATCAACAGTTTAAATTAATTTAGTAACAGCTTGTTACATTTTTGTAATTCCTACTAATTTTAATCTTGAAAAAAAAAAAAAAAAAACAATTTGATTTTGATATTTTCGTACATTAAAATTTTAGTGCATATTTTTTTTACAATTATTAATTTATTTTATTAGGAATGATTTTATACCTTTAAGAGAATTGCTTTAACTGTTTATAATACATTAAAAGACTATTTTTTTTATAAACTTTTACAGAGAAGTTATAATAAAATTGTCTGTTAATTAATTTTGATTTATTTGTACCGCAAATGAAAAACTTTCGTTTAAAAATAAGTATCTTATAGAATGTCTATTTTTAACAAATTAATTAATTTCAAAATTTTTATTGCTAATTAATAAGAAAGTGTCAATAAAATTATTTCATAAATAAAAATTTATAATTTATAATTTTATAATTTTATTCTTAAGGTTTTAATACTTACGTGTTTGAAAAGTATATTAAAAATTAATCATATTACTAAAATTAATATACTAGATATATTGAATTCAAATTAATTAATGATGTCTATTAATCCAAACAAAAAATTTGTATTAAATTTGATAATTCTTTTTTGCATCTGAGTAATTAGGTTATATAATTATTTTATGCTTTGCAAAAGAAAACTAGTATAAACCTCACCGTGCGATCTCCCGTCGGATCGCCACAGCGATGAAATTATCAAAATATTGATAATAAATTTTTATAGGATGAAATGTTCTTATTTTTTGACAAATGTAAATATTTTTATTGTTTTATTGTGAATACAAACATTTTCATTTTAATTACAATGATCTATATGTTTATAATAAATATATTAAAATAATTTTATTCTATGTCTTAAAGAAAATTAAAGTAGTTCTCTCCGCGCGAAGCCCGGCCGTCGGATCGCCGCGATGTCAAAATGATTATGCTACGAATGCGGTGGCAATTTTTACATTGATACAACAAAATACCATGCGGAAAATTTTGTTTAACATTATACAGTGGAAGTGGGATATGTGTATATGTATGTATATGGCATACATAAAGTAAACAAAATATACATAAAAAAATTATATACATAAAGAAAAGTGAAAGTGAATAATATAAGTGGAAAAGTGACAGTGAATAATAAAGCAAAAGGATAAACTAAATGAAAAATTTTTATTTAATAATAACATTTTACAAAAAAAAAAAAAAAAAAAAAAAGGGAGAAAAATATTTTATTTAATAATAATTTTAAATATTTAATAAAATTATTAAATTAAATTATAAAATAATTATTTAATAAAATTATTAAATATCAAACTTATTGAATTTATTTCAAAATGTGGTCATGTCAATATAATAGTGATGTGAATAATTTTGGAAAAAAATATAGGATTAAAAATTCAATCAGAAATGATAAAAGAAAAGCATTTTTATTAAAATACTTGGTATATTGAATAAAAATTCTAGATATTAAAGTGTTTTAGTTTGAGATCTAATGCCGTTCTTTCCGTGATTTGCCCGGCCGTCGGATCGCCGAGGCATGCGAGTGATCATGCTAGGAATGCAGCGATAAATATTACGTCACGGCGAGATAACGCGCAGCTGATCTTCAAGGTTCTTTTTTCTTATTCTCTCACATGTGAATTAAAAGTGATTTAAAATATTATAAATAAAAATAATAAGCAGTAGAGAAAGTGTGAAAATGTGAACTTGTGATCTTCAACTATTCGCTCTGTGACAAAAGGAGTAAAAGTTAACATTAGTGTGAAAGTGGTCTATAAAAGAAAAATAAAGAAGTAAAATAAATGAAATGATAGATTAGTAATTAAATGCGCGAATAAATAAAAGTGAATTAAATAAAAGAACAATAAAATAAAAGAATAATAAATAAAATAAAATAATATAAAAGAAAGTGAAGTAAAAATATATGCGCGAATTAAAATAAAAAGAATAATATAAATGAAATAAAAGAAAATAAATAAAAAATAATGAAATACGTGAAGGAATAATATAAAAATTAATAAAATAAAAGAATAATAAAATAAAAGAATAAAATAAAAGAATAATGAATAAAATAAAATAAAATAAAAGGAAGTGATGTAAAAACATATATGCGAAATAAAATAGAATGAAAAGAATAATATCAATTAAATAAAGAAAAAAAATAAATAAAATAATAATAAAAGTGCGTGAATAAATAAAACAGAAGAATAATAAATAAAAGAAACGATAAATAAAATAAACGAAAGATAAATAAAGAAAAATAAAATAAAAGTGAATTAAAAATAAAAATATATGTGCGAATTAAAATAAAAGAATAATAATAATGTGTAGCGAATCAATAAATAAAAAGAATAAATAAAGGAAGAATAATAATGAAATGAAAATAATATATAAATGAATAATAAGTAAGATAAAGAATGAATCAATAAAAGAAAAACAGATAAATAAATTGCAACAAAATAAAAGAAAGGGAAAATAAAACATATATATGTGTATATATATATATATATATATATATATATATATATACATATATGCGGATTAAAATGAGTGAAATAAAACAAATGAAATAATAAATAATTAATATAAAGAATAACATAAAGAAAAAAACTGCGTTAAAACAAAGTAAAATGAAGTGAGAAGAAAAATATAAATATATAAACATGATTAAATAAAAAGTAAATAATAAAAAAAAAAAAAAAAAATTTATAATTACAATAAATGAAAATAACGCGATAGTGAGTAAATGAAGTGTTTTAAATTAGACGAAATTAGTGATAAAGAGTGAATAAATGATTATAAATTGAATGAATTATTATGAGTGAAAATATTAAGGTCACAGAGTGAAGCAAGTTGATTATTTGAAAAAAAAAAAGGAAAATTACACCTTCTGCTTCGATAATTATTACAATATTACTGAATATTAATGTATGCGTCGTATACCATATTATTGTTCCATGTTATTAACCATATTGTAAATAAAAACATAAAAATATATACATTTATTGTGTCACGATTATCCCTATACTAATAATCTCCCTGTTAGATTAAACTTACATATTAATTAAAAAATTAACATATTTAAAACTTTTTTATTTTTCCTAAAAGCATTATGTATAGTAAAATTAAAATTTTTCTAATTTAAGAACTTTTTTACTATTATGAAAAGAAAAAAAAAAAAAAAAAAAAAGGAAAAAAAAAAAAAAAAAAAAAGTTTATCCTTTTTCAATGTTCTGCATGCAGCAGCCATATTCATACTATTTTGTATGTAGCAGCGCATAATATTATAAATATATTATACTGCATAATAACGGAAAATTGTCGTTGCCTGTACGTTGCTTTGAACTAAGCTTAGGTTATCCATTGAAACTCTGAATATACGTTTAATAATTTCGGAATTAGCGCGCACAAGCAAACAAACAAACGTACACAATTTTTAATAATAATCTTTGTTATGCTATTTCTTTTTCTACAATACCCGCAATCATCTTTTGGTAATTACCTTTAATGTACAAACACGGCGGTACTACTCTTTCATTATAGTGCAGATTGTTTCGCGAGACTTTATTATTTTGCGATGACTAAGTTGAAATTGCATGCATTGAATTAATATTGAGACACACATACAACTGAATAAATAAATTAGCCAATGATACATTGCCTTCACGAATTATTGCGTCGACGAGAAAAGGATCAAGACCTGATCCTTATTGTTCTAGTAGAATTATGCGCTGCTTGACTGCCGTTGGCCTGCAAGCCGCGAGTGCTTTCGCGGACGAGAGTATTTCTCTGCCGAGTTAGCTATCACGTTGCAACCAAGTGGACGATAGCAGAAAGCGGAAAAAAAAAAAAAAGAAAAATATTTTGAATTAAGTATTATACTTGTTGAAAATTTTTTTGTCACCCTAAGACTCGTTACCAAGATGCCGTAAGGGTTTGCCGCACCGGACTCATAACTGAGTTTGTCGGGTGTTAAGGCCCTCACGATCGAGTGAATGAGCGGCAGGTGATAACCTTCTAATCCTAAGTAAATCTCACGAAACAGTTGGTAGGGTTATGAAGCAAGATTTATTCTTTCCATATCGATTAGGGAAGAACGAATCAGGTCATAACGGTTATCAATGAAAAGGAGATTTCTTCCATCCTTGAAACCCGACATTGCCGTAACGCTATTTTGATATAGCACACATTAAGAGGCAATGTCCCTCCTGGTATTCCCTCCTAGTCGGCGGGCATACGATTTCGACTATCGCTGAGAATCTAAGTATCGGCAGAGGGGTCACCATTAATCAAACCTCGCCACAAATAAAGCCTAACAGGTTTTTGATCCGAAATATCGGGTTGCAATAACACTAACAGAGACAATGTATCATAAAATTCAGGCAAGATAGCGGAGGGAAAAATTACATTACTAACGACAACCCATAATCATTAATGTTGTAATCACCTTGGTGTCAATAACTAACTGCTGGGTAACTCATGCGAATTAACAATACTTTATAAATATTTTATTATAATAAATCATAAATCGAATACAATCTACTATAATAAATTATAAATAAGCAATATACTGACTTATAATAATACTAACACTGACAATATAACCGCTAAATAATTGATTTAAATACGTTCGCGTTAATTTAAATGACATCTCAGCCATAATAGGAAACATTGTAATGTTATATACATACTATGTAATGTTGTATAATACTAAATATATATATATATATTTTTAATACAATAGATGAAATATCATATAAAATAGATTAGTATCTTTTCCCAATCGGAGGGGCCCTGTTGCAGCTGATCGTAGATTCTTATCTTTTTGCCCACGACAATCTCTTGTTCTGTCTCATAATCATTTTTTTTTCTTTCCCCCTTCCTATCCGCAGCAGGCTTAAAAAGAGAAAAACAAAAGATCGCAGTACCAAGATTAATGGCACTGGTGGGACTTTTCATCATGGGCGAGGTGGTACAATACCACCGCACAAAAAAAAATCAGAAGAACAAAAGCAAGGAAAGAAACCAGGTATCTAGCCGTGAAGGGGACTCTTTTCAAGGAAATTTATTTACATTTACTCAAGAAGATACAAGGATTGGTAAGGCCGAATATTAAGCCAAATTTTATTGGCATTCGGCAACCGTACTGATGCCTCTCCAACTCCCCTCCTATTCCCCCTTCCGTGACACAAAACACGAGAGATAGATAACAACTCATTAAATAAACATCACAATTGAAAATCGGGCAATTGCATTTATAAACAGTATCATCCAATAATATATAGCGCCTCTGCCCCTATCTTTATCATATTGCCAATCTTAATTAATTATAATTCAATATCTGATAGTTATAATCAAATATAATAATAAATACAAATTATACATAAACATATATATATATATATATATATATATGTATATATATATATATATATATATATATATATATATACATATATTCATAAACATCTAATTATTTCTGCTCCAAAGCATCAATAATTACGAAATAACACCAATATACACCCATTATTTCAACGATAAAATATATAAGTATAAACTGGACATCCGCATCGGTTGCATTTTGTAAAGCTAAGCAACCCCAAGGACAGAATCAACGAAGACCAAACGTTAATATATATTGGGATTAACAAGAATACAATCTAGAAGAAAAAAAAGATCGGAATAAAGTACACAGAGGCTAAGACGGAGACCGCAACAATTAGACCAAATTTCAAGACCAATATGTTCGACGCAGCGAACCCAATCAACCCGAACCCACATAGGGAAGAAGAGGAACCTGCATACCATACTCAAGGTGCTGATGAAAACACTGATGAATCCATCCGAGCCCTGGTGACTACAATGGCATCGAGTCTCAATCTGAAGAACGCCATGAAGGGTTTAAAAACCTTTAATGGATACAACAGACTACTTAAGGATATCCTAATAGATGTCAGAAATGGGGCTGCTTAACTTTCGGAGAGCCAACAGGACATGTATATAAAAAACGTACTTGGGTGCTTAGAAGGAGAAGCCCGAGACTGTATCTATGGATACGCGTTTAAGGATGTGTAGTCCTTAGTAAAACATTTAAAAAAGCGATTCGCGCCCGGGAAGGATTATTCTTACTACTCAGAGAAAAAACACAACATAACAATGAAAAAGGGAGAATCAGTTGGGATGTTTTATGACAGATTAAATAAATTATTAATGGGAGCCCGTGGAGCATTAAGGCAACCAGGAGTGACATCACAACGAATAACCGAGCGGATCAAGCCATTAGAAGAGGTAGCGCTGCTAATGTTCAAAAAGGGATTACCAGCAGAAATCGCCACTACGGTGCACAGCCAACGGCCCGCTAATTTAAATGAGGCGTATTAAGCCACCGTAGAATTAGAAAATCTGATTAAAAGGCACATCTTACCAGACGCAAAGCCTAGACATAGACAAATTGAAGGTGTTGAGGAGGAAGACGAATTCTCGAGCGCAATTAAACATAGAAATAATAGGTCTTATCCGGAAGGCCGAGGCAGTATAAACTACAAACCAAACGATCGTGAGTATAGTCGTAAAAACGTTCGAGTCATAGCGAAAGAAATTCCATCACCAGGAGCTTGGACTAACAAGACTAATGGCTATAATACGAATAGACAATATGGACCAACGCAGTACCATGACCAAATGGACTATTCGCGACAAGAACATTATCGTCCGACGTATCACTTCCCATCCAGAGGATATTATGAGCGTCCGAACGGACCCCTGGAGCAGTATCAGCGGACTAACAGAAATGGGTATTACGCACAATATAATAACGATTCACGCTTATATAACCCTATGAGGGGAAATTACAGAACAGGATATGCTAATCACCAGCCGAATTACAATAACAACGACTATGCCAGGAATGACTACAGGGTAAGAAATAATTATAGAGGGCCGTGGAATCAAAACCCGGCACGGCAAGCGTGGCCTAATGAATCGTGGAGAAGATCAGCTAATAATCCCACCCAAGAAACAAGACCAACAAATAGTAATTAAAACTCGATAGGGGCTCGTCACGAGATCCCGCTGACGAGCCCATACAATACCGAATCGACCCTATACGCAAGGAGACAAGAGCCCTCGATAACGAGAGACGAGTCCCGAGGACAGATCCTGCTGGTCCAAAACAAAATACAGAGACCATTAGGCGAATTAGTACGTGTGCAAGACCTCGAGAAAAAGATTCAGGGGATGACGAACCCACAGTAATAAGGTTGCGCATCCATGAGGGTCGAGTACCATGGTTGACCTTTATGATAGATAATGGAGCCTCGGTCAATCTAATTAAACTCGGTTCCCTGCATTCTGATCTCCAGATTGATGTAGGCGATATAGGTACACTTGGTGGGATTACAGATGAGACCGTAAAAACTTTAGGTACCACCTATTTAACCGTACAAGGGTCACCGGCGAAGTTTCATGTTGTGACGGATAAATTCCAAATTGACCAAGATGGGATAATTGGACGAGGCTACTTAAAAAAGGAGGAAGCTGTTATATCATATTATAACAAAGCCTTTATGATAAGCAGAGATGTTATGCATCCTATTCCTTTCCAATCAACAAGTGATCAACATAAGCTGAAAACCAAAAAGGTATATAAGGCAAGTGACCCTTGTAAAGAACATAGTGATTTATCCGAAACTTTCATAAGCAAATTGTTCACAGACAATCAACTAGATCTAGATCAATCGTCCCTCGACCAACAAAAATCCGAACACAAATATATATTAAAAGGGAGAACTAGACAGATACTCCAGATAGCTATCAAGCCCAGCGAGTTGAAAGAAGGATATCTGCCCAAATTAGATCTCAACAATGATCGGGTATATATAGGGGAAGGAATAGTACGAAATGACCATAATACTTGCCAAGTGATGGCAATAAATACCCAAGAAGAAGACATCTGCGTAAATATAGACCCAGTGGAAATACTGCCGTTTAAATATGCTACCCCCGAATTCGACCCTGACACAGATACTGAACCGGAAACGCCACCGAACAGAATAGGCCAGCAATGGGAACGAGCTCAGTTACTACGAAGTTTAATTCGGGTCGGTCACCTCAATTAGGAGGAAAAAGACAGCGTGAACCAGATAATAGATGAGTACTGTGATGTATTCTTATTGCCAGGAGATCCCCTCCCTTTTACTAATAAGGTGGAACACGAGATACCATTAGAAAATAATATACCCATACATACCAAACAATATCGACACCCCCCAAAACATAGAGAAGTCATAGGTGATCAACTAAAGAAGAAACTAAAGGATGGTATTATAGAAGCCTCAAATTCACCTTGGTCCTCGCCCATTTGGGTAGTCCCGAAACGACCAGACAGTTATGGTAACCCCCGTTGGCGAATAGTTATTGACTTCAGGGAGTTAAATAAGAAAACTTTAGGGGATGCATATTCTCTACCCAATATAGCAGATATTTAAGATAAACTAGGAGGAGCAAGTTACTTTACATGCTTCGATTTGGCCAGTGGGTTTCAACAGATACCTATGAAATCAGAAGACAAATGCAAGACCGCCTTCACTACCACAAACGGTCACTACCAATATGTACGCATGCCGGAAGGGTTAAAGAACGCACCTGCTACGTTCCAGAGACTAATGGATAACGTATTGAAGGGACTCCAAAACACAGAAATGCTGGTATATCTCGATGATATAATAGTATACGCAAGAGATTTGCAGGACCATAATAGAAAAGTGAGACAACTCTTAGATCGCCTGAGAGATGCTAGGCTGGTGCTTCAACCTGACAAGATTGAATTCTTATGATGTGAAGTCCCCTTCCTAGGACATGTGATCAGCGAAAGAGGAGTCGAACCAGATCCTAAGAAGATTTCGGCAGTAAAAGACTTCTCAAAACCAACTACTATAAAAAATATTCGACAATTCTTAGGCCTGGCAGGATATTATCAAAGATTCATAGAAAATTTCTCGAAAATTGCAAAGCCACAAACCGATCTTTTAAAGAAAGGTCAGCAGTGTAGTGACTGGGGACCGCAACAGGATGAAAGTTTTGAGTTACTGAAGGAGCGGTTATGTGAAAGCCCTATTTTAATTTATCCAGATTTTGAGAAAGAATTTACGCTGACTACCGACGCCTCTGACTACGCAATTGGAGCAGTACTAAGCCAGAAACTAAACGGATTCGATCATCCCGTAGCATACTTATCAAGAACCCTCAATAAGGCTGAGAGAAATTATAGTACTACAGAAAAAGAATGTTTAGCCGCATTATATGCCATGCACCAATTCCGACCCTACCTACTAGAAAAAAGATTTGTTTTACGAGCAGATCATGAACCTTTAAATTGGATGCATAAAAGAACTGATCCTGGGCAACGACTGATGCGATGGATGTTCAAATTCACCGGGTATCAATATACTTTCAAATACAAACCGGGACGTTTAAATAGTAATGCGGACGCTTTGTCCCGCAACCCTGTAATAGACGCCACTGAGCAAGAGATCAATGATAAATTACCGCAACTTAGGATATTGGTGTTGAATCAGGTAGCGTCTAAGCCAAGGAAAGAAAAAAAATCCAAAGCCCCCGGAACAGGAAATCTGCCTGCAGGAAACGCGTCTGGCTCGGCAACAGCAAGCCGAGGGCGAGGGAGGCCACCTGGCTCGAAAACTACCAAAGCACCTCCTGTCATAGACTATAGCACCGTAGCTCATAGAACTAGAGCTAAGACTAACCAAAATACAAGAAATGATCTTCGTACCTCAGGAGCGACAACCTTTCAAGCATCAAGGAGTATCCGTAAGCCCTTATCTGTGACCCAATCTATTAATCCCTGTACACAGAGGCCTCCTACTAAATCTGTCAATACGCCCAATACAACACGTAAACTAAAAGCAATCGGAAGAGATGCAATATCACCAAATCAAGGGTCATTTCCAACAAATTCCCCTACGGATACCGAGATCGGAACCAGCTCGGAGCTAGCATCAAAAAGTACAAAGTCAATTGATATCAACACGGACACAGATGAAGTGCCACTGCGAGCTGATCCTAGGAGGAGTGGGCTGCGGGAAGAAGCCACCGAAGAATCGGATTCTGACATCGACACTTAACACCGCCAAGAAAAGGATAAATTACCAATTTGTATGAATGTTACCACAGACTCAGGAAGTGAGACCGAGGAGGTCACCGCCATAGAAGAAAATCAAGAAGAAGAATCTAATGACGATTCGCAAGGAGCAGGTAGAAGTTCAAAACCCCTAACGTCAAGCAAAAAGTTAGGTGACGAAGTTACGGAAAACGTAGAAACGACAGAAGACTGGAGAAATTTTAACGCGTCTCTGGGAAGGATCTATAACAAGATATATAATCAATATGGCTATAACTCTGACGAACTGTTGAGAGATAGAGACACCACCCTTGGAGATAAAAGTAATTTCTCTAAAGGAGATATAGTAGATCCCGAATATCAAGAGTACTTAGACACCATAGATCCCTACAACGACAAAACTCTTAACGACGACGTTATGGAACGGTGAGTGGCACAACTGGAACGACAGCCTCCAGTTAGCACAAGGAATCTGACTCTCCTAACCTTGGACAACAAAATTAATTATGGAACAAACAGTGACGCCGACGCAGAAGATTCAGATAATATACATGGGATACCAAGAAAAGCACCTAAACCCATTTCAGACACACCATTTAGTTGCAACCAAGAACCACAAGCCAAAAGTACCCCCCTTACAGGGAAAGTAAAGAAACACTTGCGTTTTAGCGAGGCAGTTTGCATTCCCGGAGACTTTAAAGAACCCTCACATAAGACCTTACTCGAAAAAACGCCAAGTATAAATATAAAGTATGGCCAAGCGCCCAAACATTCTTTCAACGAATTACTACCTCTGATCTCATTATGCATATCTTCAACCAATTCGCATAAAACTATCACCACTGATCACAGTGACCGAAGTTCGGAAGATACCGACAGCTTAGAAGAACAACAACTCCCGCCTCTACTGATTTCAAGAAGTAACATTAAAGCATCTCGACAAAGCTTCACTTATAAAGGAGACAACCTAGTGCACTTCATAACTAGCGATATTTAGACCATAACGAGTACAACAAGGTTATTGATTGATATAGGAGCAATAAATTAAATGAAATTAAAGGAAACCAGACCAAAGATAGGACAGATCTTGGTTACGCCATATAAGAATCATAACATACTATCAGTAGTTATAAAACATAAGTACTTCGACAGTCTCACTATTCCGAACATAAGGACCGCTTTAGCTAATCTTAGAACTACAATGCATCAAAGAAAGCTCACCAGTTTTCGCATTTCACGAAAAGGAGACATGCTGGATGCCCTAGAGGCAGGACTATTAGCTCAGCTGCTGACAGAAACATTTGAAAGTAGCCCAATCAACGTAACCCTGTGTTACGGAAAGGTAAATTGTCCAGAGCCAGAGGAGAGAAATGGCATAACAAAATTTACATGAGAGCTTGATAGGGGGACACAAAGGTGTAAACCAAACATATCAGAAAAACCAAGAGAGACATTACTGGCCAGGTATAAGAAACGGCGTTCTGGATTATGTCCAAAAGTGCCGAGAATGCAGTATGAAAAAGTTGGATCGAACTAAGACAAGGGAGCCCATGATTATCACGGACACACCGATAGAACCATTTAGTAAGGTATCCATCGACACCGTTGGCAAATTGAGAATGACCCCTCGAGGCAACTGCCACATGCTGACCATGCAATGCAATCTAACAAAATACTTGATAGTTGTACCAATACCTAATTTACGATCTTCCAAAATAGCCAACGCTTTAGCTAAGCACCTCATATGTCAATTTGGGGCTCCTAAAGCAATATTATCAGATAGAGGAACCAGTTTCCTGTCAGATTTGACGTAAACACTTATGAAAATATTTAAAATACATCTTACCACGTCAGGATATAGACCCTAGACCAATAGATCATTAGAAAGAAGCCATGCGCTATTAACTGATTTTATCAGAACGTATTCAGAATCTTATAACGACTGGGATAGATTAGTACCTTTCGCAGCTTTCACTTACAACACCAGCTTACACTCTGCCACTAAATTCACTCTTTATGAATTGGTTTTCGGAAGAATCGCAAGATTCCCTCTAAAAATACTAGTCGAGGAAAAACTAAATACATATAACACGTACCTACGGGACTTACTTCTTCGATTGGATGAAATGAATAACATCGCCAGGGATAATCAGATAGCAGCTAAACTACAATCTAAAACTCGATATGATAGTAAAGAGAAGAAACTAAAAGCCAAAGTCGGAGACTATGTGTATGTGCTCAAGGAAATAAGAACATCGAAGTTCGATAAATATTATAATAAACCTTTGAAAATCGTTGAAATATTGGGTAGAAACAATGCTATATTAGAATCACCCGATGGCAGACGTATTAGAAAACACATGGATAAATTAAAGTTAGCCCCTGAATAAAAGGAATAACCGTTTTAGGAAACCATGCACAAGTCTCTCTGTCTCTTCTACGTGATAATGGTACACGCAGGAACTTCTCCAGACCTCACAGGAAAGAATTTCGAGATAAAGCTAATAAAAGAGAATCCAGGAATGTATTATGAGCGCATGGAAGTAGTACGATTAACAAGGGCTGATTGGCAGGTAACAATTTATGTAAACATAAAAGATTTTCCAGAAACTCACGGGACGATCGACAGTTACCAAACCCTACTCGCTAATTGCACCGCACTCATGGAAGTGAACACTTGTGGGGCTATGCTTGGGACAGACCTAGTGGAAGCAAGACGAAACACCCATATTCAAATAAAGACAGAGATAAAAACCATGCTCTCTGATATTAGACAAACCGTAGAAGATCCTATAAAAATTCCAGGAAGCATGAGGTACAAGCAGATGGTGCCCTTAGGTTTCATTGGAAGCCTCAGTAAAAGCCTATTCGGACTAGTCACGGTAGAAGACGTGGACAAGATAAATACCAACATAGACCAGTTATTCACAGACCAAAAGGAGCTAGTGTATCTAGTTAATGAGAAAGAACACATAATAACCAAATCTCTAGAGGATTTATACAATACTACGAAGGTCCATGCTGAGGTAATAAACCAAATGGAAAAGGACATGGACCGAAAATTCAAATTCATTGTCAGTGGAGAAAATGAATTAAGATATCTAATTACTTTAAACATCTACGCTCGTAAGATAGACGTCGCAATGCAACATCTAATAGAAAGTAATCGGCAAATGCTGCAAATTATACAGGGACTTAAGGAACGCAAAGTGGATCCTTCCTTCTTAAATAAAGATATAATAAAGCACCTAACAACCGACATAGCAAAGGCAAGTGGAGCACTAGAATTTCCAATACCGGTTCAACATTTAAGGGCAGAAGAAGTCGCAAGAATTGCGCAACTAGACGCGGTTTACAACAACGGGAAGTTATTAATTATCATGCATCTCCCATTAGTAGAACGAGTACCCTACAACCTCTATAGACTGCATCCATTACCTGTATCGCAAACAATAAACAATAATTGGATAGGAACAGGATATATAAAGCCAAGCCACAGATACCTAATGATTGGATCGGACCAAAGGCAGTACATGAAAATAAATTATGAGGACCTGCAGAATTGCCAACATACACATTATGCCTACATATGCTCAACCAACGGACCCTTGTCTGAAACCACTATTCAAGAAGATTGCGAGGTATCGATGTTGCTGAGACCCAGAATACAAATAATGAAAACCTGCGATGTAACCATAACTCCCAATAACGTCACTCAATAGAGTTACCTAAAGATGGATGGATCCTGGCTCTATTCCTTAGGACAAAAAGAAGATTTACATCTAATCTGTCCAGGACAACCAGACCAAACTATACACTTCCAGAAGGCAGGAATTTTACGTATGGCGCCCGGCTGTGTAGGCAAGACCGACAACCATCTTCTCATAAGTGAAGGAAACCAACCAAACCAGAGATAACACTTAATGTAGAGGCCATATTCCCTGACATGTTAAACTATCATCAAGAACTGATCAGCACTCCAGAAACAGAGATCTCAAACACCCCTGCACCAGACGTTAAAGGATGGAAAAACCGCGAAGAGTCGATAAAGAAGATTACCCGTCGTTTAAAACAAATAGGAAATCATCAGAGAAGCATCTCTAACACGCATTACCGAATATACGGTGGAGCTTTGGGCCTAATCCTAATCACCGTAGGACTCATCTTCACTGCCTGGAAGTGTCATACCCGAAGAATGCTGCAACATCAATATCAGACCAAACGCAAAGTTAAAATAATCTCTGACACTACCCTTGCACATCGTATGCAGGAAACACTACTGAGCCCAATTGGCCTACAAAATCAACCAACATACGAAGGCCAGTCTTGCACACTACAGATACCAGAACAGGCCTCAGTTCCTGGAAAATGGATAAATCAACCATTAATTCCCCCACAACCCCTGTCCTATCCACAAACATTATCTATTTAGATCCCGGACACTGACTAATCCGTAACCTTAAACTATACAACCGTTCCACGAGAAGGAACAAAGACCCAACGGAACATGTTTCCGTAAGACCACAATTAAAACTATGTCCTACTAATAAACCCCAGTTTATTCCGAACCCGGCGTTTATAAAGCCTAATCCACAACCTTAGCTTCCAGAAAACTCAATCCGAAAAGACCATGGCTGGGCGATGCCGAATCAACGTGACTAAAAATCCAGAAGGTGAAGGCAGTTTAGTATTTTACAATCCTTGCACCACCTCCTTATCAGCTGCTGTAGGAAGAGCAGAAGAAAAGGGACCAATAAGAAGTGTAAACATACGATTAAATGGAGATGGGGATCCAGCCGGAATACTAAAGATAAGGTATTTCAACGAAGAAAATAAAACTAGAGAGCTATGTAAATTACGGAACAAAGCAAAGTCAAGGGCCATACCTACCAGACCCTCTCGAACTAGACTATTCTGCCAATTATCTTGGAATATAACGGAAGAAGAACTCTTTAAAGGCTTTCGAATATTTGGACCGTTAGATTTCATCAAGATCATCCGAAATATTGAAAGACAGACCACTTGCGGATACATTCAGTTTATTAACGTTAAGGATGCTCTCAAGGCCTTGAAAGGAAGTAAGAAGACGTACCGTGCTATTTTCGCCGATCCCCCGAAGATGTCGAAGGCAGATCAGGATAAAAACCAAGGATATGCGAAGACACTGCACTCGAAATGCATGCTCTGGGTAGACTGCAAAACATTTGAAGACCATCTAATCACATGCCAAATATAGTGTCAAATGAGAGACCGCCAAGGGCATTTGAAAAAAAAATAAGGAGTGTAATCCAAAAGTTTGAGAGTGAAGAATCAAGATCCAGCAAAGACCCTATTGCAAGACACGAGAAGACTATTAATCGAGTACCTAGCACAACGCCAGATTTCAAATCAAAAGCCATGTGCGAAAATAAACACGCAATTGAGCAAACCATTGAAACCAGAAGGGACATGAACATCAACCAGCACACACATTCAGCCTCATTAATCAAGATAAAAGAAGATTAAGAATATATCTAAAAGATTAACACATATAGTATAAAACTGATTCTTATAACCATATTAACATTTAGCCAATATAATAGAATAAAACTTGTAAAAACAATCCAAACGGTTCCATTTTACAGACAGTCCTAAGGAATTTTTATCATATTAATAAGGAAATCAGCTCGGATTGTTTGCTTATAGATTGTTAATTAAAAAAAAAAAAAAATAACAAGCTAGATTAAGAACCCTTTTTTTATGTAAAGGCAATCTAAATAATTTAATTCTTCTTCCTTTTCCCCTTTTCGGTGGGTTATCATAAATGTTATAAAGTAATATTTAGACTGCCTACGACCCTAAGCAAATTAATCAACCTTAATAATACGACACTAACAATAATATAAGGCTAATAACATTTGGCAATTATGTAATATTAACAAACCATAATATATAGGCTAAGAGTCTGTTGTAAGCGCATACACCACGCAGCACGTCCGCTGTTTACCGGGACGGTAAACGTTTTTAAGGGGGGGGAGGATGTTACGTGACGAAATTTTAACAATTAAATTGAATAATTAAATCAAATAATAATAATTAAATTAAGAATTTATAAAAAATTAAATCAAAATTAAACAGTTCAATGTACTACTGCAACACATTGCAACGGTCCGTTTCATGACACCTCGATTTTGTTTGAATTAATCGTCATTTCGCGCCAGTCAGGAGCGGCTATACCTCATGACTGTTCGTAGCCTCGGCAGGGCCGTACAATAAGCGGGTCGACATAAACACGAGCAAGTCATATATTGTATAAACATTCCGCGATCCTTTTATTATGAAAATTAATATAAAAAATTGAATGAGAAAAATTGATTTTTTATTAAATGAGACATGAAACTTATAAATGAAAATAAATTATTGAAGAAAATTAAGATATAAAGACATGTAAATAGAAAAGGATGGCCTATGTCCTGCGCAATTAGATATGTAAACATTAGACAATTAGTTCAACGCGCACGAGCCGCCTAATTTGTAACTACAGGTGGGAAGCCCTCGCTCGGCCTATATAAGGCGCTGCAAAATTAGAGCAAGCACTCAGTCCTTCGCCGACGCCTCTACAGGAGCAGGCCAGGGTGAGTCAAAGGGGAATAGCTTTTTGTCCAATCCCTAGTTGGGTTGATCGGAGCTTGTTTCCCGCAATCTATCGTAGTCTACGAAGCGTACGGCTCTCTATTCAATCTATCTTCGGGTTGATTGAGTGGTATTCCTGTAGACTGCACCCTGGGTTGCGAAGTTCGATATTCGGAGTGTCGACGGCTACTCTGCTTTTTCAATCCCAAGTTGGGTTGATTTGAGTTGTCTTCGACGACTAATTTCGAACACTTGCGCTTTCATCAATCCCTCGTTGGGTTGATTCAAGTCGGTTTCGTATCGCGAATTGTTTAAAGACTTTTTCATCGTCAATCCCTCGGTTGGGTTGACTCGGTAAATTTCCTACGGGGAAGTTAGAAGCGCGACGCGCGGCTATATTTTTCTTTTATCAAAGTTTGTTTTTTTTTCTTTTTTGTCTCACGTCGGAGACAGGTCGGGCGGCCTCCATCCGTGTCTAATATATATATATACGAAATTAACCGAATTTCATCGAATGTAAAATATCGGTTGTTAGCGAGTAGTTATAGATATACACCGTGTCATGATTGTGTATTGAGTATTAAATTTTTTGTATTAAACTTTTCTTTATTTTATATCAATATTCGGCTATTTTATTTATTTCCTTCCTCCACGTCCACTTGTGTCCTAACAAAGAACAAAACCAACGTCCCTCATAAAATGGACGTTGCATAATGGCGCCCGAACAGGGACACAAGTTTTAAAGAGACGCGGAAGAGAAGTAGAGAAGTCGAATACGCGCGCGAATGAAAATTTTTGTTTATACTAAAAATGAACGTCGAACTACGTAAACGGGGTCGTAAGCCGAAGGCAATCCACCCTGGAGAAAATCAGTTGGTTGGGCCCGTATCGTTCGATACGTCGAACCCAGCAGCAGAAATCGTCGCGGAGGTCCGAGAAACTTTACTTCGGGGAGCAGAAAACCCCAAGATTGGCACCAGTCATGTCGATCCCCAAGTGGATGAGACACTAAGCGAAATAGATTTCGACTTAGGGGGACGAGAAAGACACACAGACAGCGATGTAAGGAGCGCTCTCAGGACTCTCCGGGACAGAAACAATTATAATAAAAAATTCAGTGAGGAACATGAAAAACGTATAGCAACCCTCGAGGAGGTCACACGGCGGATAGAGGCCATGAACGTGGCAGCAGCAGAGCTAAACGCAAAAATAATGCAAACAGGGCAGGGCAATGCCGAACGTATAGTACAGCTAGACCGACGCGTAACAACGTCGGAGCAAGACATCGAGCAAACCATCGGTAAAGTGTCAGAATTAGACGCAACAATTAAAACACACGAAACAAGGCTGATGGAAATCAAAACGGGACAAGAGGAGATCCTTCGGGAGATAGGGGGACAGCGCCGGAGCAGGGGGACTCGGGCGAGCGTGAATAGAGATTACTTGGCCACGCATCTAAAAATGGATTTGCCCAACTTCTCGGCTGCACCTTACGATAAACCCATGCGGTTTTTACGCGCGCTAGGCGAATATATGGATTTCGTCCATGCGGACAACGTCTCATTTAAATTGATAGTAGGGCAAGCTCTAAAAGGTCCGGCACGCGACTGGTGGGAGCATATTGAGGACCAAGTAGAAACGCCGGAAGACTTTAGAAAACTTTTCACGGAGAGGTATTGGAGCCCATCAATACAAGCGGCAATCCGACGCAAGATTGAATTCGATTATTATCGTGCGGAGGGCAATCTCAGTCGAAGTGAATATGTAATCCGCCTCTGGAATGAAGCCCAGACACTCACGGCTAAGCTCGAAGAACGAGACGTGGTCGAAAGCCTGTCACGACACTTCGACGAAAATATTCAAGCGGCCGTATTAACCCGTGAAATTACAAAAATTGACGAGCTCATAAAACTGCTAGATACGCTGGACCGCGTCAGCACTTTAAATTCCTTCACAGCTAATACCACGTATCAAAGTATAAACCACAGCCGCGATAATATAGAACGGAACACATCACACACACCAAGAAGAAGTGCCGACTGGCGATCAAATACGAGAGAATTTCCCTGTCGTAATCCAGCGTTCAGAGCATCGACACCAATACACTCAACCGCTACATCAAATGAAGGGCCAGTGTCTTTCAACGAGGACCGGCGGGTGAACGTTAAGAAGAGGGAACAGCCCCAAACTAATGTAATAACCGTCGAACCTACAGCGCCGGAAAACGAGTAACCGTTGCATCACGGGCCTCGGAGGATAAGACAGAAGTAAAACGTGATGCAACGAAGGAAGTATTAACAGTATTCACGGATATGCGGGAGTACCTGCTGGACGAGGAAACCCAGACAAACGCTCCGACAAATCTACCCATGTGCCCAGAGATAGACCTGTGCATTCAAGGTGTGTCAGTACCAGCATTACTAGACACAGGTAGTAGAATTACATGCCTCGCGTTAGAGACATACACCAAAAACTTGAGCAACTTCAAGGAATGCGCCACGTTTCCAGTGGTGGGCTTACAAGTGAGTGGGTTTACGGGGGAAAAATCAGTCAAGGTCAAACGGCAGGTCCGTGCTAAGGTTCAGATTGGAAGCATCGAAAAGGAAATAAATTTCCTAATTATCCCAAAATTGGTCAAAGGTTGCATTTTAGGAATAGACGTGCAGGACGCATTAAATACGGTGATTAAAATACCAAACAAGAGCGTCACGTTCAATGTAGATGGACAAACCGAGGAGTTGCTGTTCAATGACCAGAATATAGACCTGCAATCATTCCCCAACCATCTAGAAGTTAGTGATGGTAATGATTTTGATATTGACATTACAAAAAAGAGATTGGAAAATGAAGAAATTAAGATTAAAGAAGGTGATTGCAACAAATCAAAGGAAGCAAATAATGTATTAGAAAAAGAAGTTAATGGGATTCAACAGAGTTTAGATGATCCATGGCCTAAAAATTTTAAAGAAAAATTAATAGATAAATCTAAGCTTGAACAAAATGAGACTTCATTGGGGGTACCTGATAATATTAAAAAAGTGCAAGATTTTAATGAAGAGATTAATACAGAAAAAGAAAATTTAATGAATTTAAATAAAAATCTAAAAAACGTAGAAGAATCAACAACGCAGGATGTTGAAATAAGGGTTCCTGAAAAAAAACTAGAGAAACCAAGGATTATTGAAGATATATCGCTAAAAAAACCTATAATTTTCAAGACTAATTTGATGGGAATAGCGATTGGACGAGTGGAAAAGTACAAACTTGATAATGATATTTTAAAAAAAAATGAGTCGAAAATTTTACCTGAAACAAAAGTGATAATAACAGAAACTATGATAGTTAGTAATAAAAGTAGACTACAAACCTTAAGCAGCAATAAAAATCTTTCTATGACAACAAAAGTTATAAAATCGGCTAAATCAGAAAAGACTCCGTGCTTTCGCAAGCCATATCCCATACCGAGACAATACTGGGATAAAATAGATGCAGAGATAAAACACATACTAGAATTGGAAACCCTCGGACGACCTACAGGCCAGCGCGCCAAACCTCTCGTACCAGCAATGAATAAGGGAGTTAAATGGATGTGGACAGAGTCGAAACAATTGTCGGGGACAGAGATCTACTGGTACCACCCAGTGCGCAAGAAACGTTACCTTTTTTATATTCAGTTAACAAAACAGGGGGACAAAGGGGACAAAGGCGTAATTTAGAAAATTGAAATTCAAAAAGAAAAGGGTTTTGTTTATTATTGATTTTTTTTCAAATTTGAGAAAATTATTGCACAGTGCCCTAATTTATCCCAAATTTAGGGGGACTATGCAACGGTCCGTTTCATGACACCTCGATTTTGTTTGAATTAATCGTCATTTCGCGCCAGTCAGGAGCGGCTATACCTCATGACTGTTCGTAGCCTCGGCAGGGCCGTACAATAAGCGGGTCGACATAAACACGAGCAAGTCATATATTGTATAAACATTCCGCGATCCTTTTATTATGAAAATTAATATAAAAAATTGAATGAGAAAAATTGATTTTTTATTAAATGAGACATGAAACTTATAAATGAAAATAAATTATTGAAGAAAATTAAGATATAAAGACATGTAAATAGAAAAGGATGGCCTATGTCCTGCGCAATTAGATATGTAAACATTAGACAATTAGTTCAACGCGCACGAGCCGCCTAATTTGTAACTACAGGTGGGAAGCCCTCGCTCGGCCTATATAAGGCGCTGCAAAATTAGAGCAAGCACTCAGTCCTTCGCCGACGCCTCTACAGGAGCAGGCCAGGGTGAGTCAAAGGGGAATAGCTTTTTGTCCAATCCCTAGTTGTGTTGATCGGAGCTTGTTTCCCGCAATCTATCGTAGTCTACGAAGCGTACGGCTCTCTATTCAATCTATCTTCGGGTTGATTGAGTGGTATTCCTGTAGACTGCACCCTGGGTTGCGAAGTTCGATATTCGGAGTGTCGACGGCTACTCTGCTTTTTCAATCCCAAGTTGGGTTGATTTGAGTTGTCTTCGACGACTAATTTCGAACACTTGCGCTTTCATCAATCCCTCGTTGGGTTGATTCAAGTCGGTTTCGTATCGCGAATTGTTTAAAGACTTTTTCATCGTCAATCCCTCGGTTGGGTTGACTCGGTAAATTTCCTACGGGGAAGTTAGAAGCGCGACGCGCGGCTATATTTTTCTTTTATCAAAGTTTGTTTTTTTTTCTTTTTTGTCTCACGTCGGAGACAGGTCGGGCGGCCTCCATCCGTGTCTAATATATATATATACGAAATTAACCGAATTTCATCGAATGTAAAATATCGGTTGTTAGCGAGTAGTTATAGATATACACCGTGTCATGATTGTGTATTGAATATTAAATTTTTTGTATTAAACTTTTCTTTATTTTATATCAATATTCGGCTATTTTATTTATTTCCTTCCTCCACGTCCACTTGTGTCCTAACAAAGAACAAAACCAACGTCCCTCATAAAATGGACGTTGCAACATAAATGTGTACGTTTAATGTGTGAAAATGCTGAGCGCGCAGTTCGACGAACTCTGTACAACAGAGTGTTAGAAAAAGGTGGGTGATATTTGCACTCACGCTGCAAATTGACTCCTGTGGAAAAAACCCAGGAGACATGGAAAATAAACGTATTCTTACAGTCAGATATTTTTCCCACACACCTTTAAAGAGTTGTGTTGCTCAACTCGCCTCGGCACACACATTTAAACAAATAAAATATCTAAGGTTGCATTTTAGTTGGGAGGCGCGGGGGAGGCTCGGGAGTCCACCGAGGCTCGCGCCGATGCCAAATAAGCAAAAATCCCCACGATGCCTCCACCTCAAGGTCTTTAAATATGAGTACCAACAAGCCGCGAGGAGTTGACCGGAGTTGACAGTAGTGACCGCGGGATAGAGTATCAGTCTGATTTTTATCGGGTTAACGACAAGTAGGAAAAAACTTTTTTCATCATTTAATTCTTTTATCATTTTCCGTCACGGAGTGCGGCGCGCATCGTGCTGTGTTGTGTAGCATAAAAAAACCTGTGAACTGAATAAAGTTATTTAAAAAAGACACTATTGTGAACCATAACTTTCCACCCTCACTCCTCACGGCGATCCCAATGAAAAGGGCAGAGTTCAGCACAAGGTAAGCTTTTAATCTTTTCAATTAATGATTCATTAATTATTAAGTAATGGGGCAGAGGCGGCAATTCCCCCCCGAAGTATGTGTTCGGCGCAACGGTAAAAGTCCCTTCGGTTCGCGATGCGCGGGCGGACCCGTACGGGACGCGTTGGCGGGTCCCGCAATAAAATAAATATTTAAATTTCGTGTTGTGCGTGTAGCCCCGCACGTAACACACACACACACTCTGGCTCTTCTTTAACCTTTAGAGGGCCGAAATGATGCATATATGCGTTAGAAAATAAATTATTGAAAAACACATTTTTTGAAACTAATAATTATAATAAATAATAAATAATAATGATTTAAAATAAGTAATAATTATTATTATTAATAATTATTACATATATACATATAGTTAAATTTTTAAAATTTTAAATAACGAACTAAATATTGCTGCTTATTCTGCTCAATATAAATGAAATACGCACACATATGCACACACTCATACACATACGCACTCGCACCCACACACGCTCGATAAGAGCGAATACTTTTATCATTTGGAATACTCAGGATTCTTACTATTTTGAGGATCGAACAGTTTTAATTTTACAATTTAGACCCCGGAATCATAAGACCCAAAAAAAACCATATTCATATCTTACTATGCATATTCAATATTATTGAAAAAAAATCTTTTTTGTTGTAATGGCGGCTATATTAAATATACCATTTTGAAAATATTTGTTACTAGAATTTTCATGTACTCTGTTATTGTTGTACTTTTCGAAGATGCAATATGAGCAGCTTTAGAAGGTTATACCTAAGAATGAATTAATATTTAGTTTATGAAGATTAGACAGCCGATGCTTGAATTTTAGGCATATTTAGACAGCCATATTAAATTTTTGATTCGGAAAGAGCGGAACTTTTTACTCAAGAAAATGTTTTTTTTTTTATAAAATTTAGTTAGTTTTACGGTTTTTATAGATGAAAGACCAATCGACTATGAAATGTCCGCTTAACCTTTAATGGGCTAAAAACGCTGGACAGTTTTGTTTTATTAAGTATTTTGTGAAAAGATTATTAGAGAGTGTGGTTCTTTACTGGTTAAAAATAGTAAAAATAACGTGGCGTTTTGATTCTAATGTCCAAGTATTTTAGTGATATGAATATTTTTTGTATTTCTTTTAAACATAATTTTTGAGACTATAAATTATTTATTTACAAGAGAAAAATATTTCTTTCTTAATTAACTTACTAGTTACGCATTTGCAAAGTGTAATTGTTATGTAATTGTGATATTAAAATTTAATACAATACTTATAAAATTAATCTACATTGTTAATATTAGTTAAATTAAAATATCAATAAACATTATATTTGAAATTTTAATTAATTTTTCGAAAAATTTAAACATTATTAAATTTTATAGTGAATTTAATAACAATTAGATTTTAGAAAAATTAAAAATTTAAAATAGAATGTTTTTTTATTTAAATTTTCTTATCTCTTCAAAATTATTATAATTATATTATAATTATAAAATTCATAAACACACTTTAAATAAAATAAATTAAAAATATGAAATAAAAATATGTATATCGTTTCAAAAAACGATAAACTGCAATTAGTAATGAAAACACAAGTTTTTGTTATGTATATATATGTATATTGTATAAAAGCAATACAATTTGATCTCTTTGACAAATAAATACGTAATGACCGCTAATTCGAGTTTTTCCACATGTACAAGGTGTAAATTGACTATTAAGTTATATTAACTTTTAGCTTGTATGAGTCTTTAAAAAAGTAATTAAAAAAGATTTTGTTTAAATTGTATGTGGATATTTTTAGAATACAATTTTACAAATTGTAAATAAATTAAGAAAGCTGTAATACTTTTTACGCCCATGTCATTAGTTTTGAATAATACCGAAAACAATTAAAATACTTGCAGAATATTCTGATATATTTAAACAATTTTTTATTATATATTTTTATAAAGAATTATTGTGAATTATTATATATCAAAATATAATCAGAATATGAGATATATAGTTATTTTTAATATAAGATTATATAGACATTTTTATAATATTATTATAATATTAATTAATTTGTTTACTCTACTTAAAATTTAGATGAATAAAGTATTTATAGTTTATGTATATTTTACATGTAATTATAAATTACATTTAATAAAAAGAAAATGTAAGACATCGAAACTGTTGTCTTGTTCTTCGTCAATCAGAATTTATTCATAATAAATTCATTTATATTAAATTATGAAAAGAATAATTATATGTATAACAGAATTGAATAATGATAGTATTTCTGAAAATGTTAATTCATTTCATGATAACTGTTTTAACAGTGTTATATTTTTATAATACTTTTGTGCATATTTTTTAAATTTGGTAATATGGAAAAGGATTACAGAGCAATTCACACACAAACATAGCTCTGTACACATCACCCTCTCTACCCATAGTAAAGCGCAGTGGAGAGGGAAGCGCTGCCTACTAACTCAAGCGTGCGCTCACGCACCCTAGCAGACATACGTATACATTCTAACATATAGTATGTGTCGAGCACTTTTTTTTATGGCCACGCTGGAGCCCCGTTATTTCGCATTCACTCTCAAGCTCCGAGACGCGTCTTTAGATGTTTCACATGAAAATAATTTTATAATAATAAAATAATTTATTTACATAATTTATAATAATAATATATAAACAAATATGAATAATAATAATAATAATAACAAATAATTTTATAATAATAATATAATTCATTTATATAATTTATAATAATATATAAAAAAATATAATGAATAATAGTAATAAAAAATAATTTTATATCAGAAAAGAGGAAAGCTACAATGGAAGCTGAATAGGCCTCTTCGTAAGGCTCTGTCACTTTCAGGATGATAGAGAGTAGGAGTAGGTATTTAATTATTAAGTATTAAACACCCAAGTATTTAAAAAATAAAGTAAAATTAAAGTATTCAAGAAAAAGAAAATAAATTTGCAGAATAATTAAAAAGATTACAAATTAAATTACATTGGCATTTTACTTTTATCACGATGTAGGTACTGCCTCTCTCTCTCTCCCTCTGAAGTAATAGGGCCTTACACGATGAGAGCTAATACCACCAATAATAACCACTTTCTTACTTTATCCGGAATCTCGACCGGGCCTTACATGAAGAAGCTTATTCATTTTTTATCGAAGCTCCCCTCTTTTCTGATGTAAAATTATATTTTATTATTATTATTTATAATATTTTATTTATTTATTATATTTTTTTATAAAATTAAGCACTCTTTAATAATTTTTTCACAAAATACTTTTAGTAAAATAAAACGGTCTAGCGTTCTTAACCCGAGCTATTGGGGAAACCCAAGCTCAAAAAGGAAAAGCTACATATGCATAGGTGATATATTTTTGAACGTCACAATAGCTTAGTAATTCGAAGTAAAAAGTATAAGTTTCGGGAAGTAACACGAAAGTCTTTGAGAATAAGTCAGTGAAAACAACATAAAAAGAAAAAAGTTTAAATTTTGGCAAGTAATTTATAAGTTTAAAATATGACTCAAAAATATTTAAATCATTGAAATCCGCGAAAACATTTAAGTCTGATAGAAATATAAAAATTGAGAAAGTACTCGAAGATAAAAAAGTATAAGTACAGGTATATAACCAGGTAGTTTGTACCTAAAATCTTCTTCGCTCTGACATCAACCAGCTACTTGCTAAAACGCGTCGCAGCGAGCCGGCCTACCTGTCTTTCTACGAGCCCTCAACAACACTGGAGATCAATATCTAACAATCATTAACGAACCTAAGATTGAGGCATCAATTGCCGCATTTTGAATTTCAATGGAATACATAAATTTTGGGGCTTGAAAACTTGGTCTCGAGTTATTTAACTAATATATTTTCTTCTCTACAGTTCCTGCATCCCGGAAGCCTTAGTGCGGAAGCACTGGCCCGACAAAAACTAAGAAAATCGAGCATGAAGCTTTACGCATTTGATCGGCTATGCCTTTAACATAACAATTATTTTGAAAAATGAAATAAAAATAAATAATAATTAATGAAGGGGACAAAATTGAAAAAATGTAAATAAAAATTAATAAGAGTAAACAAAAGTGGAAAGAAAGGAACAAAAGTGCAAAAAAGTTCCAAATCCTACACTTTTTTTTACAACCTCTAAATTTTTTACTCTTTTTTATCAGTTTTCAGGACAAATATTTTCTACCAAGTTAAAAATTCAGGGGTGAAAATTTTTTTTTATAAATTTAACGAATATTATACTTTTAAAACTTGTTTATAAATTATTGTATTATGATTTTATGAATAAAAATAGAACATTTTTTTATATGAGTATCATCTAATCTGTTTCCATTTATAATTATAAAAGTCTAAGAAAACATTTTTTATTAAATTATAAAACATTTTAATAATAAAATATTTATTTTAAAATTTACTATACAATACAAAAATTTATAATTAAGTATTTTAGAAACAAAATATCAATATTTTTGAAGCTCAATATTTTTATTAAAGTTTATGAATTACTTTTGTGTTTTTCAATTTTCCTACTTGATAAATTAAATTTTTAAAGTATCATATGAAAAATTGAGTCTTAAGAATCATCCATTGACTTATAATTTTATTATCTTATATGGCTTTATGTCATTTAACTGATGTACTATTCAAAGTTTTAATGAATAATTCATATAAACGTACTAATTAAGAATTATTTTAAAACAATTTGATATTGCCAACTTTCATTTAAATATTTTATAAAAGAAATGTATTAGCTTATAATAATTGATTTAATATCAACAACTATTTTTAAATTAATTTTAGCCATACATATCCTATTCTTTCTTATTAAATATATATTGATTACGATCACTGCTTTGACATTAATTTAAGTATCAAACTAACCAAAACATGTATGTACACATATGCGTGCATCACCTTATACATACACATATAGATGCAATTTATTGTACATATGATGATTAATAATATTTTTAAATTAATTTAGTTTTTTATTGCAATAATTAGAATTTGTTATTAATGTTAGATTATTATAAATGAAAATTCACTCATATATAAAAATTATAACGTCTATCAACCAAACTGAAAACTTTAAACTGATTTATAAACTAATTTTTTAGTTCAACTAATTTATTATAAGCATTTATACTCATAAAATTTGTATATTATAATTGAAATAATAATTATTATTGTCATATATATTAACACATTAATTTAAAATAAAAACTTATTGAAATTTATAGATAGAAATTCATTCACAACTAAGTCATTACTCATTTCAAATCAGTTCTTTTAAATATCGCGCCAATATTAACAAGCTATTAAATCAACAAAAATTGTTTTAAAATTTTAGGAATCAATTGTTTTTTCTCAATTTTTAGAGCATATTGTTCAAATGTATTTCTGTTTCTTAGGCGCACCAACGCATATAATGACGCATGAAAACGTTGGATGGATATATTTATTTTTTATAAAAAAATTTAAACAATTTTTTAAAATGTTCTTAAATTTTGTTGCGTAAGAATATTTACAATAATAGGTTATTCTATTTTGGCTAACATGCAAAAAATTATTATAAATCTGCACAAACATTTATAGTATACATAAATATATGTACAATTATCAAAAAAAGAGAACATTAATAAATTTTTTCAATAAATTAATAATTGATGCTAGAGTATACAATAAAAATTTTATACTATATGTATTCAAAAATTTTATTTTATTATACTTCTAAATTATTTTAAATAATCGTTTCGAATTGCTTTCCTTTTAATTACCAACAATAGTATATAGAATAAAGATAAAGATTCAATTATTAATAAATGTAATTTTAATCGTTATTTTAAATACATTGTTAATAAATAATCTTTTACTTGTTGATAAAATTTATTACAGCTGCACAAGAGCAATTATATTTATTTTTGATAAAAACATTTTGCTAAAATTTTGTAAATATTATATTAATTTAAAGTTGAAATAACAAAACTGGATTACTTCTAAGTTACACATAGTTTTAAGTCAATTTATTTTGTACACAAAGAACGCTATTATTAAACTTAATTATACGTTTACATTAATATAATATTTTATTCTATTTTTCTTTAAATATAAGCTACAGCGCCTTAATAAAAAAATAAGAATATTTTTGAAACAATACATCAAAATTATCACAATATTATTAAGTTGTCTTTATAATGTTATTAATATTTTCTTGTAAAATCTGTGAATAAAAGTATTTAATTTACTGTATTATAAAATATTAATAACAATTAAATTTTTACAATTGCGATTTTAAATATTTATTCAATAAACAAAAATATTATTCGCAATACAACACTTTAATTATTATTATATAGATAATTACGTATGGGAATACATTTTATCATGTACGCGCATATGTACAAAAACGTGCGAAACTTATAACGATTAAATACAACTTTGTAGTAAAAATATTTGTTAATATTGTAAATTAAATTTTTATGTAATTTAATTACTTTTATAAGATATTTTAAATTAATAAATATAACTAAAATGTAAAAATAAATAATACTTTCGAGTAAAATTAAGTACAATTAAACTAGTCTTATTAAATATAGGAAAAAATGATCGTTGTTTTCATTATTTTATAATTTTTATTAAGTTCTACTTCAAGAAATTATTCAAGTTCTTATGTATGACTTTGATCGAAAATTATAAGCAAGTACTTGACAATTTTCTTGAATAAGAACTTAAATAGAAATTTAAAATTTATTATAGTGAAAAGGGTTTAAAAAGATATTTTATCATATTTTTATAATAAACCAAGTTTAATTACATTGAATTTTAATTTTTATGAAAGTATTATTTACTTTAACAATTGAAAAATTTTATTAATTTAGTATATCTCATACTCACTACACTAATATTTTATCTTTCTAGTATTTAATGGTACTGTAAGTTTGGAATATTTTTATAAAAGATATTTACATAAATTAAACTGCTCACTTTTGTTTAATAAGAAATAATATAGTTGTTATAAATTCTAGTGCGACTTTATGGATACATATTATCTGTTGGATACTAAACTATATACTTATGAATTGCTTACTACTAAATTTAAATTGCGTAGTTATTAAATAACAAATTAATAAATTATTTTAGGAAACAAATGAAAATAGAAACTATACTTTCTATGACCTTATACACATGCGCAAGTTTCTTGCGCATAGCCAACTTAACTTGTAATTAGAAAATAAAATCAAATAAAAATCAATTATGTTATACGTGAATTATGTAAAAATTATATGAAGATTGTTTATAGAAATAAATAACTAGAATTTGTTGAAACTTGACTAACTAGATGATTATATATGATACGAGGGCAGTCCCAAAAGTACCCGACCCGACAAAGAAAACAGTAAAATAATTGCAAAAATGTTTTTTATTTTTCAACATATTCTCCTTTCAGTTCAATACACTTTTCCCAACGATGTTCAATAGCTTCGATACCCGCTACATAGTAGGAACCGTCAAGCTCCTTAGAATACCTATTAACCGCAGACTGTGCCTCTTCATTGTTGGCAAATCTTTTACCGCCGAGCCATTTTTTCAAATTAGGAAAAAGAAAATAATCCGAGGGAGCCAGATCTGACGAATAGGGTGCGTGAGGAAGCAATTTGAACTTTAACTCATTGATTTTAGCCATCGCAATGACGCACGTGTGGACTGGTGCGTTGTCGTGATGAAACAACACTTTTTTTTCGTCAGATGGGGCCGTTTTTTCTTGATTTCATCACTCGAACGTTGCAATAAGGCTGCATAATATGCGCCGTTGATTGTTTTTCCTTTTTCGAGATAATCAATAAATATTATTCCACGCGCATCCCAGAAAACGGATGCCATGACCTTGCCAGCTGACTGAACTGTCTTTGCTTTCTTTGGAGCCGGTTCTCCCTTTTTAGTCCACTGCTTTGACTGCTTCTTGGTCTCAGGTGTAAAATGATGGACCCATGTTTCGTCCATGGTTATGAATCGACGCAAAAACTCGGCTGTATTGCTGCGAAACATTGTCAAACACTCGATGGAAACATCCTCACGTTGCTGTTTGTGCTCCATTGTTAGCAAACACGGCACCCATCTTGCGCACAGCTTTCTCATGTCCAAATTTTTGGTCAAAATGCGATGCACAGCACTTTTTGAAATGCCTGCCATGTCTGCTATCTCGCGCACTTTTAGTCGACGGTCATCCAATACCATTTTGTGGATTCTCTTCACATTTTCTGACGTAGTGACTTCACTTGGTCGACCACTGCGGTGTTCATCTTGGCAGCTCGTACGACCTCGCTTAAACTTAGCAGCCCAATATTTGACCGTTGTTAACGAAGGAGCAGACTTCCCCAGAGTAGAATCCAACTCGGCTTTGATATCGGTTGGACTTAGACTTTTCCAATGAAAGTATTGTATCACATAACGATGCCCGATCTCTTCCATATTTACAAATTCACTGAGAGCGTTCATTTTGGATGTCTGTGAAAAAAATAATAATAAACGTACCGTTATGAATTTGTCACATCAAGTTGTTGAAAGGTGGTATTGTCAATCGCAGTAATTGTTTTTTTTAAAACTACCTGTATTCATGACTCAGGTCGGGTACTTTTGGGACTACCCTCGTATACTAATTACATTCGTCCTGAGAAATATCAAGAATATTTGACTTGTAATATCAGAGATGAATAGGGAGATTGCCAGAGACATAGTAAAAATGCGAGGAAACTTCTGCGCGCCAGAAGCTGCTGCCGCCTTACGGTTTAGCAGCAAACTGAGTTGCACGTTAGAAAGAGAGGGAACATTTACGCGCATGATAGAAAGATAGAGAACATTTACGCGCATAATAGAAAGAGAGGGAACGTTTGCGCGTATGATAAAAAGAGAAGGAAAGTTTACACGCACATTTCGTGTAAACGCAGTAAATGTGCGCAGACTTAGAAGAGCGTTTTAATAGACCACGAAAATTGGGATTTTTTTTAACGAAATCAAAACCAATGTCATAAAAACTTTTATTCGATATGAAAAGAAACTCCCGACAACAAAATTATAATGAAACAAAACTTCTATTTGACATGAAAATAAGGAAAAAATTAAACGTTCATGAAAAATTTTAATAATAAAAGAATTCTCTAAAAAGTAAAAAATAAAATATTAATCTTTTAATTGAATACTTAAAAAAAATAACTTAAATTTGAAAATTATATAAAAAATACACCGACATATAATATAAGTGTATTACATAAATAATATTTTATTACTATTCTTCAATAATTATTGATTTAATTATTTTTTTGGCTGCAATGTGTAATGTACTTGCGTATAAAACTCCATTTTATTTATTAAAATATTCAATAAAAAGTAATTACAATTAATTTCAAAGTAGCTAAAGTGAATAGAGTTCTCATGTTGATATTTTATTAGTTGATTATTATAATTGAATTACAAATAATTAGCAATCAACTCAATGATTCACTAACTTACGTTACGGAGAATCAGATAAGCGAATGTCAATTCTTTAAATGAGATATTAACTTCTTCCGCTAGCCCTGCGGATTCAGTTACTTCCTTCTACCTCTGAAATTCGAGATCGAATCCTTGTGATAAAAATTTTTTTTTTTTTTTAATATTTAAATATTCAAACTAATGAAATTCAAATTCAACTAAATAATACTTTGATTACAAATTTTATTATTTTATTTTTTTCTTTCAGGTTTGCTAATTTAAACTATTAATTTACATTGCTGAGCAATCTCCCGACATGTTCAAGGGTCAAAAATAATTTTCAATAACTATTTTACTGTTGAAAGAATCGTTTTATGTAACAGAGCATTTTATATAATATAACAGAGCATAAATATTCTTTATAAAAATTCACTTGTGATTTAATTACCAAAAGTCTAAAAAATATGTAACATTTAAAATTAATGTATCGAAGCGTTCCTGCAGACACAAATAAATTATTTATATAATTGAATATTGTAATACGGTTTTTTTTAAATATTTCGTTTGTGTAGTAATGTTAACTAACAAGGACTCGCAGTAAATGGGTCTGGTGAATTTTCTTTTAACAAAGCTAGAGCTTGAGGTTTATCACAAGGTGAAACGGACAATTTCTGGTAATTAATACAATTATTTAAAATTAAAATTTTTATGTAAAACAATATTTGTAAATGATTTAGAAATGATTCAAAATATTGTAAAATATTGTTGATTTCTTTTCTTTTTTAATATAAAGTCTCAAATCCAAGAATCAAGTAACAGTATCTTATAATTGACTTAACTAAATGTAACTTTTCGACATTAGAATTTCATTAGTTTAAATATTTAAATATTAAAAAAAAAAAACTTTTTTATGACAAGGATTTGGTCTTGAATCTCAGGGGTAGAAGGAAATAACTGAATCTGCAGGGCTAGTGGAAGAAGTTACTATCTCATTTCAAGAATTGACATTCGCTTATCTGATTTTCCGTAACGTAAGTTAGTGAATCTATTTCTCATTCTAGTCTATTTCTCATTTACATCAATGGTGTTGCTGTCGGCTTTGACTCCTCGGTTAATCATCTCGTTTACGCGGATGACCTTTAGATTTATCTTACGTTTCCTCTGTCAGATATTGATACTGCGACTCAACTAATGAGTAGTCAAGCGCAACTTGTCTTCGAGTGGGCTGATGCAAACAACCTTAGCCGGAATGTTCGTAAAACTAAAGCTATAGTATTCGGTTCTTATTACTACATTAACTTACTCTCGCGTATGGACATCCATGGAGTTATTGTTAAGGGTTCGCTTATGAAATTCGAATCCTCTGTTCGTAACCTTGGAGTGCATCTAGACTCTAAGTTAAATTGGAAAGTACATACGTCATATGTTTGTCGTAAAGCTAACTCGCTGCTATATCATCTCAATTATTTCCATCAAAGTACAAAATTTTTATTAAGAAAACACCTCACCGAAATGCTATTGTTTCCTTTGTTGGATTACTGTAGCTTAGTCAATAACGATATTTCCCAGGAACAAGATCTGAAGCTTCAAAGGGTCATCAACTCTGGTATACGTTACATCTATGGTCTAACTAGGCGTGAGCACATCTCCTCGTATAGAATCTCCCTTGCTTGGCTGACCACTGGAGCTCAAAGACTATATTTTACAGCTTCTGCGCTCTTTTTAATGTTCAAATATTCAGCTCCATCTTATCTTATTAAGAAATATCAGTGGACCCAGGCGGGGAGACCTTCGCGGGGGGATGTGAGACCGTTGACCATTCCTCCCTCGGCTACGGTGTTTTACAATAAATCTTTTACAGTTTCCTCCTCTCGTTTCTGGAATAATCTTCCTTCTACTTTCTATTTTATCTCTTCTTACTCTGCTTTCAAATCCTCTGTTTTTGAATTCCTTCTTTCTCTTGAGAGAGAGCAACCTATGGTTCCTCAAGCCAGAATGTAATTGTACATTTTCTGGCTTGAGCTTTTACAGTATACTTATTTGTATCTTTGCTTGTTTATAGTTCTTAGTTTTTAGTTTTATTTTTATTTTTTTTGTTAAGTTTATTTTTAATATAGTTGAGTTTTAAGTTTTTAGTTTTTAGTTTTTGATTATAATATTTTTTGTGTATCTTTTGTAAACCTGTTCAAACATGTACAATGAAATGTACTATAATAAATAATTATCTATCTATCTATCTATCTATCTATCTATCTATCTCTCTCTCTCTCTCACAGAGTGTACATGAGCAAGACAGGCATATCTCCCTCTTTCTCTCTCTCTCTCTCGCTCTTTCTCATGCTCTCGTTTCCATCCGAACGCTCGCTGAGTCCATTTTCCTGTCTCTCGCTTTCTAACTGTGCTGGATTATATTTATTACCTTCCGTCTTTGGTAGCTACGGTTGACCAAAACAGGAAGTTTAAGCCTTTTTAATTTAAAAGACTTGGTTAAATGTATGTATATAAAAATAAAACCTACTTAAAGCATTCAAACTTCTCGCTAGAAATAATTATTTATTTATAATTAAAGAATCAAAATTGCTTTCTTTTCGATATTTTCGTTTGCAGTAAAGAGAGTATTCTATATTAAAATTATATAATCCAAAATCTTAAATAATCTAAAATTTGAAGTTGTCACCTGATAGGGAATTAAAGAACCTTTAAAACGGTGTTTTATAAAAGTTGATTAAATTATCGATTATTTTTTGATTAATTAACCTTAGTCCAATCAAATGAACTTTTTTTCGCGCGCAAATTAAATACCAGAAGCCACTGATCTCGAGCTTTAGATAATACTTAATAAATAATACCTATATTAAATAGAGTCAAAAATTTTGTCTACGTACAAAATGTTGATCATCCAAAGATGGGGAATATAGGTTTTTTGCTTCTGGAAGCCAACCCTGCTAAAATATTCGATTAAAAGTTATTTGAACCGATGAAAATGTACTAAAATCAATTAAATTTAAATCGGTTCTAATAAATTTTAATCGGTCTTAATAACTTCTAATCAAATATTTTCAACAGAAAAAGACAGCTTTGTAGTCAAATATGTTTCCAATATTGAATATAGTTGATTAGAAGACGCATAATTTGAGCTACGATAGGATATATTCCACCATTGTGTGCGTAAGCAAAACTTTTATAGATGGATGGATGGATGGATGGATGGATGGATGGATGGATGGATAGATGGATGGATAGATGGATGTATGGATGGATGGATGGATGGATGGATGGATGGATGGATGGATGGATGGATGGATGGATGGATGGATGGATGGATGGATGGATGGGTGGATGGATGGATGGATGGATGGATGGATGGATGGATGGGTGGATGGGTGGATGGATGGATGGATGGATGGATGGATGGATGGATGGATGGATGGATGGATGGATGGATGGATGGATGGATGGATGGATGGATGGATGGATGGATGGATGGATGGATGGATGGATGGATGGATGGATGGATGGATGGATGGATGGATGGATGGATGGATGGATGGATGGATGGATGGATGGATGGATAAAATGGTCGATTTAGCAATAACATAAAGTTGGCTTACCGAGCAAAACATGACGGGTCGAATGAAGATTTCAAGTTCTTTTCTCTTCCGCAACAAAAAGGAACCGTTCTTGAACCGAATTGTGACCTGCGATGAAAAGTGGATTTTATACGTTAATCGTCGCCAATCGGCCCAATGGCTAGATGCTGATGAAGCGCCAAGACACATGCCAAAACCAAGCCTTCATCCAAAGAAAATAATGGTAACTGTTTGGTGGTCTGTAGCTGGAGTTATCCACTATTCGTTCCTGCAACCTGGCGAAACCATCAATGCTGAGAAATACTGTGCTCAACTGGATGAAATGCATTAGAAATTGATAGTCCAACGACCTTGGCTTGTCAACAGGAATGGAGTGATACTGCTTCATGATAACGCGCGACCTCATGTATCGAGAACAACGGTCCAAAAATTAAACGAGTTGTGCTATGAGACTCTTCCTCACCCTCCATATTCACCAGACCTCTCACTAACAGATTATTATTTCTTTAAACATTTGGATCACTTTTTGACAGGAAAAAAATTTAATAATGAAGCTGCTGTCAAAAATGCCTTCGAGGAGTTTCTTCGAACCAGAAACTTGGACTTCTACAAAACTGGAATAAATATACTTGTATCTCGTTGGGAAAAGTGTATTGCATCTATTGGTACATATTTTGATTAAATAAATTGTTTTCATAAAAAGTTGCAGCTGTTTAAAAATTTATTACTAAATCGGCCATTTTATCTGCAGCAATCTAATAATTAGCAATTCACTTAATAATTATTCAGCCGTGGTTGTAACTGCTTTTCACAACCAAATCGATCAGTTTACCAGAGTAGTAGCCGATGAGCGTGGTATCACCATACAGTGATTTGAACCCACACTTTTCTATGTGCCGTCACCAGAGACTTTGAGAATTTTTTCTGCTTTTTCATGCTCGATATTTCTTTTTACCTCTTGTTCAACAGCATTCTGTGATGATAAATCAAATGACGACTTAGCAGTTGCATAAATATGCTCCATAATTTTAGTGTAGCTGCTTTGACTGAGTCCAGTGCACAGGTCTATGAGATTGCAAAAGGTATTAATTCCTTGTCTTGTGACTCCCAAAAGTCACATGACTAACACAAGCCTGCGATTAATTTCGTAACCAGTATGAATCAAAGGTCCTGAATGAATTTCTCGATTACCGCACCGACACGTAACGACAATTTTGAAACCCAGGCCTCTATGTCCTGACTCTCCAAAATTTATCCTTTGCTTGCATACAGAACAAATTAAAATGTCTGATAAAGCCATAAAAATTGTTAAAAACTCAATTATCTTATATGCGTGCACAGGATTTGTACGGAGATCCTCTGTAAACGCAGACTTTAGTTTTTTGGCACTTACACTTTTACCGTCACTTGTACTCGGCCCGAAACTCTCCCCGTTCGAATCAGTGAATTGATTTTCTTGAAATCGTTTCTTTTGCACATTTCCGAGCTATATTATCAAGAGTTCCTATCGGATAGTTCGGCATTTTAGTTTTAAAAATTTAACCGCTCGCGATAAACTTTCAAGCTAAACTGACTCTACTGCTCGGGCAAGGTTTCGTTTCGCATACCTACAGTTTCACACCTGTATATATTTATATATATATATATATATATATTGTAACGGGGTGGTAGTCTTAAAGGTAACCACCACCGGAGTAATTAACCTAGGGGGACGCGCAATTTGTGAGAGGCGCGAAACTTTCCCGCAGCGCCCCCTTCTTGGTCGATAAAGTCTCGGACGTCTTTGCTTTTGGGTCCAGGCATGAGAAGCCGTCTTTCGGACCCAACTTACCCGTCGCAACGCCGCGCAAACGTCGTTGCGCAGCTCGTGTATCGTGCTCGCTGGCTAGCTGAAATCTCGGAGAGGGCGGTATTCGGGAGGAAGCTGAAAGTTCCTTGTTGAAAGAAGAAAATGAATGGAGCAAAAATTAACATATATTGTAACAGGGTAGTAGTCTTAAAGGTAACCACCACCGGAGTAATTAACCTAGGGGGACGCGCAATCCGCAAAAGGTGCGAATATGCCCGTTGCGCCCCCTTTTAGGTAGCTAAAGTCTTGGACGACTTTGCTCCTAGGTCCAGGCACGAGAAGCCATCTTTCGAACCCAACATACCTGTTACAACGCCGCGCAATCGTCGTTGCGCGACTCGTGTGTCGTCCTCGTTGGCTAGCTGGTATCTCGGAGACGGCGGTATACGGGAGTGAGGCTTAAATCCCCTCGCTATATGAAGTTAAAAGAAAAGAAAAAAAAAAGAAAATTTATAAAATAAGAGAAATAAAATATGATATGGAAGAGAAAAAATATCAAAAGCAAAAGAAGGAAAGTAAAAAAAGGGGTAAAGAAAAGTAGAAGAAAATAAAAAAAAAAAAAAATAATAAAGTAAAATGAAATAATTTATTAAAACAAACAAAAAAAAAAAAAAAGCTAAAGACATAAATAATAAACAAAATAAATATAACGAATTGAACAATAAATAAAATAAATATAACGGAGAAAAACGCAGAAAAAAAGATACAATTAGCCGCAGAGTAAATGCGCGCTACTCTGCGCGAACGGGCTCTAGACGCTAGGGTCCGCAACTCTCTCGCTACGGACTATATCAAGCGAGAGTCCGCAGCTCTCACGCGGTGGACTCTTGCGTCCCTGCACGCGCGCGAGAGAGTCCGTAACTTTTCCGCGGCAAACCCTAGGAGTGAGAAAGAGAGGCCTCCTTACTCGCGCGCGCCGCGTACTCTATGGGTGCGAGAGAGAGAGCGAACCTCTTCTGCATTATAGTTACTGAAGTGAGAGAGAAAGCGCTTTCCTACTCGCGCGCGCCGTACTCTATGTGAGTGCGAGAGAGAACGCGACTCTCCCGCACTGTGCCCGTAGGAGTGAGAGAGAAAACATTCTCTCACTTGCTCGCGCCTAGCCTTACGCGGGAGCGAGAGAGAACGCAACTCTCTCGCACTGATCCTATTAGAGTGAGAGAGATAGCGCTCTCTCACTCACACGAACCGTGCTAAACGAATGAATAAAAATTAATAGAAAGGGAGTAACCCGCGGAAGTTACCCCAGCGCAAATAAATGTAACGTCGGTAAACGCCCTCCGTTTTTTTTTTTCTGTGTTAAGTCGATAAGTATTCTCTCTGCTTTATTTTTCTTTCCTGCCCTTGCCGATTAGCGGGAAAGCGCTTCGATCTCATCGACCACTTGTGTCGAACTATAGTAAATTTTTTCCTCCAATGAAAATTTTTCCCTCCAAAACTTACTTAACGCGCGGGCTATTGACACAGACCGTTGTGAAAGAGACCCTAAGCGTGGGCCAAGAGTTTACGAGTTTTCCCGGAACGATAAAAAAAAATGGTACATACACTTGAGTCTAACGAAAGGACACTAGGCCAAGCACGTGCACGTCAACTCGGCGCCGAAAAACATAAAACTGTCCCATAAACACCGTTTTTTCTACCCGTAGTTTTCCTATCTAAAATACGTATTTTCTTTTTTTTTTAACTTTCCCTGCGTAATACAATTATAATGTTATGCAATATTTTTTAAATTGTTTTATTATCGCAAATTATAACTGCAACCTTTACTTACCGATACATTGCGCAGGTAGCGCAATAAAACAATAAATAGATTACTAAGAAGACCTCGGTAAATAAATTTAGTAACTATTTTAAACCAGAAATATATTGGATAATATTTAAATAAAATAAAAAGTACAATGTTTACTAGAAAGTATAAGAATTGCGATTTTCAAAAATACCTCACAAGGTATATTTTTATATAAAACTCAAAAATAATTATTTAAAACCCGAAAGGAAAAAACATAGAAATTACATACAAAATATTATATAAAATCTCTTATTAAATAAAATTCAAATTTTATAAATAATTTAAATTCCAAAAAAGGTTTCTAATAGTTATAGAATTTATTTCACCAAAATACTACAAACTCCTGCTTCTTGTATTATTCACGACGAATTTAGATTTTTTATATTATAAAAGGCAAATTATTGTCAAATAAAATTAAACATGTACATTCATAAAAATAACATAACTACTATCTTCAAGTTTGATTGAATTTTACTTTACAATAATACAGCCGATTTTTCTTTCAAATTGTATACATATAAAAAAAATATATATGAATTATAAAAAGAATTATGCAAAAAATATCTACAACAATCTTTCACGATAGCAAATTATTACCACGGCCTGACTATGTTCGTTTTCATTAAACAGGATAACCAGATAATTTTTCCACTCTTTCTCTTAAAATAAAAAGATAAAAAACAACATGTAACGAATTTTCTTATGTATAAATTTTCTTATTGATGAATAATAAAATTTATAAACGTGTAAAATAATTTTAATTATAAATAAATTGTTTCATCTTTTTATTAAAAGAAAACAACATTTAAGTTGATCTTTACATTAAAATAAAAAAATATGCGAAAAAGGTGTGTATGAAACAAAAAAATATGTAATTATGCGTTTTTCTATCGAAAATACAAAAAATACTATAGATAACAAAAAATTGTTTACATAATTATGATTCATTTAAAACGTTCTAGAATTTAAAGATTAATATAAAAACAAAATGTTTTGTAAAACTAGAATTAACGAAAATGTAATATTTTTATAAAGGATATTTAACGCGTTTTTCCTTATATTGCTATAAAGATTATCCTTCTTAATATTAGAATAACGCCTAAGATTTCTGTGAAATACAATAAAAACCGAAATTCCTAATAAGAATAATACATTGTTCGGCTGCTCTTAATCTGAAAGTATATTTAAGTTAAAATTTATATTAGAATTAATTATTCTAAAGTTATTTTAGAATTATATTTTAGAACTTACTAGTTAAAATTATTCTTTTTATATCTTGGCATTAATTATGTAAAAAAAAAATTATTTTAAAATTATAATTAAAAATTATATTCAGAATCAAGCAATAAGATTAAAACTGTAAGTCGTTTTTATAATTGTCATAACTTTTATGTAATAATGATGTCAAATTATACCTTACACGTAAAGCTAAAATTATTTTAAAATACAATACGCATAGCAAACTACTACTATGATATTTTGCTCAAATTTAGTTTATATTAATTCAATAAAAAAGGGTGGCAATTATCATTATTTCTAATAAGATACAGACAATTATAGAAACATATATTTAACTTAAACTCTTTGTAAAGAAAATTTTTGAAATTATATAGATGCTAACATGATAGAAAAACTTAAACATTACAAGACCAATAAAATCCTTTTTTTTTTATAACAAAACCGAATAAAATATTAAAAATGAATTAACTAATTGTAATTATTGTTAGAATTAAGCTACGAAGACGATTCTTTTTCGTAGCCTAGTTCAAATTTTACGTAAAATATTATAATAAAATGAATATTTATAAAACATAAATAATAACATTAGTTTTAAGCTATTATACAATTTTGTAAAACTGGACAATCCCCTCTCAATCTCTCTCTCTCCGACTTCAAGACGACACACCCTCACAGAGGCTTTCCACGCCTTCTCAGACAGGCCCTCCGAGGAGAAGGGGGCCCGAAAATCTTACCCTCTCCAGAAATTTTCCTAAAAAGGATTCGTTCGAGGGACACGAAACTCTACTACGCAAGTACTACAAGGAATCATTTCAACGCAACTACTAGGAACTTTTTAGAAAGCAACTACCACGAGCAGACCTCAGGCAGCACTCGAGGACAAGCAATCACTAGGAATCACTACGAGAATTCGTTTGAAAAACGACGGCAGCCGCAGTCACATATATTTATATATAAATTTTACAAACTGTTCTTTTAAGAACAACAACTATTCATTTTCAAACACAAAAAAAAAGGGAAGAAGACGACGACGAGGATCTGCAGAATTCAAACAGAGAGAGAGAGAAAGAGAGTGAGGACTTCCAGCCAACTCAGACCTTTCCTGGAATAAAAAAAAGTAAGTTTTTAATACAAATTTTTCTTTTTTTCTTTTCAATCTCCAAAAAGATAGTATTAGCCAAGATCGGCTAAATATCTCTCTCCAAACATCACTTGTTAGGTCCTTTCCAGAATAATCTGTAGGCCAACGTCGGCCTATATGGTTGTTCAGTCCCGCATCTCACCACCCTTCCTATAAAATCTTACAATTTATACCTCTGCCGTCCCGAGCCCATAAGTTTCAGTACTTAGGCTCGAAAAAGGCACAAGGCAGGTTTGCGTCAAATTTCGCACGCGATAGTAACGTCACCCCGACGTTACATAAAATGCGCGCTCGCTATTATACAAAGAAAAAGAAAAACTTACTGTTGACTAGCCAACCACGCACGCAAAAAAAGGGACGCCGTTGTCACCGATGAAAAAACTGCGGCAGGGCACGTCGCCTCATTATGCCGCCCCTGCGACAAAGTGTCGGTGCTTGGAGCGCTGCGGTCAGGTGATGCACCGGCACTAACCACGCACGAAACAAAAAAAGGAGGAGAAGCGCGAAAACAACTATTCGAAAAAAAAAAAACCAGGAAGAAGGTGCGCGTCCAGCCGATCAAAATGGCGGGAATAAACTATCTAAAACGCGGGAAGAACTAGCTTAACTAGCCTAAGCCTAATTTATTATAAGCCTAAATTATATCGCCATCTGGTATACGCCTATCTTTAAATGCTGGCGCGTACCGTATCTTTCCGCCTGAGACCGTCGCGATATCGAGGTACGATTTCACCTGTGCGAGTTGTGAAAATGCGTGAAATACGAATGCGCGTGGAGTACGGAGTGCTCTCCGTGACAATATATATATATATATATATATATATATATATATATAATGTCGTTCACATGAAAAAGAGTGGCCTGTCGTTTCTAATGATACCTCGAAACATCTGCCTGGCCATACAAAAGGTAAATAAGAAAGCATTGTGAGGCAAAGGTTTCACCGCCTTTAACGGTCCGAGTGCCCGACTCGCTACCAGACCGCAAGCTGTTGCCACGCACTAAACTATAAGCGATAATTCCGAAAATATTCAATATTTCGAATTATTCTTTGGTCAGTATATTCTTAAGATGTTATACTTTTGAAATATGTAAAAAAAAAATATCGATTTTTTGAACTTCCTTAAGGTATTTCTTCCCTTAAATAGGAATCCCTAGCTTTGACATTGGAATCGGATAGAGCAGGAATATTTTATTAATTTTTGTTTCTCACAGTTTATTTTTTACGCCAGTAAAAATAGATAGTTTATATAAATGTACCAAAGTGTACAAAAATGAGCATAAATGTTTAGATATATGTATTACGGTCGGTATTGGGACTGAGGATAAAACAGTTTTGTACATATATATACACTTTTACATATTTGTGAACACTTTTATACATTTCTTAAAAAAACAAAATTTACTTATATTTTTATGAATTTCGAAATATACATTTTTAAATATTAATAATTATTTGTACACTTTCGAATTTTGCAGAAATTTATTTCAAATATGAAAGTGTACAAAATTATACAAAAGAGTACAAAAGTGTACAAAAGTCTATAAAAGTGTACATAAGTGAATAGATATGATAATATTTTTACGATAATTTGAAAGCTATATTTTATTTTCTTTCTCTTGAATGCCACAGCAGTTACCTATCCAACTTCAAAGTACCGCGTCAAACACTGCTTAATTTTGATGATTGACTGAGACGCATTTCAACTAGGCCAACAAAGTGGTAAACATCTGAAAGCTTTTATTTGCTATATATTTCATCAGCTTGATTCAAAGCTATATAAAAATTATTCTTTTAAGCATTTTAAAAAGTATGTATTTCCTTTATTCAATGCTTATCATTATCATTTGGATAAAAAAGCTTTCTTGGTTAATAATTCTGTAATTTAATATTTTTGTTCTTTAAGTACTCTAGTTTAACATTTTTTTTCCATTCAATTTTATTTTTTGTATTCTTGGCAACTTTTATACATATATTACTATTTCAATTTAGTCAAAAACGAGATCAAGAATAATAAAAGTAATAGTAAAAAAACTCAAACATCTTTAATAACTTTAACGAAAAAATGTATAATTTATTATGAAAAAGGCTACTTATCCAGGCAAATATTTTTTTGTAAAGATCAAGTGGCGCGATAGCGACCCCGCTGGCAAGTAGGAGTATGATAAGCGGCATGGGCGCGAGCGCCTTATGTACAGCTCATTTACCTTTTTATAACCTCGCTTTATTTTTTTTTTTTAATGTTAAAGCTAAAATATTTTAATACCATTCATATAAGAATCTTTATATATCTATATATTTAATGAGTACAAAAAGTTTCATAAAAAACGTGTCTTCTTACAATAAATCATGACTATTTTCTTACTATGTATATCTATATTGTATATGAATTTCTCTAATTTCTTTAATTTTATTGCGTTCTCATTCCTGTTTGTTTCCTAATGACGTCACAATATATATATATATATATATATGTATATATATATATATATATATATATATATATATATATATATATAGATATTGTGACAGGTGGCCCGTCGAGGTTAGGCCACCTGCCATGCGGTGCTGACTCGCGGCGTCATCAATCAAGCAATCGATGGCGCGACGCGGGAAATTAGGAGAGGCGTGACGCGAGAGCAAAAAGAGGAGAGCCTTTTTTTCTTCCGAACCGCCAAGCTGCAACGACGTGCCGAGAAAAAGAATTTTCACCGCCGCTGCAGCTGCTTCGATAGGTTTGGAGAGTATTCGAGAGAGCGAGCCTCCAGATTATAGAAAAGTAAGTAGCCACTTCAAGTTAGTTATATAATAATATAATAGCCTATAAGTACACACATATATAATAGCCTATAAGTGTGTGTGTGTGTGTGTGTGTAGACGCGCGAGAGACTACACGCGTGTAATCTCTCAGTTGGCCGCAAGAGGCCGCGACCAACCGTCAGTGAGCGCGCCAAAGACTGAGGCCAGCTTACGCGTCTGATACTAGTGTATTAGGGCTGGTTCACACGTCTTGCTGAGTGAATACAGCAAGACGAGTGTATGGTGCGCATGCGCAGTCCGTACCTAGCATATTAGTATTACACATTAAGCAATATTAACTGCGATCATCGGCCATAAGCCTCTACACATTAAATAACTGACTTTCGTATTTTTCTTTTTGTAGTTATTAAGCAATAAATAAGTCATTAGCGCATAACGGGTGCGCGTTATTTATCCCCTTCCTATTTAACGTCCCCGTCCCGAATGCCGCCGCCGTCACGGGCGTGCTAACCGACAGTTAGCTCGCAAACTGAGCAGCCGAGCCCGGTGGAAGCAGCACCGGCAGTAGGGCCTTAGGACAAGGCCCCGCACACGTAAGTGAAAGCAGGATCCGAGAAGAATCCTGCGTTGTAAGCGGACTGGCACTGCACGAGAGTGCCATTGCACTGACGGCTAACGCCCGTCGTCATTTGAAGCCGCATCGGTGGACTTAACGGCCCGTCAGGCCGAAACCCGGAGCCGACAGCACAGCGCACGTGCGAGAAGGAGACCCGCACATGCATTTCGAATAGACCCGTTAAAACTGGCGCCCTAGACGTGTGTGATAGGTACAGGGACGCGCGACACAAGAGAGCGTGCGCAGAAGGGAAGTAGAGGCTGAAATCGTGCGCATATGGCGAAGCCAAGGCGCGCACACACACAAGCGTGCGTAGGAAGTGTAGGCGCAGAATAAGTGTCCCTAGGGTGGCAACAGGGACGAGAGAAAAGCAAAAAGGCTGATTTTCTTTTCAGCTTTTATTTCTTTTTCTCGTTTCTTGCTATTTTTTTTTTTTTTTTTTTTTTTGGGGTAGATACATCTTGCTTAGAGCACCGAGGCCCAAGCAAGCATAAGTCAGAGAGGGCTGGCTCCCGACAGCCACGCCAGTGCGAGTTGCGATACCGTGGGTAGAGGGTCGAGCTAAACCCCTCTTAATAAAAATTGTATATAACACATCGTTTAATAAGTCCCAAGACTAACCCAGAGATGGTGCTAGTAGTACCAAACTGGCCACGTTTCCATAGAGTGTGAATCTTTACATGAAACGTGTAAAAATTTCACGTCGATCAGATCACAGACAACAGAGTTATCGAGGTTAGAGTAAAGTCACTTTGTAATTTGTTTGAAAAATGGAAAAAAGCGAGTTTCGCGTGTTGATAAAACATTGTTTTTTAATGGGTAAAAACACCGTAGAAGCCCAGCAATGGCTTGAAAAACATTACCCGGACTCCTCTCCATCCAAACCAACGATTTGTCGTTGGTATGCTGAGTTTAAACGTGGTTGTACGGACACAAACGATGCGGAACGTTTGAGTAGGCCAATGGAAGCCGTTACACAGGAAAATGTGAGTGAAGTGTTAAAAATTGTAATGAAAAATCGCAAAGTAAAGGTCCGTGAGATTGCAGAAATGACACAGATATCATCTGGAAGCGTATTTACAATCCTTCATGAAAAATTGAGCATGAAAAAGGTTTTTTCCAAGTGGGTGCCGCGATTGCTTTCAGTGGAACAAAAACAGCAACGAGTCGACGATTCAGAGAGCTGTTTATCGCTATTTACTCGCAATAAAAAGGATTTCCTGCGTCGATATGTGACCATGGATGAAACATGGATACATCATTTCACTCCGGAGTCGAATCGGCAATCATCTGAGTGGCGCATGGCTGGCGAAAGCCGCCCAAAGCGTCCAAAAACGCAGCAGTCTGCTGGCAAAGTCATGGCGTCTGTTTTTTGGGATATACATGGTGTGATTTTTATTGACTACCTGGAAAAAGGTAAATCGATCAACAGTGATTATTATATTGACTTGTCGGTACGTTTGAAGGAGGAGATCGCAGCAAAACGACCGCACATGAAGAAGAGAAAAATCCAATTTCACCAAGACAATGCACCATGCCACAAGTCCATGAAAACAATGGCAAAATTGAACGAATTGGGCTTTGATTTGCTTCCCCACCCCCCGTATTCGCCAGATTTAGCCCCCAGCGACTACTGGCTCTTTGCTGATCTCAAAAAAATGCTCCAGGGAAAAAAATTCGGCTCGAATGAGGAGGTCATTGCCGAAACTGAAGCCTATTTTGAAGCAAAGGATAAATCCTTTTATAAACATGGTATAGAAATGTTGGAAAGGCGTTGGAAAGATTGTATCACTCTAAAAGGAGATTATATTGATGAATAAAAATGATTTTTGAAAAAAAATGTTGTTTTCGTTGTTAGTCTCGGGACTTATTGAACGATGTGTTATATTTATTTATTTATTTATTTATTTTTTTAAATATATTGCGTGCGCTACCCATGATATCGCAACTAATCAACTCTTCGACTTTATTATAAAACGTGCGAACAGTTTAGTATCAGGTAGATGAAACTTACCACGCCCTAAGATTGAGTCCAGAAGAGACAAGATAGGAAAAATTGATTTGAATAAATAATTGGCTGCAAGGAAATTTCACCGCAGCCGATTTTCAAGAAGGAGACGCCGGGGCAGATACGACTGCCCAGGCAACAAGAGCCGAAGCGAGACAAAGCTTCGTACTCCGTGCTTGCCAGGAGAGGGCAGGCACAACGGCGGGTCAGCGGATTACGACAGGGAAGAGCCGCATCCACTGAACATATTGTAAGAGGATGAGGCGGACCGCCCGTCCCTTACCGAAGAAAGAGACGAGGAGGTGGCGGACGAGGACGACCTGCCACAAACAAGAAGGGAGCATCTCTTGATGCAAAAAACGCACCGAAAGCTTGATGCAGACCATCGCGGAGACGGTCACATGCATCAAGTCGATGCGATGAAAGATACAGGATTCGCGAACTAGGAGAGAGGTCGCAAATCTGAGACTGAGCGTATCGTCCACACGGATAGAGGGCACGCCTGGCCCGGCGGATCTACCACAGCGAGAGACCGCGGGACCGGCTCTCTCACCACAGGCTTGGCGCAGGAGCAAAGCGCCGAGCCACGTGGCCTTCCAGGACACATTTACATGTAATTATGTGTCTACACACAGCACCCGCGGGAAGACGAGGATACGAAAAAGACTGCTGGGTGCCCGCCATTCCCCAAATTCGGGCCTAACGGAGTCTGGAGGAGGGGGGAAAGTAGCATCAACGCACAGGGCAACAGTGCGTGGTGTAACACTGGAATGGCAGGCCCTCGTGACATTGGAAGAATAGTCGGTCGGTGAAACATTGCCTTACGGGGGGGAGCCGATCGACAACATAGACGCGTTCTTCCGCAAGGTCGACGAGGTGAAGAACGCGTCAGGGTTCAGTGACCCCGAGATGCCGGCGTCGCTGCCCACACTGCTTGGTGACATCGCCGAAATGTGGTAAGGTGGCCAAAAGCACAAATGGCAGACGTGGGAAGCATTTTTCCAGGCAGCGCGTGCACGCTGGGGTTCGAAGGCCAACGTCCAGAAGAGGCTAAGGGACGAGGCCAGCCGCCGCTTTCAGCTGGCGGACGTACCCGTGCGCACATATATCACGTGCTTGGAGGCGATATTGTTGAAAATATCGCCGCCACTGAGCGAGGGGCAGAAGGTGGATAGCCTCTACGACAATCTGCTCCCGCAGATCAAGCAGATAGTCACTCGGATAGAGTGCCGCACGGTTGATGAGCTGATAGACCGTGCGGCAAGAGCTAAGTTAATGCTTAAGAGGGAACGAGGCGACAGAACGCCCATTCCCCCGAACCACGCGATAGTGCCGGAGGTGGCCTATCACCCGAAGATTGCTACGAAAGGTACGCAACCGAAGGTCAGCGCCAAGATAGGCGCGACCAAAGTAGCGGTCGCCTCAGCGAAAATCGATCGGCCGGTATCGCAGGCCGATCAGACGGCGGAGACGCTAAAGCAGGTTCTAGTGGCCTTCGCAAAGCACAACTGCCTCACGGCGGACAACAAGCGCCGCGATAGAAGGCGGAGCCCGCCAAGGAAGACAAGTCCGAAGAGGCAGAGAAAGCCGCGCTCCGGACCGAGCAGTCCGAAGTCCCAATCCCCCAAAATGAAGGAGAAGAAAAAGGTCGAGAAAACTGAGCAGCCGAAGCAGACTAAGGAGTTTAGCTGCCACGGTTGCGGCAGACCCAATATGATCAAGAGGTTCTGCCCGGACTGCTCGGGAAACCACCAAGGAAGCACGTCCACGAGATCCCTACTCACTTCCCCTCCGAGTTTGGGATCCAAGTCCTTGAAAGGATCACCGAAGAGCTCGTAAGCGCCGAGCCCGCGCTCGAGCCGGCGCCGGACCACTCAGAACAGGGTGCTCAAAAAGGTGCCAGGTGGTGGTTACCGGTAAGCGTAGAGGGGTACACCTTACGCGCGTTGTATGACTCAGGCGCGTCAGACACCGTGATCAGCGCCGTAGGCTTACAAATAGCCACGGCGTGTGGATGCGCAGTCATACCGAGACAAATGAAGAGAGCGATGGTGGCAAACGGCCATTACGCTGCATAGTTGGATTTGTCCAACTGCTCTTTGAAGTGGCCGGCGTGACGAAGGACATCGAGGTGGTAATTCTGCCTGGTTTGCCAGCAGATTGTTACTTTGGTGTACATTTCATTCGAAGTTTTAAGGCCATCCTTGATTCAGCGAGGAACCAGCTCCTCATACAAGAAGCCAGAAGGGAGCTGGCTTTGGAGTTGGCCTCGCTGGAGACTGCAGATAACATAGCCACGCAAAAAAGAAAGTTGGGTATACTTTTTATGCAATATATTTTTTCCGTAGTAATTTTGCCTCCTGATCACGAATCTAGATTTAGAATTTGCCCATCACATCACTATTTTTCCCTAACCTCAAGAAACTAGTAAAAAAATAATGAAAATTGATGAAAATTTACTGGGAAAATCTAGGAAAACATCTTTTATTACTTCCAACAGTATATTTTTATATAAAAGGCTCAGCTAAATTTAAATCCACCGAAAAAATTGAGGTAGAACGTGCGTATTTTTTTTTAACCTCAAAAAACCGAACAGAAATGACTATTTTTAAAATCTGAGCGTATTCTGACTAAATTTTGTATAAGGGGGGTTTTCAGTCGCTGAGTACGAATATGCATTCAGATTCTGAAAATTCAAGATGGCTGATCCAATATGGCGGATTTCTTTGAAAAATGGAGGATATATCTTTTGGAAATTCACAGTTTTAACTGAAGTTTGGTATTTATTTCTATTAATCCATTATTTTATCAGTTATTTATTCAACATCTAAATTTTGGAAATCCACAGTTTTAACCAAAGTTTGGTATTTATTTCTATTTATCCATTATTTTATCAGTTATTTATTCAACATCCCTTATGATACTTTTTCTGGGCGTAATAACTGCCAATGTAATTTCTTTCTGCTGTATCTTGTTCTTTTTTCTGTGAATGATCTCCTCACAGATTTTCTGTCCGATTCTTATTTCCGTTTTTGTCTTTGTCTGATCGTCTCTCTTTTAAGGGACCAACAGTAGTCCGCCAACATATGGTCATTCCATCTTCCTCGGTATCAGTTTTCAATGACTTTTATATCTTGGTGAAACCGTTCGCCCTATTCCTCACTATAATCTCCGCAGCTTTGCGGGAAATCATCGATGTGGGGGTCCAAAAAATGAAGTTTTACATTCATTAAGCACCCGAACTTTTCAAAATTTTTAACCATTTTCTTTACTATTTCTTTATACTGAGAACTTCTTTCATTCCCCAAGAAATTTTCAGAAACTTCTTTAAAACTCAGCCAAGCTGATTTCTCAATTTCATCCATTTTAGTAATAAATGTTGTATCTTAGAACAATTTTCTAATTTGCGGACCGTCAAAAACTTCTTTAATTTTAACATCCGAATACTTTGGAAATTTTTCATATAAATACCTAAAGCATTGTCTCTTTTTGTTCAAAGCTTTCGTAAACTTCTTTATAAGCCCGAGTTTCATGTGAAGAGGTGGTATCAAAACTTTCTACGGATCTACTAAGGGTGCAAGACGTACATTATTTGATCCAGGAATCATTGATTCCCTTGCTTGGACTCGGAGTCTTCCAATTCACCCGTATGTTGTATGGTTTGAGCTACGATGGAGCGACCTTCCAGCGGCTCACTGGCATGGTGATAGTCCCGAAGCTTGAGCCGTTCACGTTCTTCTACCTCAACAATGTTAACATCGTCACGGAGACGTTCGAAGAACACTTGCGAATGCTCGAGCATGTGTTGCGATGCATTCGAGCGGTCAGTCTAACGATTAGCCGCGAAAAGAGCGGGTTCTGCCAGAACGAGGTAAAATACTTCGGGGTGCTGGTGAACCGGGAGGGATTTTGCCCAGATCCAGCAAAAGTCGCTCTAATGATTGACTTTCCAGCACCCAAGAATCTGCGACAGTTCCGCAGATTCTTAGGCATGGCGTCGTGGCATCGCAAGTTCCTGAAGGACTTGGCCATGATTGCCTAACCGCTTATGCGCTTGACCAAGAAGGGCCGGCGCTATGAATGGGGAGAGGAGCAGCAAGCAGCATTCGAGCAGGTGAAGGCCCTGCTAGCTTCTGCTCCGATTCTACAAGGTCCCAGGTTTGACGAGGAGTTCGTCATACAAACGGATGCGAGTGACACGGGGGTCGGAGCCGTGTTACTCCAGGTAATCGATGGAGAGGAGCGACCGCTGGAGTACGTGAGTCGTACCTTAAGCCCGGTCGAAAGAAACTACAGCGTCACTGAGAGGGAGTGTCTCGCTGTAGTTTGGGCCATCAAAAAATTCAGGCCGTATGTGGAGGGCTACGAATTCAGAGTAAGAACTGACCATAGCAGCTTACGCAGGCTCAGTAGCCTTCACAACTCGACCGGAAGGTTGGCGCGGTGGGCCTTAGAGCTACAAGGCCACCGCTTCACTATCGAACATCGAAAGAGGGCACTTAATCACGTGCCCGATGCCCTTTCGAGGATGTTCGAGGAAGAGGATTAAGTGCCAGCCATCGTGGCCTTGACCTGCGCCAAAGGTACTAAGGATGAGTGGTACCTTTGATTATTGCAAGAGATGCAAGAGGAGCCCTCAAAGCATCCTCACTTGGAGATGGTTGGTGGTCAGTTATACAAGTACGACCCCAACCCGACCATCGACGATGCTCTAGGAGACGACGTCAACGCTTGGAAAGCCGTCGTCCCCGCTGAACGGAAGAAGCAAGTCTTCCAGGAGTGCCATGACGACCTTACGGCAGGGCACCCGGGTCGTGAGAAGACGCACTCCAGGGCCGCGCGGCAGTACTACTGGCCGAAGCTGGCGGGCTATGTGGCAGACTACGTGCGTAGATGCCAAGTCTGCCAGCAGTGCAAGGTGTAGCAGAAAGCTCCGGCCGGCTTAATGGGCAGGAGGCTCATGGAGCGGTCATGGCAGGTAGTAGCTGCCGACGTGATGGGACCATTCGTCCAAAGCCGCAGAGGCTTCGAATACATCTTGGTCTTCCAGGATGTATTCACCCGGTGGGTCGAATGTGTTCCATTGCGGAAGGTAAGCGCCGAAGCCGTGCTCAAGGCCCTGTTTGAGCGTACCGTGCTCCGATTCGGTTCGCCGGAAGTTCTCCTGACCAACAACGGTACAGAGTTTAAGAACCGAATCATCAATGGATACCTGAAGAAGCATGGTATCCATCACTTCACGACACCAGCCTACCATCCGCAAGTGAATCCTGTCGAGCGGGCCAACAGGACAATCAAAACCATGATCGTGGCCTGCTTGGAGAAATCGCACGACCGTTGGGACAAACACCTATACAAAGTGGTGTTCGCCTTCAACACGGCGGATCAGAGCGCTGTCGGAGCAAGCTCGTCGATGCTCAATTATGGCCGCCAGCCCGCCCCTCGAAAAAGCGAAACCCGGATGTCTCGCGAGGCTTTAGCTCAAGTACTGCAGAAGGAAACAGTACGGGGCTAGACAGAGCGCGTGCCAAAGCTGCCAGAGCTTCACGCGCACGTCTCCAAATCGCCACCAGAAAGCAGGAAAGGCAGGCGCACTACTGCGATGCGCGCTGCAGGGAGCTCTCCTTCTAGGAATGCGACTGGGTGTGGAAGAAAAATAAGGTGCTTTCTTTCACAGCCCAGGGGATAGCATGGAAGCTAGCCCCTTAATTTGCAGGGCCTTACATGGTTAGCAAGGTCCTGGGCAGCAATACTTACGAGCTGAGGGACGGAGATAAGTGTGTCATACATCCCTAAAAAAAATCTATTTTGATGAAAATGTTTATTCTACTTTTAGCGTTACCCGAGGATAACATAATTTTTTTAAACGTATTTATCCACAGAATTCTAATTTGCAGAACACGATGTGTATTCCTCGAGAAATTCTAATTCAGTAATGATTTTTGTACGCATTTTTAATTTTGTCGATTACAGCGACATCTGTCACAAATCTAAAAAATGTTCTGAACAAAATTTCCATATTTTTCGACGCACAATCAGAATCTGCAATATAAAATTGGGGTACTTATTTCAGATTTTTAAGTTGAAACCGCTCCATACGGGGGGTTAGACGGGAGGTCGATTGTGGTGTCATTGCATGTCCCCTATCCAAATTAACAAATTTTCTTTTTCTACCTTTTCATATGCGTAGTCGTTGAGATATTCGCATCGATAGATTAAAACTGCCAATTACAGCGCTATCTGTCGCGCATCGAAAAAAATGTTTGAGACAAAACTTTCATATTTTTCGACGCAAAATCAGAATCTGTAATAAAAAATTGGGATTTCTATTTAAAATTCGCGATTTAACCCTCAAATAACCTTCAAATTCGACCTTAAGGTTAACGCCAAGGTCATCGTTTGACGACCCCTTTCAACTTCTACAACTTCTGTCTGAATATTTTTTGATATAACTATCTCCCTTTGAATTTATTTTGATCGATAGATCAAAGCGGACCACCCTGTACATACATGTATATTTTTTTTTTAAACGCTTTTAGAATAATTTTTAAAGACGATAATACATGAAATAATATTTGATAAAAAAAAAAAAAAAAACAATTTTAAAAACTAGAACATCTGCAAGTACAAAAGTATTAAACTACAAATGCATTAAGTAAGGAAGTTTTTTTTATGCAATAAGATAATTGGTACAAGCATTGAATAAAGGAAATATATCTTCTTTAAAATTAATTGATGTATTAGAATATATATAGTTAATAAAAGCTTTATCCTACATTTACCACTTTAGTGGGGTATCAGGACTACGTCTAAGTCAATCGTTAAAGTTAAGCAGAGATTGGCCTGATTGGAAAAATGATATTAAGTGCTTACCATTAAAACTCTTGAGATGTTGACAGTGGCGTACGGTGAGTTAACTCTAAGTAAAAAAAATGTTTATAAGTAGTATAAGTTATTCCAAGAGGGCCAAAAAAATGTTTACGATGAACCTCGCTCCGGACGCCCCAGCACGTCAAAAGCCGACGAAAATGTTTAGAAAGAGAAAGAAATTGTGTTGAAAAATCGTCGAATCGCGATTAGAGATGTAGCTGATGATCGTAACATATCGTTTGGCTCATGCCAATCGATTTTAACGGATGTTTTGGATATGGCACGTGTGTCAGCGAAATTCGTTCCAAAATTGCTTAATTTTGATCAGAAGCAGCATCGCATGAACATCGCCCAAGACATGTTGAACGACCGTATTCACCAGACTTGGCGCCCTGCAATTTTTTCCTCTTCCCAAAATTGAAAAGGCCGATGAAAGGGCGAAGATTTGCGACGATTGAGAAGATTAAGGCTGCATCACTGAAGGAGCTCAAGGCAATACCCAAAAGTGCATTTCAGAAAAGTTTTGACGATTGGAAAAAGCGCTGGCTCAAGTGCATTGTATCAGAGCGGGATTATTTTGAAGGGGATGCATAATTTTAGATGAATAAATGAATATTTTTTATAAAAAATGATAAGTCACCTAATTTTTTTATCACACCTCGTATACGTAAATAAATATTTATTAATTCTATATTATATTTTATTTTTTTTTTTTTTTTAATTAAATTTAGAAATTGGATGTTACACTTTCGAATATTTTTGTACACTTTTATACACTTCTATACATAAATATATTTTCAAATTAAAAAATTAATTGTATATAAATGTATATTAATGTATAAAAATGTACAAAAGTGTACAAAAGTGTAGATGAGTAAAAGTGTTGTAAAAGTTAGTTCAAATTTAGACACTTATAAGCACTTTCGTACTTCCATATACAATTTTGAACATTTTTGTACACTTCTGTACATTTATGTGTACTTTATATTCTTACTGGGGTAGTAAATATCTCATATTTAAAAATTATATAAAGTATAAAACATAATTTTATTGTCTCTTTCTGTCTGTCTCTCTCTCTCTCTCTCTCTCTCTCTCTCTCTCTCCCTCTCTCTCTGGTGAGTAGATCTTACACTTGAATTTTCGCTCCTTTTTACGCACTCTTTTCTGCTGTTTTCTGCCTTCGGGCGTTTTTCTGTTGTATACTATTGCATGCTCCACACTGCAATCTATTGTTTTATTTATTATTATACTGCTGATTTCTGTCTACAGACTGCTTATTCTAATTTCTTTCTACTGCCGTGGTTTTGAGGTTAGCTTGATAGCAACAAATTTTTGGCGCGCACATAAGGAACAACTCCATACCAGGCCTACCATCTATCATTTTAATTTGGACATCTTACCTACACATTTAGCTGATAAGGAAGCTGCCTGTCTTACACCTTGGATAACACTACTTTATTTACTTTCTCTAATTATAGTTAATTCGCGACACTTAGCGCATTTACCGACTATTGTATTTCTGCGGTAATTCTTGTTTTATTTTTATTTTTATCTCTTACAGTGCCTTGTTATAAATTACTTTTGTTATTGCTTGATAATCTATAATTGCTTTATTTTAGTTGTTATTAGTTTGCGTTTTTAATTAAATTAATTACATTTAATTAATTAATTTAATTAAATTATATTAGCTTATCAATTTTATTTTATCTTTATATTTATATTTACCTTTATTTTTATATTTATTTTATATTTTTTATTTTATTTTTATATTTACTTTATATTTTTGTTTATTTCTTGTATATTTTTGTTTCTATAATTTTAAGTCAAAACTACGTTTTATATTATATTTATACTTCGCAATGCCGTCAAAATGCGCAACATGTCTTAGGGATTTTACGGCTGCATCTAAACCTCAGCAATGTTCTAAATGTGGAAATCTCTTCCATTCTACTTGTGTAAAATTACTAAAAATAAGAGATAATACCGGTGCTGTCATTAAGGTTTGCAACCCTTGTCTAGCGGATGCAAACTCTATGAGTGAACGATCTAGGACTAGCTCTTTTGGCTCTACTTCCAGCACCACAAATCCTGGAACTCCAATAGATACATTGTCTCGTCCTTCTACCCCCTCTACTGCAACAACTGCAACGCAGCAAACACAAGATCTACTCTCAGTTTTAGTATCCAAGATGGACAAACTTGATCAGCTTGACACTATGGCTTCACAGATAAACTCGATGGCTTTGATTGTTGCAGCTCTAGAATCAAAGATGGAGAACATCACTTCCACCCTTTCTCAGCGTATTGATTCTAACGACCTCAGGATTATAAAACTACAACAGGATCAACAACTACTGGTCGAAAAAGTGGATGCTCTCTTAAGTGGTATTATTAAAAGCAACACACCTGGTGACGTAAGCTCTACTGCTATCTCTGACTTAGATCGGGCTAACAATGCCCTAGCGAAGAAGCTAAATGAGCTTTCTCATCAGCAACACAGGTTGGAGCACTCGGCTGATGTTGTCTTGACTGGTCTGGTCCCTCGCGAGTTTATAAACATCAAAGCGGCTGTTGGAGCTGTTTTTTCTGCGCTTGATCCGACTATTACTGCCGAGGACGTTATGTCTATTAGACAGCTGCGAGCACAGAGCACAGCTACTACTTCGTCTACTGGATCGACATCTGAATCTTCTCGACCAGCGAACATGCATTTTCCTCTTTTGGTAACTCTAAAGAGTGCTGCTCTAGCTCGTAGTGCAATAGCTTCCAAAATTCGTGCAAAAAGCTGCATACGGAGCAAATTGCCTTATCACTCTCATCCTTTATGCAACTATCAGTCACTATTACTTCGGCGCTTATCAACCTAAACGAGTTTCTCCCACCAGCTCTTTACTGGCTTAAAGTGCGCCTTCTGGAAAGTCAAGGGACAAGAGGCTGAATTTCTCCGTCTTTGTAAGGAATGGACGTGTCTTTGCTCGTCATAAGATGAAAGGCCTCTCTGTGCCAATTGATACTGAAGAAGACATTGTAAATTTTTTAAGTATGATTGTGCCTACTACCGCTGTGACTCAACCTGCAACGTCCAGCTAGACAACCCAAGCGCCACTACTGTACAGGTATGCTCTCTCTCTTCATCTACTTCTGTCCCTCCCTCTCTTCATACTTTATCTCCTCTCTTTATTCCTCTTTATGGCTCGAGGCATTGTCCCAGTGAGGATGCTCTTCGAGTCTGCCATTTCAATGCCAACTCGATTTGAGCGCACATTGAGCTGGTCAGGCTGTTCTTGGCTTCTCGTCCTTATTTTCACGTAATTGCTGTAACTGAGACTAAACTTGGTCCCATTGTTGATGACTCTTTGGTATTACTTGAGGATTTCACGCTTTACCGTTGTGATCGTAACACTAGAGGTGGTGGTGTTACGCTTTATATACATAATTCACTTTCATTTACATTTTTATGTTCCTCGACGCATGTCTGGACCGCTCGGCCTGGACTACCTGAATACCTTTTTTGCGAGGCTAGATCGTCGACTGCTCCTGCCATTTTCGTGGGAGTGGTCTATTGACCCCCACATGCTCCATTTTTAGCAAATAGTGATTTTATTCCCACACTTACCTCTGTTATACACAATTATAGCACTAAAATATTGCTTGGCGATTTCAACACTGATCTCTCTGTTCATAGCGATGATGCTAATTTCCTGATGAGCTTATTCAATGAGAACTCGCTATACTGTGTACCTTACGGGAATACTCATCATACTGCTACATCAGATACCTGGCTTGATTTATGCATTGTGGATGCCAACGATGTTGTCCTTGATTACTGGAAGACGGTTTCACCATTCATTGACGGACATGACTTGATTGCTGCAACTGTACGTTCCTCTCTCACTAAACCACAACTACAAAATTTTACCTTTCGTGACTTTAACTCAACGGACACTACGGCTTTACTGACATACTTACGTACAAACGTCTGCTCTATTTGTGCTGGTGCTGCTCCTTTGGAAGATCGCTTAACCTGCCTTTATTCACATCTTAATGACACAATTGCATTATTCGTTCCTACTAAAACCGTCCGTCAGAGGAGCACCCACCGGCCCTGGTACAATCCTGAAATGTATAGACTACTAGATGACAGAGACAGACTTTACAGACGTTTTAAACGCTCTCGACTATTGTCAGACCTTTACAAATACAGGACGGCTCGTGATGCTGTTTTCCGCTTAATTACATCGGCAAAATAACGCTACTATTATGACAGACTGTCTAATATCTCGGACTCGAGAGCCCTTTGGAAGGAGCTTCGCCATCTTGGTATTTGTGCGGCGGCTACAGCGTCCCATCAGCCTTTTTTTGCTTCTGAACTGAATAAATACTTTGCGAATGTGGCCCATGATCCAAATGCTCTTTCAATTGATGAATTTGTTTCTTCTCTCAGCTCCGAACTTACCTATAAACCACTATTTAGTTTCAGCCCTGTTACCCTTGCCGAAGTACGCAGTGCAGCCTCTTATTCTGCGTCCCAAGCTAGAGGATTTGATGGCATTCTACAAGCGTTCATTATTGACACCTTCCCCGTATTTGGACCTACTATATGCAGTATTATAAACGATTCACTCAAGGACTCTATTTTTTCGTCCATCTGGAAGAATTCTCTTATAATTCCGCTGAACAAGACTGCGTCACCTAAAAATATGAGTGACATTCGTCCTATCTCGTTGCTGTCGTTTTTCTCGAAAATTCTTGAGCGCGTTGTCCACCAACAGCTCTACAACTATTTGGAAACCAGAAAGTTGTTTGATCCTTTTCAAACTGGTTTTTGAAAGGGACACAGCACTCAGACGGCACTTCTTAAATTGACAGATCATGTAAGGGCAGGAATGGATAAGCGCTGTGTTACTTTGCTACTCATGTTTGATTTCAGCAAAGCCTTCGATAAAGTCTGCCATGTTACATTGCTGCGTAAGCTACTTACTCTGGACGTATCGCCGGATGTTGTCAGATGGTTTGCCTCCTACCTGTCAGGTAAGAAACAGTCAGTATTGGACGCCAATGACTGCCCTTCCACATTTCTGCCACTCAACACAGGAGTTCCTCAAGGTTCTGTACTCGGTCCTCTACTATTTCTTATCTACATCAATGATGTTGCTGTCGGCTTTGACTCTTCGATTAATCATCTTGTTTATGCGGATGACCTCCAGATTTGTTTGACGTTTCTTCTGTCTGACATTGCTACTGCGATTCAACTAATGAGTCGACAAGCGCAGCTCGTGTCTGAATGGGCCGATGCAAACAACCTTAGTCTGAATGTCCGTAAAACTAAAGCTATAGTATTCGAATCTTATTATTACATTAACTTACTCATGCGTATGAACGTCCATGGAGTTATTATTAAAGGTTGACTTGTTAAATTTGAATCCTCTGTTTGTAATCTTCAAGTGCATCTTGACTCTAAATTAAATTGGAAAGTTCCCACGTCACATGTGTGTCGTAAAGCCAACTCGCTGTTATATCGCCTCAATTATTTTTGTCGTAGTACGAACTTTTTATTAAGGAAACACCTCATCCAAACGCTACTGTTTCCTTTGTTGGATTACTGTAGTTTAGTCTACAGTGATATTTCTCAGGAACAAGATTTAAAACTTCAAAGGGTTATTAACTCTGGTATACGTTACATCTATGGTTTAAATAGGCGTGAGCACATCTTCTCGTATAGAGTCTCCCTTGCTTGGCTGACCACTGGAGCTCGAAGACAATTTTTTACTGCTTCTGCTCTCTTTTTAATGTTCAGAGATTCGGCTCCCTCTTATCTTTTTGAGAAATATCAGTGGTCCCAGGTGGGGAGGCCTTCGCGGGGGGATGTGAGACCGTTGATCATTCCTCCCTCGGCTACGGTGTTCTACGACAAGTCATTTACTGTTTCCTCCTCTCGACTCTGGAATAGCCTCCCTTCTACCTTCTATTCCATCTCTTCCTACTCTTCCTTCAAATCTTCAGTCTTTGCTTTCCTACTTTCTCTTGAGAGAGAGCATCCTCTTGCGCCTGAAGCCAGTATGTAATATTAATATTTTTATTTTATTATATTCGTTTTAAAATTTAAAAATTTTAAATTTTTAATTTAATTTATTATATTTCGATTTCTGGCTTGAGCCTTTTATAGTTTTTATAATTTCTGTTATTAGCGTTACTATTAGTTCTATATTTACATATTTTGATTTGTTTTTAATATAGTTTAGTTTTAAGTTCTAGTTTTAGTTTAGCTATTATTTTTCAATTGTTATATTGTTTCTGTCTAGTTTTTTAGTTATTTTATTTTTCATCATTTTAATTGTTATTTTGTTCTTTATTATTTCTGTTATACCATGTACAACAAAATGTACAAAAATAAACCATTATCTATCTATCTATCTATCTCTCTTTCTCTTTTTCTTTCTCTCTCCTGTTGTTGTCTTGAAGACTTGTAGTCAAAATCATTTTCTGTGTGACAAAGAATGGAGGGAAGAAAAGAGTTCTTCTCAACAGTTTCTCCAATATCCATGGCATTATCATATCGTTCCATTGTTCACATGATCCTAATTTTTCTAATCAAGTAATCAAGCATATTCGAATGACATCGGTTTAGTAATACACCCACGATATTTTATTTTGATGAAAGCAATTGCGTATACCGGATACGTGCTGATACCATAACTGTCCATAATAATATACAAAAAACGAACGTTTTTTTCTTTAAAATAACGATCTTTTCAGCTGCTGAGCGTAAAACTAGCTCTATATTAATCAATAAACAGCAACTACAGGTGATACAGGTGCAAAATTTTGCATAGCGTGGGTATAGATAAAGCCATTGACGAGACTTTAGTCAGCAAAGTTTGTCAGTAGCTTTCTATTATATTAGTAGAAGCAAGAGAACAATAAGTCGCACTTACATGCTTCTATATGATCTCGATGCGAGGTGGTGACACGATATTTAAAGTTATGATCTTATAAGAGGAACGTGCATTACAATGCAAATACGCATGTCACTATTTTTTTTTCTATCAATAACTTATTGGGTAAAAAAATTTGTTGGAACAACCATCAACAATTCTTCTGTATACCTTCTTCCAGATTTCTTAATCAACCACGAGTTGATGGTACTGCGTATAATCTTTTTACGATCGGTTTTTCTTGCATTGGTCGAATTTTGTATTCCTTAACTAACTGACTAAAATTAACGTAAGTCCTCTTTAGCTCGTCAATAAAAGGATTTTCAATTTTACAAATGATTCTATAACTATCGCTTTCTATAATTTCTAAAGACACAATCTTCATTTTACAAAGTTCAACTTTGTCACGAATTAATGGTTTTTGTTTCTAGTTACGAGGGCAGTCCCAAAAGTACCCGACCCGACAAAGAAAACAGTAAAAAAATTGCGAAAATGTTTTTTATTTTTCAACATATTCTCCTTTTAGTACGATACACTTTTCCCAACGATGTTCAATAGCTTCGATACCCGCTTTATAGTAGGAACCGTCAAGCTCCTCAAAATACCTATTAACCGCAGACTCTACCTCTTTATTGTTGGTAAATCTTTTGCCACCGAGCCATTTTTCAAATTCCGAAGAAGAAAATAGTCCGAGGGAGCCAGATCTGGCGAATAGGGTGCGTGAAGAAGCAATTCGAACTTCAAATCATTGATTTTAGCCATCGCAATGACGCACGTGTGGACTGGTGCGTTGTCGTGATGAAACAACAGTTTATTTTCGTCAGATGGGGCCGTTTTTTCTTGATTTCATCACTCAAACGCTGCAATAAGGCTGCATAATATGCGCCGTTGATTGTTTTTCCTTTTTCGAGATAATCAATAAATATTATTCCACGCGCATCCCAGAAAACGGATGCCATGACCTTGCTAGCTGACTGAACTGTATTTGCTTTCTTTGGAGCCGGTTCTCCACTTTTTAGTCCACTGCTTTGACTGCTCCTTGGTCTCAGGTGCAAAATGATGGACCCATGTTTCGTCCATGGTTATAAATCGACGCAAAAACTCGGCTTTATTGCTGCGAAACATTGTCAAACACTCGATGGAAACATCCTCACGTTGCTGTTTGTGCTCCATTGTGAGCAAACACGGCACCCATCTTGCGCACAGCTTTCTCATGTCCAAATTTTCGGTCAAAATGCGATGCACAGCACTTTTTGAAATGCCTGCCATGTCTGCTATCACGCGCACTTTTAGTCGACGGTCATCCAATACCATTTTGTGGATTTTCTTCACATTTTCTGACGTAGTGACCTCACTTGGTCGACTACTGCGGTGTTCATCTTGGCAGCTCGTACGAACTCGCTAAAACTCAGCTACTCAATATTTGACCGTTGTAAACAAAGGAGCAGACTTCCCCAGAGTAGAATCCAACTCGGCTTTGATATCGGTTGGACTTAGACCTTTCAAATGAAAGTATTGTATCACATAACGATGCCTGATTTTTTCCATATTAACAAATTCACTGAGAGCGTTCACTTTGGATGTCTGTAAAAAAATCAATAATTAACGTACCGTTATGAATTTTTCACATTAAGTTGTTGAAAGGTGGTATTGTCAATCGCAGTAATTGTTTTTTTTAAAACTACCTGTATTCATAAGACAGGTCGGGTACTTTTTGGACTACCCTCGTATCGCCTCTGCGTACATTAAGTCCACAAATACTTTAAGTCTTTTGAGCCGTCCACTCGCAACATCATGTACAATAAAGGATTATTTACGCTAGCCAAGCAGATTCTTGCGCCGTAATATCACGCTTCAGTCTGATCCTCCAGCATAAATCGATTAACTACGCGATCAAACGGTATTATTTTAACCTTCATTGTGACACTCTTATCTCTGAAATTTTTTATGCCTTCATGATTTTAAGCTAATCAACACCTACAATAAATTTAGCATCATAACAAAAATACAATCTTTAACATGCAAATACATCTTTTTCATGACTTTAATAGTCTTTTGCCCAACCGCCACATGAAATACCAAATTGATTAACGTTAACTCTAAAATATTATCTTCTTTTCAATAAGAAAAAATCAAATCTGCAATCAAGGTCATCTCGTGGCCTGCGTCTAAAAGCATATTAAGTAAGCAAAAGCATGCCTCGGCTTTGATGCGAGGAATTATTAAACTCGTAAAATACGCTGAAAATAGAAAATAACAAATTTTAGAGTAGGTTAAAAGAGATAAACTTTTAACCTGAGAGTTATTAAACGTAAGTCTTAAAATTGATTGTATTCGAACCTGAGAGTTGGCTGACAACTACTCGTATTGCAATAAGTAAAATCTAGCAAAATGTTAAATACAGCTGTTTTAGATTTATATTATGATTATACAGGGTGCGTACGGTATTTGAGGACATGCATAAATGTGACTATAACTTCGCGGATTTTTTTTTTTATTTTTTTCTTTTCAGATAAGAAATGGCGGACTACAACATCACTCAAGAAATGAAGAGACATGCTGTCATCGTCGCTATATGTGCGAACCATACAGATTTAGAGATCTCTAATTTTCTTAATTGCGCCCGTTCATTCGTGCATTAGGTTCGCCACGAATTGGAAGCATCAGAAGGCGATACAGAATCGGTTGCAAAACGAAAAAAGCACGAACAACGTTCTGACACTGTCCGATCTGCAGAATTTTTAGAGTGGTGACACAAGATTGGATGGCCAAAAACTTTCATGACCACATAACACCAAACCTATGGCCACCTAGCTCCCAAAACCTTAATCCTTTGGATTATTAAGTATGGGGCGTAGTTGTGCGTGAGACCAATAAGCGTCCTCATAACACCACTTCTTCGCTGAAGACTGCTATTAATGCCGTTATGGTCAATATGAACTAGGAGCATTTGATTCGGGCATGTAATCGTTTCCGAACCCGGATCGAAGAGGTTATTGCTGCTAATGGCGATTTTATTGAATAACTTTATAGCCATATATTAATTTAACGTTGTATAAAAAATTCCTAAAATTTCATTAAATTTTATTAAAAATACAAGCTGATTAATTTTACTCTCAAGTTGTCCTCAAATACCGTACGCATCCTGTAATACGAGGTTTGGCTATTAAATAACGAGACTGGTTACGAAAAAGGGTTTTATTATAAAAATTATTTTACATTCGAATGCTCCCCTTCAATATACTCCCCTTCCCTTGCCATACACCTTTCCATACGTTTTTTCCATTGATCAAAGCAGTGCTGGAAGCCTTCTTTGGTGTACAATTTGGTTGATTTTGGTCACTGTTTTTGGAGTTGAAACAGTGACAGGGCGACCTGGGCGTTAGTCATCTTCAGTGCTCACTCGGCCCTTACTGAAGCGCTTACACCACTCAAAAACACGCGCACGAGATAGAGAATTCTCCCCATAGGCCACTCGCAACAATTTACAGCACTCAGTCGAAGTTTTTTTCAAATTAACGAGAAATTTGAGATTGATACGTTGCTCCTGTTTTTCGTTACACATGGTTTTCGGCACGAGAAAAAAACACGTTCGTTTCAAAACGCTAGTGCACAAATACAATAATAGTGACAAAAACGTGTTTTGGTACGTGCATAGACAAGATATCTAGATACCCAACGCACTTCTCATTTTTTTCGCCACCCCTCTACGGCGCCCTCTAGGCGCGCAGTCTCGTTATTTAATAGCCAGACCTTGTAAAAAGAACCATCTACAGTCTGTCAAGTAAGAGCGTGGTCGACCTCATCGACAGGTTATAAAAGATTTTGCTCTAATTCTTTCGCGAGCCAATAGAAAAAAGCTTTGTCCTTGATGCATTGTCAACAAAAATTCAGTTGTCGTTGATCTTTTAAAAGAGAATCACGTTAAACGCCATGAGTGCTAAGTACGCGTCGCGCTACGAGGCTGTGTTCCTTTGCATCCACCCGAAAGGTCCCAAAATGTCGCAATCAGCGGCTGCTAAATATATGAGAAAGTCGAAGGCATTTGTACAGAAGTGGATACAGTGATATAAAGTGGCTAAAAATGTCGATGATTTACCAGAACGTGGCTCGATAGGAAAAGTGAACAAAAAAGATGAAAAAAGAATAGTGAATCTGTTTTCGCGGAATCCTGCTTTAACACTGCGGCAAGGACAAGCAAAATTAATGGCAAAAGGTTTAGATATATCCTACGAAACTATCCGAACCCATCTTCGTACTCATCATCTGAAATGGCGCAACACAATGAAGAAGCCTCTGTTGACTGAAAAACATGTGACAAAGCGACTCGCTTGGGCGCATGAGAATATTGATAGAGATTTTGAAAATGTCATTTTTACTGATGAATGTTCTATATGGGCACGTTCTGTCCTCACGCGAGCCTGGTCAACTTCCACCAATAGGCTTGTTCAGCGGACCGTAAAACATGGAATAAAGGTGCATCTTTGGGACTGCTTCTCAAAGCAGGGATTCGGCACTTTGCACCTCTTTACTGACAACTTAAATGCCAAGAAAATGATAAAAATCTACAAAAAGGCTTAACTGCCATCTGCCAAACGATGGTTCATCACAAAAAATGAAGATTGGATTCTGCAGGAGAACAACGATCCTAAACACCGCAGCAAGCTCTGTACTCAGTGGAAGACTCAATCTGGCATCGTTACATTGGATTGGCCGTCGCAGTCGCCTGATGCAAACCCTATTGAAAATGTGTGGGCATATATTAAACGGAAGCTTCGTGGAAGACGCACATATACTTTGAAGCAGTTGTCTTACGAAATTCGTCGGATCTGGAGATCCTTGCCACTAGAATACGCCGTCAAATTAGTAGAAAGCATGCCTCGGAGATGCCAGGCAATTCTTGACGCCGGTGGTGACTGGACACATTATTGACCAAATTGCATCATTGTTTGTAATGTGTACAATGTATATATAAATATGAAAGTTTCATCATATAAATTTTTTTATAAATTAACACGACCACGCTCTTACTTGACAGACTGTAATCTATATTTGAGACATTCTTACAATGAACTTTGTAAGTTAACGATCTCTCAAAAATATTAATCCTTGAAATTGCATTAAAAATAAACAATAAAATATTTTGGAGTAGTTAAAGGGAGAAAAACTTATATCGCATCTCTACCTGAGAGTTAGACAATACCCATTCGTATAACAATATTTATCTCTTAGACGAATGATGAATTTAGCTATTTAGTATTTGTGTTAAGATTGTAATAAGAATCGCTATCTAGTCTATTTCAATAAAATTGCTACAATGAACGTAGAAAGACAGATTCGCCGAAAGTACTATTCTTTGTCACGAAAGTAGCACGGAATTACTGTTTTGTATACAGGGTGACAAATGGGAAGTTGTCTAAAGTAATCACTTATAATTTTGAGATGAATGCAGGGAAAAAATAATAAAAATACGTATTAAATCAGTAAACTAGTCATTTTTATTTGAAGTAGGTTTTAGTTTAATCAATCATTTTCAACAGTCACATATTACTTTTTTGAAAAAATGACAAAACCTGGCTAGGGAATAACTATTTATGGTAAATATTTTCGAAGTGATCCCCATCTGAACTTGTACAATAATCAAGCCGTTTTTGAAAACTATAAAAACCTTGTTGAATTTTAGAAGAAGAAATACTAGAAATTCCTTTTCTAATAGCTTCTCTCAAATCATCTTTGGTCTTGGGTTTTTCCGCATAACAGTAATCTTTCAGTTAGCTCCATAAGAAGAAATCACACGGGTTTAAGTCCAGTGAATAAGGGAGCCATTCTATACCTGCATGTGCAAACTTGGAATATTCTTAACCGATGACGCGTTCACCATAAACTTCGTAAATAGCTTTAAATACCTCTTGAGTTCTATGCGGCGTAGCACCATCTTACATAAAATAATAGTTCCTGACTAATCCACGTTTCTTAGCGAAAGGAAAAAATTTTGTAAGGATGTAACTTAATGAAATTTTTTATTATTAATCTTAGTGTCTCTCGATTCAGTTTTAAAGCTGCTGCAGCTTTTCTTTCTGAATCCGTTGGATTATTCTTGAAATGTTCTTCGACCTCGGCAACCTTATCTTCTGTTGTAACTGTTTATGAAGGACCAGGAAGAGTCCAGAGTATAATAATTGATGAAGTTATCAGTTACTCTAAGAAAGAAGTAAAAAAAAATTTGAAAACTTTATTAACAAATGCGGTCATACGATAAAGGCAAATATAATTTTTTTCATTCTTACCTTCTAAGAGTATTTTGACTGGCTATTCTTTTACTTTCAAACTTAGTACGAAAACCTCTATACGCTTCAGTATAGTTTTTACCTGTAGAATAAAAGCACTCGATGAGATACACCTTTTCTTCGTTCGTAAGGTCACTTATTTTAAAGTACACATATTGCTCTTTACGGCGTCTCAATAGAAACTGACAACATTCTAGAATGTACCTACGTGGGCATAGCCTTATACGATACAGTAGAGGAAGAAAGAGATGCATATACTTTAGGCAACTTCCTATTTGTCACCGTGTATATACATCTTTTTTCATAAGTCTTCTACCGTAATCGGTTTAGGTCGTATATTTACAGTCTGTCAAGTAAGAGCGTGGTCGACTTCACCGACAGGTAATAAAAGATTTCGCTCTAATTCCTTCGCAAGCCGATAAAGGGAAGCTTTGTCCTTAATGCATTGTCAACAAAGATTCAGTTGTCGTTGATCTTTTAAAAGAGAATCACGTTAAACGCCATGCGTGCTAAGTACGCGTCGCGCTACTAGGCTGTGTTCCTTTGCATCCACCCGAAAGTCCCAAAATGTCGCAATCAGCGGCTGCTAAATATATGAAATAGTCGAAGGCATTTGTACAGAAGTGGATACAGTGATATAAAGTGGCTAAAAATGTCGATGATTTACCAGAACGTGGCTCGATAGGAAAAGTGAACAAAAAAGATGAAAAAAGAATAGTGAATCTGTTTTCGCGGAATCCTGCTTTAACACTGCGGCAAGGACAAGCAAAATTAATGGCAAAAGGTTTAGATATATCCTACGAAACTATCCGAACCCATCTTCGTACTCATCATCTGAAATGGCGCAACACAATGAAGAAGCCTCTGTTGACTGAAAAACATGTGACAAAGCGACTCGCTTGGGCGCATGAGAATATTGATAGAGATTTTGAAAATGTCATTTTTACTGATGAATGTTCTATATGGGCACGTTCTGTCCTCACGCGAGCCTGGTCAACTTCCACCAATAGGCTTGTTCAGCGGACCGTAAAACATGGAATAAAGGTGCATCTTTGGGACTGCTTCTCAAAGCAGGGATTCGGCACTTTGCACCTCTTTACTGACAACTTAAATGCCAAGAAAATGATAAAAATCTACAAAAAGGCTTAACTGCCATCTGCCAAACGATGGTTCATCACAAAAAATGAAGATTGGATTCTGCAGGAGAACAACGATCCTAAACACCGCAGCAAGCTCTGTACTCAGTGGAAGACTCAATCTGGCATCGTTACATTGGATTGGCCGTCGCAGTCGCCTGATGCAAACCCTATTGAAAATGTGTGGGCATATATTAAACGGAAGCTTCGTGGAAGACGCACATATACTTTGAAGCAGTTGTCTTACGAAATTCGTCGGATCTGGAGATCCTTGCCACTAGAATACGCCGTCAAATTAGTAGAAAGCATGCCTCGGAGATGCCAGGCAATTCTCGACGCCGGTGGTGACTGGACACATTATTGACCGAATTGCATCATTGTTTGTAATGTGTACAATGTATATATAAATATGAAAGTTTCATCATATAAATTTTTTTATAAATTATCACGACCACGCTCTTACTTGACAGACTGTACGAAGAAATCTTGCATCAACCTTGCTGGAACATTTCACAAACATTTTGAGAAAGATTCCTGTGAGGTTTTTTGAAATATATAGTTAAAACATTTTAAAAAGATCGCTGCAAGATTTCGTACTAATTTTTTAACGAAACCTTGAAGCAAAATTGCTAGAACATTTTACAAAACATTTCAAGAAAGATTTCTGTGAGGTTTTTTGAAACATCTAGTTAAAACATTTTAAAAAGGTCGCTGCAAGATTTCGTATAAATGTTTTAACGAAACCTTGAAGCAAACTTGCTAGAACATTTCACAAAACATTTCAAGAAAGATTCCTGTAATGTTTCTTGAAACATATAGTTGAAACATTTTTAAAAAATCGCTGCAAGATTTCGTGTAAATATTTCAACGAAAACTTAAAGTAAACTTGATAGAACATTTAACAAAACATTTTATAAAAGATTACGGGGACGTTTTTTGAAATACTTTGTCGTAATGTTTTAGCAAGGTCACTGCGAAATTTCTTAGAAATATTTAATTAATACTATTTAATTAAAAATAATTCTTTTTTCGAAACCTTCTGTAACCTATCAAAAAACAAAAACTGGAAGCTTTCTTGAAAATATTTTGCAATTTTACTGGAAGCTATCGAATAATTTTCGCGTTAATTTTGTATGTAAACTTCAGCCAAATCTTTAAGAAAAGATTTCTGTCAGCTTCCACAAAAGTTTATCAGGAAGATTTAATGAAATTTGATGTAAGCATGTTGTTAGCTTCCATGAAAAGTGCATTGAATATTAATCGTAATCTTGCAGCAGAGCTATTTGTTATCTTAAAAATTTATTTATTTTGGATAAAAATACATCGACAATTAAAATTTATTATACTTGTATATGTAGCATGAGGGTGGTCTGAAAAGTTTCCGACCTAACACAGATATATAACATTTTTTCTTAATTTTTTTTATTTCTCAACATAGTCTCCTTGCAATTCTACACACTTTTCCCAGCAATGCTCCTATCTCTTTAACCCATCCAAATAGTATTCGGCGTTTTTCTCTGCAAAATGACTGTTCACGAAGGTGATGACCTCCACATTTGACGAAAATGTCTATCTTCCGAGTGCAATTTTCAGATGAGGGAACAAAAAGGAGTCGCTTGGGGCTAGGTCTGGTGAGTAAGGCGGATGGTCAAGCAGCTAAAACTGTAATTCGTGGATTTTCGCCATGGCAACCGCTGAGGTGTGAGACGGCGCGTTGTCTTGGTGGAACAGGATTTTCTTTTTCTGCAAATGTGGACGTTTTTCCACAAGTTCTGCATTCAGCTTGTCAAGTAATGATGTGTAGTATGCTCCTGTAATGGTTTTCCCTTCTTGAAGATAATCGATTGAAATAACTCCATGACTATCCCAAAAAACAGTCCCCATCACTTTCCCAGCCGAAAAAACAGTTTTGGCTTTTTTTGAAGTCGGTTTCCCCTTTGCAGTCCACTGTTTTGACTGTATTTTTGTTTCGGGCGTATAATGGTGTATCCAAGTTTCATCTACAGTAATTAATCAGCGCCAAAACTCGGATTTATTGCGCCTAAACTGCGCCAATAGAGCGTTGGAAATGTTCATTCTAACACGTTTTTGGTCTAATGTGAGCAAACGCGGCACCCAACGTGCGGACAGCTTTCTTATGTCTAAATCTTGTATGTAGCAAACACGTTTTTTGGACATGTTCATAACCTTTGCTATCTCTTTCACTTTAATTCGGCGGTCGTCTAGCACCATTTGGTGAACTTTAGCGATATTATCGTCAGTGATTTCAGTTTTTGGACGTCCCGAACGTTCATCGTCTCCCAAGTTCTCACGGCCACGTTTGTATTCAGCTGCCCAAAATTTCACTGTGGTAAATGATGGTACAGAGTCCCCATACACAGAGTTCAACTCATTTTTGATTTGCGAAGGCGTATTGCCTTTCAAAAACAAAAATTCAATAACAGCTCGATACTCAATTTAGTCCATTTTCACAACAACACTCACATCGACTCACTCAAACGACTGTCAACTAACAACTGCGCATTCAAAATGGCTGAAGCTTTGGTGAGCAGCTGTCAACAGATAAACAACGAAATTCGCTAGCTTTTATTGACGAGTGCTGCTATCTTCACGTTGAGGTCAGAAACTTTTCAGACCACCCTCGTAAAATTTCTAGAGCGAAATTATGTATGTAAATATATAAAATTTTTTATTATTTCTTAATTTTAAATAATACTTTACACTATAGAAGAAATTTCAAATGTAAAATTAATACAAGTATATATAGATTGCCATGCAACTTATGATTCAAATTTAAATCTTACGAGGGCGGTTCAATAAGTACCCGTGATTGACGACAGAGGGCATTCCTGAAGGAAGTTGGTATTATCATGTGTGTTGCCATCTATCAAACGACGGTAAAGCAAATTTCAGACTAATTGATAGGTTAGTTTGGATTTGGCAGCCATTCGAGTAAGACGTGTTTCGTGATTTTCGCTAAGATGGAAAAAGAGCAGTATCGTTCAGCAATTCGCTTTTTGTTTTTGGATGGAAAAAAATGCGAGGAGATAAAAGCCAAATTGGATGCTGTTTTTGGGGACACTTTGTCATCTATGACCACAGTTAGATATTGGTTAAACGAATTTAAACGTGGGCGAACATCCGTTTTTGATGAGGAGCGACCAGGACGCCCGGCAGACGTGGTTACCGAGGAAATCATTCAAAAAGTCTACGACATGATTCTCGATGATCGACGAACGTAAGTGCGCGAAGTAGCAGAGGCCGTAGGTGTGTCGGCCGGAACGGCAATTAATATTTTACATGATAAGTTGGCGATGAAAAAATTGTCGGCCCGATGGGTGCTACGATGGCTCACGGTGGACAACAAGCGGATGCGACTGTTAACTTTAAAGCAGGGTTTGGAGCAATTTAAGCGAGATCTGAAAGAGTTTTTGCGTCGAGTTGTCTCCGTTAATGAAACCTGGATTCATCATTACGCACCAGAAACCAAGCAACAATCAAAACAATGGATTTTTCTCGGTGAATCTGCTCCAAAGAAAGCGAAGACGGTCCTATCGTCCGGAAAGGCCATGGTGACGATTTTTTGGGATTCGAACAGCGTCATCTTCATGGATTTTTTAGAAAAATGAAGAACGATCACTGGACAATACTACAGTGAGTTATTGGACCGTTTTGACAAAAAATTGAAGGTGACACGGCCGCATTTGGCGAAAAAGAAGGTGCTGTTTCACCATGATAACGCAATAGCACATTCATCCGAAATTGTCGCCGCCAAACTGCATAAATTGCATTATGAATTGCTGCCGCAACCCCCGTATTTACCCGATCTGGCTGCCTGCAACTATTTCTTGTTCCCTAACATGAAGAAATGGCTCGCGGGAAAAAAATTTAGCTCAAACGAGGAAGTCATCGCCGAAACAGAGGCGTATTTTGGAGAGTTCGACAAATTCTTTTTTTCGGAGGGGTTAAAAAAATGGCAGAAACGTTGGGAGAAGTGTATCTTTCTAAAAGGGGACTATGTTAAAAAATAAAAAAAAATTTTTTGAAAAAATAGTGTCTTTATTTCTAGCACGGGTACTTATTGGACCGCCCTCGTAGTTCTACAAGCGTTGCATAGCGTAATGGTTAGGGTGTCTGCTTTATAATGCGAGAAATTCGGGTTCGATCCCATCGTAGGTCAAACATTTTTCTGCGTTTTTTTCCGTAAAATAATGTGTAAAATAACATGTGCGACAATGCGAATAAACGATTAAATGTAATGCGGATGTTTAAAATCTGTGTATAATCATAATAAATAATAGAATTCTAAAATGCATAAAATACTCAATAAAAGTTAATAAAGGTTACAAATGATCTTTCACAAAGAATGTGTAAAAGTATACTGGAATCTTTAATGGGAGATAACTGACAGTTTCATAAGTCAGATATTTCGATATTACGTCAATATTCTGTTAAAGCTTCCTGGAAGATAATTAAATTTTTTAGGGAGTTTAAGAAAATCATTCTAGAAAGCTTACAAGAAGCTTTATGCAAGGTTGCATTCAATGTTACTTATCTTTGCGGAAAATGTTGATATGAGGATTATGCGCAGACATAATAACATCACTATAACATATTTCGTAAGATTTTTGCAAGGTTTCAAAAAACATCGCACAAATTCTGCACGTAATTTTTGTGCAATTTTCTTGTAAATCTTTTATAAACATAGCGAAAAATCTTTATTTAACTTAAAAGGAAATGTTGATACGAGGATTATGCGCGGACATAGATACATCACAGAAACATTTTTCGTAAGATTTTTGCGAGGTTTCAAACCTTTCATGAAACCTTGCAAAAACCTTGCAAAAATCTTTAGTATTACGAGGTCTGGCTATTAAATAACGAGACTGCGCGCCTAGAGGGCGCCGTAGAGGGGTGGGGAAAAAACGAGTAGTGCGTTGGGTATCTAGATATCTTGTCTATGCACGTACCAAAACACGTTCTCGTCACTATTATTGTATTTATGCAGTAGCGGTTTGAAACAAACGTGTTTTTTTCTCGTGCTGAAAACCATGTGTGACGAAAAACAGGAGCAACGTATCAATCTCAAATTTCTCGTTAAATTGAAAAAAAACTCCGACCAAGTGCTGTAAATTGTTGCAAGAGGCCTATGGGAACAATTCTCTATCTTGTGCGCGTGTTTTTGAGTGGTGTAAGCGCTTTAGTGAGGGCCGAGTGAGCACTAAAGATGACCAACGCCCAGGTCGCCCTGTCACTGTTTCAACTCCGGAAACAGTGACCAAAATCAACGAAATCGTGCGTGCAGATCGTCGAATGAGCATCCGGATGATTGCCGAGGCTGTAAACGCCGATAAAGAAATGGTTAGACAAATTTTACACGAGGAATTACACATGATAAAAGTCTGTGCAAAGTTGGTGCCACAAAATCTGACTTCTGACCAAAAGCTCTTGCGTCAACAGGTCTGCTCAGATTTCCTTGAAAGGTTAAAAAAAGATTCCGGACTGATGAAAAACATTATTACTTGCGACGAAATGTGGATTTTTCAATACGATGTTGAAACAAAGCGGCAATCGATGCATTGGAAGACGCCTGAATCGCCCAGAATCAAAAAAGCAAGGATGTGCAAATCAAAATTCAAAGCAATGTTGATCGTTTTTTTTTGACATTAACGGTATCGTGATGACTGAATGGGTTTCAGAGGGTCAGACTGTCAACTAGACTAACTATTTGTTAGTTTTGGCAACACTGCGAGAACGAGTTCGTAAGAAACGGCCCGAGTTGTGGAAGAACAACTCGTGGATTTTGCACCAGGACAACGCACCTACCCATAACGCGCTATCTGTGAAGCAGTATTTGGTCGGTAAGCGCACTCCAGTGCTCGAACACGCGCCGTACTCGCCAGATTTGGCACTGTGCGACTTTTTTTTGTTTCCGAAGATAAAATCTGCTTTGAAAGGGACCCGATTTGAATCGATGGAAGCGGTAAAGCAAAAAACGGCAGAGCTCCTAAAGGCCCTCACCAAAGAAGACTTCCAGCACTGCTTCGATCAATGGAAAAAAACGTATAAAAAGGTGTGTGGCGAGGGAAGGGGAGTATATTGAAGGGGAGCATTCGAATGTAGAATAATTTTTATAATAAAACTCTTTTTCGTAACCAGTCTCGTTATTTAATAGCCAGACCTCGTATGTAGGTAATTATTTTAATAATCTTTTACCAATCTAAGTTTCCTATTCGTTGAGATTTTTTTTTAAACTGAATTTCGTATACTGATTGATGCAATATCTGGTTCCGCTTAGGTATTTTCAGATTTTCGCATAAAAATTTTAAATTTTGAGGTCAATATGAATTTTATTATTTAAGTGCATCAATGCTGGTTTGCTTATATTTAAATTTTCAATAACTGGTATTTTGTTGTGTAGTTTTAATTGCATTGCACCGTCATCGCATGGTTCTCCGTTCGTTGTTAATGGGATTTTTGTTGATTAAGTGTATTTATAAAATTAGCAAAAATCAATATCGGTTCTTGGCATAATTTATTTCTCAGCGTTTTGAACTCGTAAACGGTTACGCAGTTTTTATAAATTGGTCAATAAATCTTTAAAAATAGCCTACGAATTTTAAAAATTGTTTCATATTTTTCACGTTCTTTGGAACTGCGTAATTTTGTTCTGCTTCTAATTTATTCGGTAGCGCAAATTGGTTATTGAGAGTTTTCGCCTTTAACTTTTTATAGTCTATAACCATTTGATACCTCTTTCGTCCTTGCAAATCCTCATTTTTTGAGGCTAAAAAGCATGGACTGGAGTAAAATGATGTTGAGGCTTCTATTATTCCTTTGTCAAGCAGCTTCTTTACTTGCCTATCTATTTCTGCCTTGTGTACTGGTGGTAGGCGGTATTGTTTGGAGGTAATAGGTACTTCGTCTATTGCAGAAATAGTTAACTTAAGAATGTGTGTTGCAATGAGTCTTTCTCTTGGAATATAAAAGATATCATTGTTTCCAGCGATTAATCTATCTATTTCTCTACGTTTTTCTAGAGCTCGGTGCTCGAGGCGTAATAATTTTTTTATCATCTTAATGCGTTCATTGCGTGTGAATGCTTTGATTGAGACTATTGTCGAACTATTTTTCTTCTTGGTGCAACCCTTCTCTTTAGGCAATCTTTTCGTATCTGCTATGTTCTTGAGAATTTGATTTATAATTTCCCCTGAAGTGTTTTTACTCACTTTTTTCAATTCAAGTAGATAACTTTTGATACTTACTTCAATCTTTTTTAATTTTATATTTGTTTCAAAATATTTGAATAGCATTCTGAATGAAGCTTCTAGCTGCTCTGAATTTCCAAGTAACACATGTTTCTCGTATAGGCTTATATTTAAAATGTTTTCCAGTTTGATTAAATTTTCTAAGAGCTCGTTTTAGTCGCCAGTTTCTTGCGTAATTCTACTTGTACACTTCTGATCTGTATCTTTAAGTCTTATAGGATTAAAAGAGACCTTCTTTTCTTCCTCATTTTTATTCATAGAAGTAGATAATGTTTTAAGTTCATGGTCTCGCGATGCCTCTCGCGGTAATATTTCCAAGAGGGCATTTGGTTCTTTATTTTCCAACATTTGTTTTTTTTATTTTACAGTCTGTCAAGTAAGAGCGTGGTCGACTTCACCGACAGGTAATAAAATATTTTGCTCTAATTCTTTCGCGAGCCAATAGAAAAAAGCTTTGTCCTTGATGCATTGTCAACAAAGATTCAGTTGTCGTTGATCTTTTGAAAAAGAATCACGTTAAACGCCATGAGTGCTAAGTACGTGTCGCGCTACGAGGCTGTGTTCCTTTGCATCCACCCGAAAGGTCCCAAAATGTCGCAATCAGCGGCTGCTAAATATATGAGAAAGTCGAAGGCATTTGTACAGAAGTGGATACAGTGATATAAAGTGGCTAAAAATGTCGATGATTTACCAGAACGTGGCTGGATAGGAAAAGTGAACAAAAAAGATGAAAAAAGAATAGTGAATCTGTTTTCGCGGAATCCTGCTTTAACACTGCGGCAAGGACAAGCAAAATTAATGGCAAAAGGTTTAGATATATCCTACGAAACTATCCGAACCCATCTTCGTACTCATCATCTGAAATGGCGCAACACAATGAAGAAGCCTCTGTTGACTGAAAAACATGTGACAAAGCGACTCGCTTGGGCGCATGAGAATATTGATAGAGATTTTGAAAATGTCATTTTTACTGATGAATGTTCTATATGGGCACGTTCTGTCCTCACGCGAGCCTAGTCAACTTCCACCAATAGGCTTGTTCAGCAGACCGTAAAACATGGAATAAAGGTGCATCTTTGGGACTGCTTCTCAAAGCAGGGATTCGGCACTTTGCACCTCTTTACTGACAACCTAAATGCCGAGAAAATGATAAAAATCTACAAAAAGGCTTTACTGCCATCTGCCAAACGATGGTTTATCACAAAAAATGAAGATTGGATTCTGCAGGAGGACAACGATCCTAAACACCGCAGCAAGCTCTGTACTCAGTGGAAGACTCAATCTGGCATCGTTACATTGGATTGGCCGTCGCAGTCGCCCGGTGCAAACCCTATTGAAAATGTGTGGGCATATATTAAACGGAAGCTTCGTGGAAGACGCACATACACTTTGAAGCAGTTGTCTTACGAAATTCGTCGGATCTGGAGATCCTTGCCACTAGAATACGCCGTCAAATTAGTAGAAAGCATGCCTCGGAGATGCCAGGCAATTATCGACGCCGGTGGTGACTGGACACATTATTGACCAATTTGCATCATTGTTTGTAATGTGTACAATGTATATATAAATATAAAAGTTTCATCAAATAAATTTTTTTATAAATTAACACGACCACGCTCTTACTTAACAGACTGTATGTATGCACTGCCTTCTAGTTACTTTTGGCTATTCTGAACCAAAATTACCGAAACTTCAAAGTTTTACATCCTGATGAAGAATAATTATAGCCACATGGTCTTTTATTAACCCTTTACCGCCTAAGGCTTCTTTCCGTGAACGTAAACTTTAGCTCCTTCAAAATATGACTAATCTCATGCCTTTCTGATGCGACCTTCTGTTTTCAAAAAGCTGTAACGGTCGCTTCAAAATGGCTGTTTAAACAATACAGTGTGAAATAAAACTTCGACAGTTATTTGCAAGAACAGGATCAACTTAACGAAAAAATGTTACAGAACAAGAAGTACTTAGAATTAACTAAAAAATACGTGTAAATTTTTTCAACATTTTTTGAGACGTTTTTAAATTTTTAGACAGCCACTTTTCGAAAAATCCCAAAAATGTCTCAAATTTTGAAAAATTCACACGTATTCTTCAATTGATTCTAAGCATTTTTGCAGAAGAAAAAATTTTTCGAAATATTGATTCTTTTCGAGTACAGAGACCACAAAATATCTGATTCACTCGAATCATCAGCATTAGGTATTACAACATAATAATCGTCTTTTGTGATTTTGACTAAATACTTTTACCTTTCACTTCTTCTAATAGCGACATAATCTGACTTTCTTTTAGGCATAGTGATAAGAATGAACAAAAAATTATAACTTTTTTATAATTTTAGCAAATTCACGTAGTTATGATTACTTGAGAGTAAATGAAATGATATGTACTATGGATATAGTAGTATACTTGAAATGCCCAAAAACGAATAGTCTCAGAATTCAAACAAGAAATAGATATTTTATTTTGTTAAAATTTATTTATCAGAGACGGAAAAGCAATATAAGCGTAAGCGTATGAGCCATATCTGCGTAACGTCATCAACTGATTTTGTGGTCTCTGTACTCAAAAAGAATCAATATTTCAAAAAAATTTTTGTTATGCAAAAATGCTTAGAATCGATTAAAGAAAACGTGTGAATTTTTTCAGAATTTGAGACATTTTTAGGATTTGTCGAAGTGGCCAAGTCAAAAATTCAAAAATGTCTCAAAAAATTTTGAAAAAATTCACACGTATTTTTTGGTTAATTCCAAGTACTTCTTGTTGTGTGACATTTTTTCGTTAAGTTGATCCTGTTCTCGTAAATAACTGTCAAAGTCTTATTCAACACTGAATTGTTTAAACGGCCATTTTAAAGCGGCCGTTACAGCTTTTTGAAAATGGAAGGTTGCATCAGAAAGGCAAGAGATTGAGATGACTCATAATGTAAATCAATCTAGTTTTAAGTAAGACTGTAGTATGACCAAGTGTAATGTAAATTTTGTTTCTTTTATATTTTATATCTTATATTGTTATGTATTTCTTTTGTAAGTAAATTTGAATAAACGCATATCTATCTATAGATAGATAGATAGATAGATATGCGTTTATTCAAATTTACTTACAAAAGTAATACATAACAATATAATATATAAAATATAAAAGAAAAAAAATTTACATTGCACTTGGTCATACTATAGTCTTACTTAAAACTAGATTGATACTGTTATTTATAATACTGTAAGTCAACTTTGGTAATAGCGATGTCAAAATTCAATACGAATAGAATAAATAATTAAGAGTTACATATATCAGTCAAAATCAATAAAAGACAATGTAATAAAATCAAATACAGTAAAATTCAATACGATAGTCAGGTACAATAAAACATAGAATGTATAAGTCATTAAGTAAAATAAAATAATCTATTCACTCAATGCAGGCGTTCTTTATTCATACATCTCTTAAATACATTCATACTGTTAAAAAGGTGTAAGAGGGACAATACAGTAATAAATAAATAAATTAACACATAATATAAGAGTTTGACAACGCTATTCGAGTTTGAGGAGGTACTTCATAATTGCTTTTTTAAACCTACTGAGGGACGAAAAATTCCGTAACTCAGAAAGTATGAAATTTCACAAATGCGCAATTTGAACATGAAACTAGCGTTTACTAGTTTAGGTGCGCATTAGAGAAATGTTGAGTTCTTTTGTCTTTCCCTTGAAAGCACCCCTAGATATATATTTAGATAAGAGACTCTCTAAACAGTCCGATACATGTATATGCACAATTTCCTATGAGGAGAGACATGGTCATCTCTCATAAGACCCTTCGTGTATCGAACACTGGAGTTTTGTAACATCTGGAGTTGTTTTTTCTGTTCTTGAAAAGTATTCATCAAGATCACCAAACAATAGTCTAAATGAGGAAGAAGCAGCGCCTCGGCGAGTCTTTTTCGCAGCTCTTGGGATGTATAAATCCAAAAAAACCGACAATAACAGCAACAAAACAGACAATAAGTGACTCTATTAAATTAAAAAACAAAAACCATAATTTACCAATTTTGAGCCTAAAATATCGAAAAGAAAAATGTATGGCTCAAAGGTTTAAATGTAAGGGTGAATTACCTCTTTTCAAGGGATGTTTTTGAAAAATCCCGACTTACTTTAACTTAATTTCTTAATTTTGATAGTAACGCAATTATCTACACCACGATACGTCAATAGAATAATGAAATAAAACTATATCGATTTTAGGGATAGTTTACCTCCGACAAGGGATTTTATAAAAAAATCTCGGGTCACATCAATTTTATTATTTAATTCTATATACTGTCACGGAGAACACTCCGTTTTCCGCGCGTGTTTATATTTCGCGCGATTCCGCGGTCCACGAGCCGAGTTAATTTTCGGTAACGTGACGGCCTCGGGCGGGAAAATACGGTACACGCCGATAGATAGAATAGTCGTGTGCATAGAAAAGATAGGCGAGTTTAGGCTAGGCAAGCTAGCTTCTTCCTGCGTTTTTCAGTTAGTTCATTTAGCGCCTTCGTAATTACCACGCGTATATTATCGATAGTTCTTTTGTATAATCCGCCATTCTGGGACGCACTACGTCCCTTTGTTCCTGCGTCCTTTTTTTTTGTGTTTCGAGTTTTTCTCGCGCGTGAAGAGCTTGTAGTGCTGCAGCTCGGCGTGCACCGGCTACGCACGTGGCCAAGGGAAAACTCACCGGCCGACGGCGGAGGCATCCAACACCGGCGACCGGAAAAATACAGCGAGGCTAATCAGGGCGACGATGCGTTACCTGTTCGCCCAAAGTGTCTCCCATTCTCCGCGTTGCGTACGAGGCTGGCCAGCCGAAAAGAGTAAGTAGTTTGAAACTACACTTTTGCGCGCGCATCTTCCGTTTGTTTCTCTGTGCGTAGGAGTAACCTCCACCGGTTACTCCTTCCTTTCGTAAATTCGTTTTTTAGCGGTTCGTGCGAGTGAGAGAGCGCTATCTCTCTCACTCTACAGGGCGAGAGAGTTGCGTTCTCTCTCGTACCTATAGAAGCATAAGCGCGCGTGAGTGAGAGAAACCTCTATCTCCCACTCGAGTAAGATCAGTGCGAGAGAGTTGCGTTCTCTCTCGCACTCGCGTAAGGCTAGATGCGCAAGAGTGGGAGAGCGCTCTCTCTCTCGCTCTAACGGGCTCCGTGCGGGAGAATATCTTTCTCTCTCGCACCCGTACGTTAGACGGCGCGCGCGAGTGAGAGAGGCCTTTCTCTCTCACTCTTATAGGCGTAGTGCGAGAGACGGTCTTTCTCTCTCGCACTCGTATAGTACACTGCGCGCGGGAGCCGTTTACGCGTATTATAGCCCGCCTAGCTACCTGCACTTCTCGCACGTATTTAATTATAATATAATATTTATTTATAATTTAATTCCTTCTTATTGTTTCTGTTATAATTTTTTATTGTTGCTTGTTAATTTATTAAATTATTTTATTTATTTAACTCGACCTTTTTCTTTTTTTTTTTGCATTCTTTCCTAATATCCCTTTCTTGCATCTTTTAGAATTTTATATCAATAAAGGGTGAAGCATATAAATTCTTTTTTATTTAATTCAATTTCCTTTTTTCTTTTTATTATTTTTTTGATTTTTCTTTATTATTTCTGCGACGAGGAGCTTTCAGCTCTCCTCCCGAATACCGCCCTCTCCGAGATTCAACTAGCCAGGTGAGGACGACACACGAGCCGCGCAACGACGATTGCGCGGCGTTGCAACGGGTAAGTGGGGTCCGAGGGACGGCTTCTCGTACCCGGACCCAGGAGCAAAGTCGTCCGAGACTTTAGCTACCTAAAAAGGGGGCGCAACAGGCATATTCGTACCTTTTGCGAATTGCGCGTCCCCCGAAGCTAATTGCTTCTGTGGCGGTTAACGCTAAAACTGCCACCCCGTTACAATACACAGTATGTCGGATAAGTTCCCAAACTTTTGAAATAAAAAATCGTAAATTACATCTAAAGAAATTTATTCCAGTTAACTTTCAACATAGTCCCCTTCCCTAGATACACACTCATTTGAGCGCTCCATGAGTGATTCGAAGGCTCTCTGGTACTCCTCTAAAGTTATCGCTATGAGACGATTGGTGCAAGCCGCTTGAATGCTCGGTACATCTTCAAAAAATCGTCCTTCCAAGGCCATTTTTAGCTTGAGAAATAGGAAAAAGTCGGCTAGAGCCAGATCTGGCGAGTATGGAGCGTGATTGATGCATGGGATCTGATTTTCGGCGAGATAACGCTTCACAATGTTCGAAGAATGAGCAGGCGCATTGTTATCCAGCAAACTCCACGATCCCGGTTCCTTGTACTCGGGCCTGATGCGATTAATCCGGCGCTTCAGACGTTTTAACACCTCTACATAATACGCAGCATTTACGGTGGTGTTTGGGGGCACAAATTCTTTATGTATCAGGCCTTTGGAGTCGAAGTAAGCGATGAGCATCGTCTTTACCCATGATTTTTGTTGGCGCACTTTTTGAGATCTCGCACGGCCCGGACTGAGCCAAGCGGATGACTGGCGCTTCGTGGAAAAATCGGATTGAAGGCACCAAGTCTCGTCTCCAATCACAATTGAGGTTAGAAAGCCCGGAGTGGTGTCGCAAGTCTCGATAAAATCTTGAGAACATTGGATGCGAGTTTCTTTCTGCTCTGGTGTGAGAAAGTGCGGAACAAATCGAGAGCAGACCTTCCTGCGGTTTTTTTTATCTTTCAAAATCAACGCGACGCTATCCTCGCTCATGTTCTGTTCGTCTGCCAACATTCTGAGAGACATGTGGCAATCCTGCTTCAGTAGCGCGCGCACGCGAGCCTCGTTTTCGTCGGTAACAGCTGTTGACGGCCGGCCGCTTCTCTCGTCATCTTATAACGACTCTCTACCCTTCTTGAACCGACTGAACCACGTGTAAACAGTTGTACGCGACACTACACCTTCACCGTAAGCCGAATCGATCATTTTTTTCGTTTCCGCGAAAGTTTTTTTAAGTTTATAGCAGAATTTAATTGCGCCACGATGTTCAAATTTCTCATCCATCGTAGAGCTTGCACCGGGGTACTAAACACACGTTCACTCAAGCACGTCTATCTCGGCAACTAATGAACGGATACTTGTGAAAAAATTCTCAGGCACTCCAGAGGGATGTAGCAACATAGTACCGGTGTCGTCCAAGAAGTGGCGCCACTCGTACAAGCGCTACAAAATAAGTTTGGGAAGTTTTCCGTCATACTGTGTATAATGCAATAATTTTTTTTAAATTCAACAAATTTCAGAATTTTCATAGCGAAAAAACTGTAAAAAAATATAGTTTTCCATTTATAACAAAAAGGGTTTACTGCCCTTATGAGTAAAAATATTGTACAAATATGTGTCGTTGAATAACAAGTTATATCCATTTGGTTTTATTGAGAAATTTCAAGTAGTTTTTGAGAAATGAAAAATGTGTTTTTGAGAGTGAAGTGTAGGGGTGGTTTTCACCCCTTAAATAGGCGTATGGGCCGAACTTTTTTGGAATTTTTTTTTTTGGAGGCACAATAAAAATATAGAAGTTTTAACTTTTTACTATAGATTTATTAATATTACAACAGTAAGTCAGACAATTTTTAGGCCAAAATCTTCATCAGAATCTGTCTTGCATTACTCCAAAGGCAACCATCTCGGAAGAAGTGCGTTAACGGCCTCCATGATTCCGGCTGATCGGCTTATCTGAAATTAAACCAACGGCATTTTAATCTGTGATACTGTTGCTAGCGAATGAACTAGGATCATTAGAAAATATTAATTAAATAATTGACATGTTTTTAAAAATTAATTTTTAAATTTCATGATTATTTTGGATCACACATGTTTATGAATCAATTTATACAAAAAAAAAAAAAAAAAAAAACAATTTTTTCAACATATCACACGGGATGACTGCCTTAATATTGATTTGCTTATAAGAAAAGCCCTCTGCAACTGATTTTTTAATAATATTCTCCTGCTCTACCTCGTCACCCCAAGGAGATACCGACACATCAACAAAATACTTATTAAGGTCATCGGGTAAGAAGTCACTCAATCCCTCCTCATGTTTAGGTAATAGTTTCAGATTATGAAGCTCGCGCCAGGCAATTGCTGTTAGCAAGAGCATCAAATAATATGTTATAGTAGAAAGCTGTCCTCGCTTTCTCTGTGAGTTCGTCTATAAGTTTTCGTATGTCATGAAATTCATTCAGTAGTGATGTATCGTCCGTATGTTTATATCGTCGGTCTAAGACGTCACGTTTCCCGCATAAATGAGCTAAATCTGCATCAACCCATGGAGGTCGCCCCTTTTTCATTGAAACTGTTTTAATGGGGGCAAGGTCATACATTGCCACCACTAGGTTGATACAGAGATGACTTACTGATCTGTTTATATTAGGAATCTTATCTGTGAACTACGACCAGTCACAGCAAGCTAAGAATGAAGTTAGAGCGTTTGGTGAGATATTTTTGAAATCACGTTATGTAAATAAATTTTGAATTAACTGAAAACTATTGTACATAAGAGATGGTGCCAGTGATTATATTATGCTTACTGTGTAGTGGTGCCGGAATGTTAATACTATCAGTAACGCTGTCATTGTCATCTTTGTAAAGTACGTCAATCCAGGAGCGAGACGTGGGTGTGACGTGCGAAGGGCTGTGCTGTGTTAGTTACAGAGAGAGAGAGAGAGAGAGCGAGAGAGAGAAAGAGAGAGTTCAGCAGCTAATCTGCGTATAAATTTAGCGTCATTACTCTCTTAAAGAAGATCAGCGTTCAGATCACCCATTATGATTTTATGACTATAGTTAAAATAGGAAGTGCGTAAGTTAGTCAAAAAATTATCGTTTCTTTGGAACACAATTTCAAAAAGAAAAGGTTTCATATTTAAGATAATTTCTGACATAAAGAACAAGATAATACCTCCACCATTGGTATAGCGATCTTGTCTAAAAAAGTTAAAACCCCTGATTTGAATGACTTTACCCAGCACGTCAGAATTCAGCCACGTCTCAGCCACACCGAAAAGGTCATGAAAATTATTGTCCATTAGAACCTAACGAACTTGTTCAATATGCGCTCTTAGTGAGTTTACGTTGAGAAAGCCCACTTGCAGTTTCCCTTTGACTCCCCGGTGCTCTACAGCAGTACCATTGTCTAGTTAAACTTTATTTCTATTATCTATATCTTTATTTACAGCATTTTTATTTTCTTTTTATCTTATCTTATTTAAATATTCATTAATAAAAATTTTAGAACTTGTCAAGATAGAACCATTGCTCAGAATAAGTGAATGAAGATCTCGCATGCTAAGAGCAGTAATTTTTTGTTTTGCTGACATGACATGCGATATAAGGTCACTCTTGAAGAGCGTAACCAGCAGTGAAAAGACAACCCTCGAACCGTCTCCGATTTTTGATCGTGAGATCATGATGATTAATTTAGTAGATATTATATTATCCGGTATGATATTGGTAACACCACACTGACGACCAGAGCAAAAGCCTGAGGAGCCATATTAGCCGCAGAGCAGCCAGTTGCACTCGAGATCACCACCTGGCTATCCTCGGTACCGCATTTGCGCACAATATGTACATCAGGCTTATTACCGGTAGTCGCTATTACTGGAATACTATCTTTACTTATTCCTGTTACATTTAAGGCCGGTGGGCCAATTAGCAGATCGCAAAAAATCGATTTCTTTTTCCTTAAATTAATAGCTTAGATATTCAAGAACATGTACACGAAATTTCAAGGTAAAATTCGAAGTATTTTCACAGATATAGACCCAAACGTGGCAGCTACGCGCCCTTTGTCGTAGTGCTCCACCCAGGGACCGTCAATTCTGAATTGAAAAGCCTCAACAACCTACCCAAACGAGATTTAGAGTTTGTGTACGAATATCTTTAGTCGAAAATCCTTTTATTATATTATAAACGTGTACGTCTGTAAGAGTGATCTGTCTGTGCACGTCTCTGCATGTGTTTCTCCTCTGCTTCTTGCGGTCGTTTCAGTTTAGTTTAGTATATCTTTGACTCTCGGCGAGTGTACATTTTAAAAAAATCATATCAAGTTATCTGAAAAGTGAAGCAGGAAGCACCCGACGCTCTTCGAGGCCTTGTAAACGTAAATTTCACGATCAACGTTTTACCACTAACGACGATGAAGAGTCACACGATGCAAGCACTAGAGAGAAAAAACTATCAATAGCGAGTACAGAGGACATCGTTGTGAATCCGCTCCGTTGTTATAGAACTGTTCAATTCTTCACAGTATTGGCTACGATGGCAGATATCGTAATCTGCAAATCTTGCAAACGATAAATAACATTTTTGGAGAGCGGGCATCGAGGCTTTGGATTTAAAATTGTTATATCGTGCATGTGTGGTCGAAGAGAAATAAATTCGGGACCGTAAATGAACACGGGTTATGAAATTAATAGACGGCTTGTGTTTGTTATGAGACTTCTTGGTATTGCACGAGAAGGGATCAATCTCTTTTGTGGACTTATGGATATGAGACAAGGTTTGTCGAAGAACATAGTGCGGCATATTTTATCGACATCGGAATCGATGTTTAACACCGTCACTGACAAAGCTGTGAAAGAAGAGAAAGTAAAAAATTTGGAAAATGAGAAAATTAAAACACATTTGAAAGTGTCCGGCGATCGATCGTGGAAGAAACGTGGTTACACTTCGCTGTTCGGTGTAACGACACTCATTGGGTACTACACAGGCAAGGTGATTGATCTTATTGTCAAAAGTGCGTACTGTCAGGTAGGTGACCAAAAAAAAACTACTAAATGACGACGTATTTGAGGAGTGGTATGAATGAAGAATCTTGCTCATTGATTCACGAAGGCTCAGCAGGGAAAATAGAGGTGGATTCCATTGCAGAAATATTTTTGAGATCCGTTTCTAAATTTAGAGTAAAATTTTTAAATTACATTGGTGATGGTGATTCAAAAACATTTGCGGGTATTCTAAAGATTAATCCATACGGTGATGGATTTTCTGTTGTAAAAAATGAGTGCGTGGGACACGTCCAAAAACGTATGGGTACCCGACTTCGAAATAAGAAGAAGCAAGCGAAGCTTGGTGGCAAAAATTGTTTGACAGATGCTGTCATTAAAAAACTAACTATCTTCTACGGTTTGGCAATCAGAAGAAATATTGATTCTGTTCAAAATATGAAAAATGCTATAATAGCAACGCTGGAGCATTATTGTTCAACAGGTGAAGTCCCTCGGCACGAAAATTATCCAGCAGGTGTCGAAAGCTGATGTGAATGGAGCAAAGCTGAATCTAACAATCAACTGCAATCTTTCAAGCATTCTCCTCGATTGATTAACGAAGAAATTGAGAAACATATTCGCCCAATCTATGAAGATCTTTCAAATGATGAACTACTAACGCGATGTTTAGGCAGCCATACGCGAAATTTCAACGAGGCGTATTTGCATTCTGGCAAGAAGATCATTGGAATTGCTGCTTACTTGGCTGTTGGAATTTTCAATGAAGGTTATTCTGCGATTTTGATTAGCATGCAGTTACTGAATTTGAGTATCGGTCAACAATATGAAATGTTTGTTGATAATGTCGACGCGCAACAGATCGATAGAGAAAACAGGCGCGCGTCATTATCAAGCAAAAAGGCTCGTAAAGCAAGGAGACTTGATCAATCTCAGCAAAATGAATTCTTTGAGGAAGAGGAAGGACTGCTATATGGTCCAAGAATATCTGACTAGGAGATTATTGGCGTAAGTAATCAAAAATAATATAATATAATTTTTACTATAGAAAACTTAAAAACGCGTTTTCTCGACTTTTCATTTTCACGATTTTATCTTATTTGTGTGCACGATGGCAAAAAAACTAAACGAGCTATCGACTCCATTCAAATGCGTTATTTTTGGTATCGGTTTCTCTTCTATTTGAACTAAGAAAAACCTCAAACTTTTTTTAAGTGACTTTTTTACCCAATTGAACAGTTTTTTTTTCTTGAAAAATCACTTTTTTTTCTACCTTCCAGAAATATTTGGATTTTACGTATTTCTCCTGATTTTTTTAATTCATACCGAAGATAATTTCATCGAAATTAATAATCTTCTTGGTTTCTTTTTTTCAGACAAAAATTGCGAGCTGTATCCTGCACACAGATTGGACGCGTCAGCAGCGAGGCGCTCTACAAATACATTGATAACGGAACTTAAAATACATTTCTGAAGATTGTACACATTTCTTTTTTAGTTCAAATATATATATACAACTATCCTCAGAAGTTCATTTGGCTAATTATTTTTTTCCCGTCCAACAACGCTTCCCAAAAACGGCTGAATTCGGGCCGTCTAGTTGGCCCGCTGGCCTTAATACAGTGTCCACACCATCTTCAATATGCGCTAAATCAGAGACGGTATGCACCATGGTCGCCACACCAACTGCCAGTTCACTAAAATTGTTTTCGATTAAATCAAATTCAGAGTTAATCTTGTGCAGAAGATCAACATGTTGAGATTTGATAGTATCCGCCATATTTTTTTCGGTCTTGGAGAAATTAAAATCAATGATATTTTCAAGTCTATTCTTTCATACAGATTACTTTTCATTTTGAACCCATTGCACTCCGAACCATTCTAGACATTAGCTATCAACTAATTAGCGCTAGTTTGTGGCAGAAACGTGCATTTGCAGACCGTCGTATTATTTAGTATAGTTTTAGATTCAAGTAACGTATTATATTGATATTGGACTTATATGAATTGCTTGACATCGGGAAATGAATATTTGCAAAAAAATCAATATTTTATTTTTTCTATTAAGGGGTTACCCCCAGTTGTAGCTCAACAAAAAAGGCCTTTTTCATGAATTTTTTTAAAGAAAACTACAAAACTTTTTCAAACGATTATTACATCATCTTAAAGAATACATCTTAAAGAACTTTCAGTAATTTTTTTATTGCAAAATATTACATTGTTAAGTGGCGAATGGCCGCCAATGAAATAGTGTTTTTATTTATACGGTTTGCGGTGATCAACATTGCGGCAAAGTGGATCATTTGAAACAAAAAAAAAGGATAGATTTAGTTAAATATAAGTATAAACTAGTCTTTAATCAAAGGGTTTAAAACAATATTCATTTTTTACAAAATGGCGGACGGTCAAAGTTAATAGTTTGATTTTAACGAAAAAAAATCGAACGATTAAAGTCTACATTTTTATGTATTAAATGAGCCTGCGAAATTTCAAGAAGATCGGTTTATTAGTGTTTGAGTGAGCTTGGTCACCGACTTCAGAAATGCCATTTCGAGAAAAACGCGTTTAAAGTTTTAATTGCCGGTTGTTTACACAACGGATTCTTCTCTTTCAACGCTCATATCTTAGTCAATTTTGTTCGGATCGACTTGAAATTTCCAGATCATATTCTCAGATACTTATACTACAAAAAAATGCAATAAACAAAAAATCGATTTTTTCAAAGTCGCAAGTGGGGGTAACCCGTTAAGTGTACAACTTTGCTTCCGCCGTTTTTTTCTGAAATTCGAGGCTTTATTGTAAAAAACTGGTTATACATTTATGATTCAAAGTATTGTCCATCGCTGGCCACTACTTTCTCCCATCTTTCGGGCAGCATACGAATCCCGCGTTGAAAAAACTGGTTATCTTTCGAATCGATCCACAAATCGATCCAATTTTTTACTTCTTCATAAGACCGGAAGTGCTGGTCAGCCAGGCCGTGTGCCATTAATCGAAACAAGTGATAGTCCGAGGGAGCAACGTCTGGAGAATACGGCGGGTGGGGTAGGTCTTCCCATTTCAAAGTTTCCAAGTATGTCTTGACCACTTTCGCAACATGGGGTCGAGCATTGTCATGCTGTAAAATTACTATATCATGTCTCTTGTTGTATTGCGGCCGTTTGTCTTTCAATGCTCGGCTCAAACGCATTAATTGCGTTCGATAACGATCGCCTGTGATTGTTTCACTTGGTTTTAACAACTCATAATACACTACGCTGAGCTGGTCCCACCAAATACTGAGCATGACCTTGGAACCGTGAACATTCGGTTTGGCCGTCGACGTGGAGGCATGGCCGGGATATTCCCATGATTTTCTGCGCTTGGGATTATCGTAGTGAACCCATTTTTCGTCCCCAGTCACAATGCGATGCAGAAATCCCTTCCGTCTTTGCCTTGCAAGCAGTTGTTCACAAACACACAAACGCCGTTCAACATCTCTCGGCTTCAACTCGTACGGCACCCAATTTCCTTGTTTCTCAATCATTCCCATGACTCGCAGGCGTTTTGAAATGGCTTATTGCGTCACTCCCAATGATTCTGCTAATTCTTGTTGCGTTTGACACGAGTCTTGATCAAGTAATTCCTCCAATTCTGCATCTTCGAAAACCTTCTTTCTTCCACCGCCATGCTAATCTTCGACGTTAAAATCGCTGTTCTTGAAGCGTTAAAACCACTCTCGGCACGTTCTTTCACTAATAGCGGCCTCACCATAGGTATTTGAGAGCATTCGATGAGCCTCAGTCGCAGATTTCTTCATATTAAAGCAGAAAATTAAAACCTTCTGCAAATGACGAGAATTTGGCTCGTAAGCTGACATGTTTAATCGAGAATAACTTTATGATGCAGACACAAATCGACTAATATTTCGATGGCGTTATGTTCACAAATATCTAAGCTTATTGTATGACATCTATGATCTATTTATTTCAACTACCACTTACTGCTACAGCCATCTATTGCAAAACGGCGGAAGCAAAGTTGTACACCCAATAATTTTGTACAGTATGATAAACCTTAAAACACTCCCTGATATACATTGTAGTTTGATTTGGGCACGTTTGACGATAATAAGTCGTTTGACGCCTGCTACCAGGTGTTTTACTGTCAGAACAAACAATGAAATCCTATTCTACAAACTCTCCTTATCGCTTTTAAGTGGCGCGGAGAAGTGCTCGTACCGTAGCGAGCACGCATCTCACGTTCTCTTTTATTACAAAACTTGATGACATTTTTTATGTATCTTAGTAATTTTACTATATTTTGGTTTAAATTCTTTTGTCATTTCAAGAGAAAACTTCAGGGAAACATGTCTGTCTTAAAAAGTCGTGCTGAAATAACTGGATTCCCCGTAATCAATAAACTTAATGTTCCATGAGAGGGGGCATCCGAGTGATATGTTAAAATTACGATGTCCTATGAGAGGAGACAGCGGAGTACAATGGGTTAATTGACTCTATCGAGCTCTAATTGACTTGAACGAACTTCAAATAGACATCATCATTACAGAGAGAGAGTTAGTGAGTGAGTGAGCGAGATAGCGAGATATTGCTGTGCGAAAAGCAATTCTGGTATATTATATTATTGTCTACAGGTGAACGGTCCGGCATGGCGTGTCTTTATGGCTCTCCAGCCCTTAGGTCTCAATGTGTGTTTTCACTGTGTGACATAGCTAAATGCGAAATTTGCAAATACACTTTAACTCTTCATCCAGCAAAATTCGGTTCAGCGTAGCTCATGTCCAATCAAGCTCTAGTCCTCATAGCTTGTTAGTTACAAAGGTCTTGAGCAGCAGCAGAAGGGTCAGAAAGTTCCAACTACTTAACCCTCTATAGGGCAACATCTTAAAATTTTAAAATAAGCAGTGAAAATCATTCATCTAAATAAATAAAAATACATGTGTTTTTCGAAATTCTGTTTATTTTTATAAATTTCGGAAAAAAACACAATTTTAGGGAGTGTTACAGAAATCTTACACTGCATCGACACAAAGTCAAACTCATCGAAATATTTCAATCACACAAAAACCTTATCTACACCACAAAGTACATGTACTTACCTTATATATTTTATAAAAACACACAGTTTTTATCAGGTTTTGCTATTTTTGAATTATTTTTCAAAAGCACGTAGGTGGTTTGAACTGATCGGCCGGCGAACACTGGCTTGCACGCGGCACTAACGCCTTCTATATTTTTTGTTATACTAAGTCGATACATCGGTTTGTTACGCGAATGTTACATCGACTCAAAAGGGACTAGAAAAATTATTTGAATTGTGGTAGGCAAAGAATCGCTTTGTGACAGAAATGTCACACCGCGCTACAGAGGGTTAATCAAGTAGCTTATGCTACTGATATAGCTAGTGTTAACTAGAAAACACAGCATTTTAATAGCTCTTCACCCTAGGCAAACACAAAAGTAATTAAAATATAGCAGATAATACTGAGAAAGGATATTAGCTAGTAGGCTCTCGCCTCTATCTGGTAAAATATAGCAAGGAGAAGGAGGGTACGTTGCATTCAATTACACTACCGTTTTCAAGTACTCTAGTCAGTTATTTACCCATAAGAGTAGTCGATACAGCTTCAATGACACCTCCAGTGAATATCTCCTCCAGTCTCTCACCTGTAACAGAAGAAAACGTAGTTACCTGAAACAGAAGAAAATACACTTATTAGCCTCAAACTACTTATGTATGAAAAGTTATATTTACCTTTAAGCCGCTGTTGAAGGAAATCGCCAATAAACACTCCATAGCACTGTAACTTTTATTTGAGATTCATCACGGCCCGATATTTTATGCCTCAATATCCGATCACATGATGTCATTAGTATTTTAGCGCGACTAGCAAACTCACTAGTTTTACGATTACTAATTTAACCTCGAAGCAAATGTTCAAAGTTATGTCCCTCTGCTTCAAGGCACAAAAGCAAACGTCTTTTAAAATGGCGCACGATGTGAAGCAAAGTTTGCCTTGGGATCGTAGCACATGCTCGATTAATGCGGTCTTGCATGTTTAATCTTGTCGTAGGCTGTTGTTCAAAAATAACATTTGTTATGTAGCCCCGTAAAAAAAGAATCCGGGGATGTCATATCAGGTGAACAAGAGGCTAGTTTATAGGACCTCCTCGTTCAATCCATCTACCATTGTAGTTTTCATTCAAGAAATTCTGTACGATTCGTGCAAAATGTGCTGGCGCACCATCGTGCTGGAACCACATTCTTCGTCGCGTCTCTAAATCGACATCTTCCATCAGCACTGGTAACTGATCTCTAATGAACTGTAAATAGGTATTCCTATCAACATTTTCTTCAAAAAAGTAAGGACCAATTAAATACCCATTTACAATTCCACACCATACCATAAGGCTCCAACATCTTTGATGATTGACTGTTTTATGCCAGTGAGGATTCTCGTCGGACCAATAATGGCAATTATGCCTATTGAGCTCCCCGTCACTTTGAATTTTGGCCTCATCAGAAAGAAGCACAAAATTAAAAAAATAGGATCATTTTCTATCATATCTAAAGCCCATTGGCAAAACATAATGCGCTGTTAAAATAATGAAACGGTAACTCTTGTACTAAAGTTATGTGATGGGCATGGTATCTAAGAACTTTAAGGATTCTTAAGAAGGCTCTTCTAGGTATACCGATTTCTCTTTCAACTCGGCGACTGCTAATATGAGGGTCAAGATGAATGATTGCAAGAACAGTCACAACACGAATATCATTTTCGTCATATTCATGACGCCTATGTTGACGGACCAGCTGTCCCCCACGATCTCTTTGTGTTAACTGACTCCCCAGGCTATTCGAAAAGTTTTGCGGTTCTATAGGAGAGGGTGTTACTACTAGCCTAAATTTTTTTTTTGTTATGTTGGTACACTCTTTATATAAACGTATGTGAAGTTTCATTTTCATCTGTCAATTCATTCTTTGTTTACAAGCCATTTAGTATCGACGTGTCACAGTATTTTTTTACAATGGAAAAAATCAAGTATCGTGCAGTGATTGAATTTTTGTTTTTGGAAGGTTTAAAAGCAAAGGAAATTTATAAACGAATGTTGAAAGTGTATAAGGACTCTTCGCCTTCAATTAGTACAGTAGAAATATGGGTTGCTGAATTTAAACGTAGTCGTACAAGCCTTGAAGATGATCCACGTCAAGGACGTCCAAAAACGGCAACAATACCAGAAATCGTAGAAAAAATACAGGATATCGTATTGGAAAATCGTCGACTGACTCAAAGAGATTTAGTAGAAGCCCTAGACATCTCATTGGGCAGTGTAAACAATATTTTGACTAAAGTATTGGGTTTCAGAAAGCTGTGTGCACAATGGGTGCTGCATTCGCTAACAATGGAACAAAAACACATTCGAATGCGACTTTCTCAGCAACATTTGGAGCGTTTTCAAAAGGATAAAGTGGATTTTGTGCGTCGATTCATCACTATAGATGAGAATTGGGTCTATCACCATGATCCTGAATCAAAACAAGAGGCTAAAGAATGGTGTAAACCTGGTTCTTCGGCTCCAAAACGAGTTCGTGTCCAGAAATCGGCCAAGAAGGTGTTAGCATCAGTTTTTTGGGATTCGAAAGGAATTTTGTTTGTGGATTACTTGCAAACTGGTAAAACAATAAATTCTGAATATTATTGTAACCTTTTATACCAGCTGAAGCTGAAAAAATTCGTAAAAAAAGACCCGGTTTGCAGAAGAAAAAAATTCTTTTTCATCAGTACAATGCACCGAGTCACAAGAGCATTTTGACAGTGGCTAAAATCCATGAATTAATGTTCGAACTGTAGGAGCAATCACCGTATTCACCAGATTTGGCCCCTAGCGACTTCCATCTGTTTCCAGACCTGAAAAAATTAATGCGCGGAAAGCGTTTTTCATCAAATGATGAGGTCATAACAGATGTGGAAGCGTATTTTGCAGCCCTTCCAGATTCTCACTTCAGGGATGGAATTCATAAATTAAAATCTTGTTAAAACAAGTGTATTGATATTCAGGAAGACTATTCTGAATAGTAAAGTGTATTTCAAACCATAAAATTGTGTTTTTCTTATCGAATCGCAAAATTTATTAAACAGCCTGGTATTGTTCTATGATCAGGATGTCTTCTATTAAGAAAGCGTTCTGTGTACAGTCTTGCCGCAGCACGATAATTATTATGACTTTCCCCCAGAAGCATTATCATATCAACAATATCATTGGGCTGATCATCAGCCATTTTTAATTCTGTTTGTCACGTTTGCAGAATTAAGATAAAATAATAATTAAAGTTTTATAAACTTATGAAAAGGAAAAAATTAAGCCTTGACTGCAACTGTATTATAAAAGTACTTTCTAAGATTGGCCAAAATGTAAAATTTAAAAAAACATAATTAATTTTGTCATTTAACAAAAAGTCACATGAATCAGAAATTTCTTAACAATTTTCACGATTAAAAATTAGATATTCAAAACATTTATGAGATACGTAACTTTTCAAAGATAGGATAGTTAACTTCTTCTAAATTATTTTCGAAGTCTACTTTCTATTTCAGCATTAAAAATAAAAGTTTTTATTATAACTAATAAAGTTGATTTTAATATAACCTGAAAAGTTAGCTCAAAGGTCAAATTAAAGTTTGCCTTTATTTTTATTGTCTTTCCTATCTTGAAATCTACTGAATAATACCCTACCAAATGAATTTTACTAGCAGATTGAATTTTGAGAAAGTAGAGTATAGGTAGATAGTAAGGATAAAATTTGAGATGTGCAGGGTACGCGTAGGTAAAACGAAAGACTAGCGGTTTGGGAAATAGAGGTTGACTCCAGAATCGAAAACAAAGGATTTTATCTTAAAATGTAAAGATGGCCTTAAAATAATTGTGAAAGTCAACTTCGACGTCGACTTAAAGTTCACACTTATCTTTATTCCTCTTCCAACTGCAAGCTCTACCCGGAAATGCCCTACTCACCACTCCCTACAAGCAAGTAGAACTTTGGATAGGCAGCGTAGTGATAAATAGTATTTGAGATCAATGAGTTGTAAGGGTGCTGGAGAGAAAATGAGTGTGTGTGTGTGTGTTTTCCTTATGACATTTGAAAACAAAATGGCGGTGTGATAGCTGATCTTCCAAAGCGCCTTGAAAAAAAGGTAAGTTTTGGTGGAAAGTTTCCCAATAATACCACGCGACCTAATGGCCTAATTTGTGCGTAAATATGTTTAAAACATGTTTATCTAGTGGACCTCATAGGGGTTTTTGGAAATTTTATTTTTTTTCAAATTATACAGTTTTAAAGTCAAAAACTGTCTTTTTTTCGCTAAAAAATTCGAATTCAAACACGTGTACAAAATTTTTATTTTATTATTCCTAAAAGTCACGTTAGTATGAAAACGCCTTTCAAGGTGTTTGCCCTTGATTTTTAACCTCTTGGAGGCCACAAAATAAAATTTTCTCTAGGACAAAAATAATGTAGAATTTTTTGTTCATTTCGATTCCAGCATCAAAAATAGGGATTTGGAGGATAAAACTTGAGATTGAACAGTTAATCTTAAGAGAAAGGGGGTTGTGGGGGATGGAGCGGGTTGTCGGACGGGGGGGGGGGGGTAATATGTAAAGGTCGGACTTGGGGTCAGTAGGGTAAGTATTAATAGTGCTTTAGATTAATAAAAGATTAGTTTATTTTTCCTTAAAACCACGATAATGCAGTGAAAATGCAAGAAACAGCTTTTCAAGATATTCGACCTTGATTTTTGACCTCTTGAAGGTCATAAAACAAAATTTTGTTTGGAACAAATTTTATGCAAAATTTTTTGCTCTTTCTGATTCTGGCATAAAAAATAGGGGTTTCTATTAAATAAATAAAGTTGACCTTTAACTGACCTTGAAGGTCAACTCCAAGGTCAAGATAAAGGTCACTGTTTTCTGACCCCCTATGCCTTCTCCAACTTGTCTGAAACTTTTTTCCGTATCTTGCTTAGATTCTGAGATATATATGTGGGGAAATTAGAATGGCCCACCCTGTATGTATAGAATAAATTATTTTATCTAAAACAGTTATTCTAATAAGTATTTTCACTACCCATAAATGAGTATTAAATTTCTTGTGTGTTTTATATATGCTATAGAACTAGATTTAAATAGTGGGCATAAAAATTTTAAAGCCCTGAGTTTTTTCAATAAAGAATAACTAAATTTATTCTGTTTTTTTGATATTTTTTGTGATTTAATTGTTTATAGCAAGTTGTAAATAAATAGATAACCCATTAATTTATTTGAGTTTATACAATATTCGTATAGTTCGTTCTATAAAGTGAACATACGCAAACAACAAAATAATCTACAATATAAAACTGTATGCTGAAATCAATTAACTAACTCAGTAAGCTAAACTTTTTTTTTAGATACATCCATATTTTTAGAAAGTTTTGCCTTTTTTTACAATATTTTTAACATGTTTCACAATTAGCTTAAATACCTAAAAAATATTCCATAAACGACCTATGTTTTGGAGAAGTAAATATATTAAACAGGATTGTACTTACCAAAAGATTAAAAGGATTGTAATGTATATGTAAAAGTGTGAAACTATAAAAAAATTATAGATTTCTGCACACTTCTGAACTCAAAGTAACGTTAGGTATAACTGACGAAATATAATCTTGAATTGTTATTGTTTCAGTCGAACAGAATTATCCATGAATAAAAATAATTGTTGCACATGCATGGTGAGATAAAGACCAATTCTTATCTGTTATTTCATTCAAATGAATAAAATTCATGAATAAAAATAGATTCAAAAAATCACGTAAGAAAAACAATATTGAACTTGTTTTGATTAAAATTTGCATACAATAATATTTACATATGAAAGAAAAGTTTGAATACTAAATCATAAGACATGTAAACTTCGATATTCAATTTCGTCGTTGTAGAACAATTTTCAATTTCATTGAGCTTAGTAAAAATTTTTAGCATTAAATTTTAATTGAAAATTATCGACACAAGTATATAGAATAATTTAAAATAGTTTTTAGCTAAAAAGAAATGAAGAAAAAACTAGTTTTACCCTTGTAAAAAATAAGTGATGCTATTCTTGAGCACAAAGCAACCCACACAGCACAAAAGGTTTCAAACAAACTTTCTTGAAAAGATTTCACCGAAACCTTTCAAAAATGTTTTTATATGAATTGTAAAACCTTTCAAAAACCTTTCACAAAAGAATTTTTCATAAGATTTTAAGAACCATCATAAAACATTTCGAAGAAACCAAAAAACTAAATATAACAGGGACTTTACAGAAACTTTTCCTAAAGCCTTTCAAAAAAGGTTTCTAAATCATTGTATGGAAAGCTTTATGAAAAGGATTTTGAAACATTATTGTGATATTTTAATGAAACCTTTTTTTAAATCTTTTAAAAGCATTTCTAAAATGTTTTAAGAAAACTTTCAAAAAATGTTTCTAAAAGATTCCAGGAAACATTTTTGAAAAGATTATGAGAATGTTCCTGAAAGGATTTTTTAAATTAATATTATAATAGAATCCCACATAGCACGAAAGATTTCAGTGAAAGATTCAATGTAAGGTTTCAGTGAAAACTTGTAGAAAAGTTATATTAAAACCTTGCAGATATCTTTCAAAGAAACTTAACATTGGAACATCGTTTTATGATAATAAAAACATTACGTTGAAATCTTACAAAGAAATCTTGCATCAACCTTGCTGGAGCATTTCACAAAACATTTCAAGAAAGATTCCTGTAAGGTTTTTTGAAACATCTAGTTAAAATTTTTTCAAAAAGTCGTTGCAAGATTTCATATGAATGTTTCAACGAAACCTTAAAGCAAACTTACTGGAACATTTCACAAAACATTTTAAGAAAGATTCCTGTGTGGTTTTTGAAACCTATAGTTGAAACATTTTAAAAAAATTGCTGCAAGATTTCGTATAAATGTTTCAACGAGACCTTGAAGCAAACTTGTTGGAACATTTTACAAAACATTTCAAGAAAGATTCTTGTGAGGTTTCTTGAAACATATAGTTAAAACCTTTCTAAAAAATCGCTGCAAGATTTTGTTTAAATGTTTCAACGAAAACTTAAAGCTAACTTGCTGGAACATTTTACAAAACATTTTATAAAAGAATACAGGGAAGTTTCTTAAAATATTTTCTCGTAATATTTTAGTAAGGTCGCTGCAAAATTTCTGGTAAATGTTTCAATGAAAACTTGAAGCAAACTGGCTGGGAGATATTGCAAAATATTTTACGTAAGAATACAGGGAAGTTTCTTATAATATTTTCCCGTAATATTTTAGCAAGGTCACTGCGAAATTTCTTAGAAAAATATTTAATCAATAATATTTAATTAAAAATGATTCTTTTTTCGAAACTTTTCGCAATCTTTCAAAAAACAAAAACTAGAAGCTTTCTTGAAAGTATTTTGCAATGTTACTGTAAGCTATCGATAAACTTTCGCGTTAATATTGCATGTAAACTCCACCCAAATCTTTAGGAAAACATTTCTGTAAGCTTCCACAAAAGTTTATCAGGAAGATTTTAAGAAAATTTCATATAAGCATGTTGTAAGCTTCCATGAGAAGTGCATAAAATATTAATCGTAATCTTGCAGCAGAGCTATTTGTTATCTTAAAAATTTATTTTTTATTTTGGATAAAAATACATCGACAATTTAAATTTATTATACTTGTACATATATGTAGTAAAATCTCAAGAGCTCTAATTTTGAATTATATCTTAATTTTAAAAAATACTTTACACTATAGAAGAAATTTTAAATGTAAAATTAATACAAGTGTATATGGATCGCCATACAACTTATGATTCAAATTTAAATCTTAGTTCTACAAGCGTTGCATAGCGTAATATTTAGGGCGTCTGCTTTATAATGCGAAGGACCCGGGTTCGATCCCACCGTAGGTCAAACATTTTTCTGCGTTTTTTTCCGTAAAATAATGTGTAAACATGTGCGACAATGCGAATAAACGATTAAATATAATGCGGATGTTGAAAATATGTATAATCATAATAAAAAATAAAATTCTAAAATATATAAAATACTTAATAAAAGTTTATAAAAAGGTTTTAAAAAAGTATTTTAAAAGGTTTCATTAACTACTTTCAACAATTTTTTTTTAAATATTTCAATAACTTTTATAGAAATGTTTTTAAAAACTTATATCGAAAGGTTTATAAAAGGATCTAGGAAACGTTGCTGAAGGGTTTAAAAACGGATATAAACTCATTTTAAAAACATTTTTTGAAAGCTTATAAAAAGGTTTTTATCCTTTCACGAAATCTTTTAAAAACATTTTAAAAACCTTTGGTGCTGTGTGGGAATGCTTACTGGAGCGTTTTTTTTTTAAAGTTAAATGACGTTTGTTTTAATAAAAATTCCAATTCGCTCTTGAGATAATAAAAAAAGAACAATTTTTGGGGTGAACTACATATATGACTTATGAGTTAGGATTAATGGATTTGAGATTTGTGGATTTAGACTTTAAAAGTTTGGACAAAAAAGCTACGTTGATTGTGTGCAGAGCAAAGATATGTCCTAGAATTTTACTCTTACACGCTAACACCCTGACTAAAACAACGGCAAAATATCCGATTACACGCGTTGAAGTGAAATCTTTTATGATACATTAACGTTATCTTCGGCCAATTACAAAAAAGAGTCATTATTCGTTTTGTCGATAACAAAGCTTTTAATGGAAATCGACATCTTAATCCCTTCAACTTTTAGCATTTTACGCTAAATTATCTCTCTTTATACGTTTAGCATTTTACGCTAAATTATCTCTCTTTATACGTTTAGCATTTTACGCTAAATTATCTCTCTTTATACGTTTAGCATTTTACGCTAAATTATCTCTCTTTATACGTTGACGGTATACAAATTCCAAGCAAACCGTTACAAACTCGTTTTACTGATAATAATAAACTGTACGTAGACACATTTCATACACTGTGCTCAGGCACTGATATACATTTTCTTAACGAAGGATTCGACATTAATCGTTACAATTACTCCAAAAGATATTTTCTCACAACTTTTGATTTTACACGCGATTGGTTCGTACACTGCGCTTCACATTGGAATCTCATGCGCTCAGGTAGTATACATAAAGAGATACAATTTCAAAAAGCACTTTAAACTACTATAAATTGCATAATTCATGCCGAATATGACGATGTATTGGAAATCAATGCAAGTAGACAAACCACATCGGATCAAAGTGTATGAATCATTTGTAACGATGATGGTGGGGAAGTTGTAAATACGCATATAAACTGTGAATTGTAAGAGCACCATTCAATTTCGAGCTTAATATTAGCCTGATCCATAGGAACAATAATATGTAAAATGGATTACATTATCGATATACATGGAATTTGCGATTTAAAAAAAATTTTTTACATAAAGAAGTGGGTATTATTGCACTACAAAATCGTGTCCTCGCACATTGCATAGCAGAACCACCTTGTGTGGCTTAAAGTAGGCGAGGCCTGAGAATTCTGTCCAGGAGTTTGCTGGCTGTGTCCAACATACATAGAGGTCTGTAGGACGACGGCTCGTCTACTGGACCTTTACCTTTGCTTATCAGGACTAGACGCGCTGTCTTCTTACGGGATAGAAAATTACGCGAAAATATAAAAATCATTGCAAGAATTGCTATTAAAATCTATACACGTGGAAGAGAAAAAGCCTAATTTTTAAAAAGCATTCTGGGGAGACGCGTAATAAACATAGAAGATTATGATACACCTAGTTTTTCGGAACTTGAAAAACAATTTTTAGGCACAGCGGTTTGTCTAATGCTTGGAGGTAAAAGATTTATGAATAAAAAGCATTTTTGTGTCCTACATAATGAATTTCTACTAAAGAAGTGGTTCTGTGCAAATCTACCTTATTAATACCGTACTGCAGATGATGTAACTAGTGAAATATTTTGCAACGTACTTCGAAAACACGAAAAAAGCAAAAAAATAGAAAGCTTTTTTAAAAGCTAACTCGATCGGTATTTATGGAACTGATCACATACCTTAATTTTTAAGCTTACCTGCAGCTATCATTGCCAACGTAGATGCATCCGATAAACCGAGTTCTCATTAGATCGCCATATATATTTACAAGAATGCATTCGGAAATGATTTCGACAGCTAAAGATTTCCATCTTTTCAACAACATCATTTTAATAGAATCAAAAGAAACTGTAAACAATATCGTTGCAATAAAAAAAATTAAAAGTTATAATTCGCAAGTGTGCGGTGAATATTGCGTTTTGTTTTAAAACCATACGTGAGGTGGCTTTAAGTTTCATTCGTGTTTGCGCCTCTTCAAAAAACACACGTAACAAATGTGAATTAACTGCTAAATTTTACGAAAAATTAATGAAAAAACATAAAAATGCAAAAGTCTAACGAATAAATTTATTTCCGCGTGAAACTTGTATTGGTGATGGTTATTGTAATCAAACTTGTACTTCTAAAACATTATAAATTTCTAATAATAATGTATTCAATAAATTGTAACATTTATTCTCTATACTGTCTGCCAAAAAAGTACCGGGAATTTTAAATTAAAACAACATTTTTACGTATAATAATCAAAATTTATTGGGTTGCCTTCAAAATAGGCTCCATTTGCTCCGATACATCTATGCCAACGGCACTTCCAATTATCGAAACATTTTTTATAGGCGCTTCCCGGTATGGCCTTCAGCTCGTGCGCCGAATTTTGTTTTATGGCTTCAATCGACTGAAAATGGGTGCCACGGAGCGGCAATTTAAGTTTTGGGAAAAGGAAGAAGTCACAGAGAGCCAAATCCAACGATTACGGTGGTTGTTCAAGCGTGTTCGTTGAGTTTCTGGCGAGAAAGTCGGTTACAATCGTAGCTCGGTGATACGGCGCGTTATCGTCGTGCAAAATCCACGAGTCGTTCGCCCACAAATTTGGCCGCTTCTTACGGATACGCTCACGCAAACGTTTCATAACGCCTAGGTAATACTCTTTGTTTACCGTCTGACCCTCTGGAACAAATTCGTAGTGCACCACGCCACGGATATCGGAGAAAACAATGAGCATCACCTTCACTTATGAGCGGCTTTGGCTTGGTTCTTTCGGTTTCGGCTCGTTTTTTCCCACCCGTTCCGATGCTTGCTGGCTTGTTTGCATATCGTACTCGTACACCCACGTTTCGTCACCAGTTATGATGCATTCCATGAATGCAGGATCGGAATTAGCGCGATCCAGCATGTCCAAAGCGACCTGTTCGCGATAGCGTTTTTGAAGAAAATTAAGCTCTGTTGGAACGAGTCTTGCGGCCCAAAATATCAATTAAAATCATACTTGTGGACTCGTGGGATATCTCAAGTTCATGTGCTATCGCTCTCAAGCTGGTATGACGGTTTTCAAGCACCATTTCCTTGATTTTATCGACGTTATCTGCGGTCGAAGCCGTCGATGGGCGTCTGGAGGCAAGTCTTCGACGACTTCACGACCCTCCTTGAAGGCTTTATACCACTCATACGCATGGGTTTTCGATAGTGCTTTATCACCAAAAGCCTTTTGCAACATTTTCAATGCATCGGCACACGAAATTTCATTCGCAACACAAAGTTTTAGACAAATTCCTTCTTTAACGTAATCACCCATTGTAAGAAATCGGCACGCACTATTGACATCGACTGACTTAACCAGCTACTGTAAACATACTCGTTGACAGATTCCACTCAAACTTGGCATAGTCATTAAGGACAGTTGTACCAACCTAGAAAAAAAAATTTTACCGACCTAAATTGCCCCGTCAGATTTAAATCGGCAATTCCCGGTACTTTTTTGACAGAATGTATGTCTTGTAAATTATTTCGTACAACCACCATCATTTTATATTCCATTAACCTCATCGTTTTTCGTCTTATACATACGTAGTACCGTAACAAGGCACAACTTGCTCAACGCTTCTTTCTCCTCATTCCCTCCTTCCTTTTCAGCGTCACTCTCTTTTTTTACTTTCTTCATCGTTTCAAAATTCGTAGTTCGTTATCTATTAACTTATCGAGTTTATTCTTCTGCTCGTTTGGTAATTCTAACAACCCTACAGATTTTTCAATGCTGCATACTCCTGATCGTGTCTTTTTTCTCTGTAGCGAGCTATCTATGCTGCAAATAGTAATTATATCGGTTTTCGTGAGTTCATTCATGCCGAGGAGCACATCGTAGTTCATTTTCGGTATTTCTAAGAATGTATATTTTATAGTGCGTCCATTTATCACAAAATTGCCTGTACACTGTTTTCCCAGTTCTTATACAGTTCCGTCAGCCAACACTGCTATTTTATCTCTGGGTTTGATTTCCCAATTATGATTTTTGCATATTTACGCGTATTTGCTATTTATATGTGAATTTACTGATCCGGTGTCTATTAACGATGTTGCTTCTTTTTTCCCGATTTTAATCTTCGTGAATATTCTGTTATCCTCTTCGTGTTTCCTCTATTCACTTCTAGCCGTCCTCTTTCATTTGCGAGATCGGCTCGATTCGAGTTTTCCGACTTCGGGCAATTACAATCTCGCCAGAGCACACCGTCGCGACCGCAAAATGAACAACATTTTTTCGATTCGTTTTTACATTGACACCTATCTTTCCATTAACATTCCGTCCTAACGAAAGGTTTTTCTATATTTGACACTACGCTACGGCCAGGAGGTTTATTATATGTAAATTTTGAAGGCATATCTATCTTTTTCTTATCAGTTTGTGCTTTTGTTTCCTCTAACTCCTTTACTCTCTGTATTAATTCACGTGAATTTTTTAATTCTATTTTTTTAATTAATAAACGACTTTCAGATTCCATATTACAATATAAAATATCTATTTGTTGTTCTATTGTATATTGTAGCCTTCTCACCGTGACATTAGCGTCGATAACGCTTTTACATAGTATTAAACTCTTCTACGTTATTTCTAAACCATAATAACGCGTCGCCTCTTAATGATTCCGGAAAATCTGCAAAGATTTTTTTATCCGAGAAATTGTAAGGGTTTTGCAATTTGTGTAATATTTCTAAAAAACTATATAAATCTCTACCGTTGAAATGTCATTTCGCAACATTTCAACGGTAGAGATTTCTATAGTTTTTTAGAAATTTGTCATATATAATCGTTATCTTAATATCGCGAATTTCCCGTCTATGCAAATATTTCATTCGGCTAATTGTTTTATCAGATCATTTATGCTCAACTTGTACACCCACGATACCGCCGTTTCATCGCTGTCATCGTTTACCGTAAGAAACAATAAAAAAAAAGAACCAAATCTCTATCAATGTGTTTCTTTTTTTCAAAGAAAATCTGTTCTGGCGCCATGTAACAAGGTGCAACTTGTCGTGAAATAAATTTTTGTAATTTTTAAAAATGATGTATTATTCGATTTGTGATTTCCGAGTGTACCTCGAAGAGCAAAGTTGGCTTATTTGTATAAAAAACATGATGCTGTATACCGTAAATTTAAACGCACGAATGATACGTCGCATTTACAAAACTTCATTGACGTAAGACGACCTACAGACTAACGGACAGAGAGTGGGAGAACATCCTACTACCACAATCGGCTGTTCGATGCTCTTACAAATAATAACGCTTGGAAAAAACTAAGAAGCCTGGAACTTTTATCCAAGCTTGAGAAGAGATTGAATGGCTTCTTATCCGATGATTTTAATAGGCACTTGGCGGTGTGTCGATATTTCCCTGGGATGATGGAGCAGAGCGGCCTCGTGGAGCAGACGGCATCCCGCAGTATTATTATTAAAACACTACCGGTCATTGGAGTTTCTCTAGTGCAGCTGTTCCATCACTCTTTCTTGAGCGGAGTTTTCTCTGCCATCCAGAAGAAGGCGCATATTATATCGTTAAAGAAATGTAAAGCTCCTTCGTCAGCATCGGATTTCCGACTGACAGCGATGCTGTGCTTTCTTTCAAAAGTACTAGAGAAGCATCTAACGGCCTCTCGCTTTCTAGATCTTCATCAGAATGGTTTTACCCAACTGTATCATCCAATGCTAATCACCTTACTTAAATTTACTGACGACATTATATGTGGTATATATAAAAATGGTGACGCTACTACTTCAATTCGATTTTAGTAAAGCATTTGACAATATATTTGATGTCAAGTCCTTGTACCCATGATTCTGCACGGAATTTTATATATTTTGTTATTAAACTCGCTTCACCACAGGTTTGAGACTTGATAATTATTGATACTCGAGTTTTCCTCCATCCTCTGTGGCCAAGAGATCTGCGTTCACTCTGGACAAAGACTTTAAGGGGTTACACGCAGTTGCGAGGCTCGAAAAATACGTTTTTTTATAAATTTTTTATAGAATCAGTTTTTATTTATTAATTAAAAGTGATGGTATGTAATTAAAATAGAGCCAACTTTTAAGAATACAATAGCACGTCGATCATGTACAAATATTGATGTGCACCGCTCCTGTAGATGATGTCCCGAACGACCTCCAAAAAAAGACGCTTAGTGGTGATCGCTATTTCGGCGGTTTGGATTATCTGAAATCAAAAAATATCATAAAAATTTTTCGTTTTTGACTGAAATTTTCGCTCCAAATTGTTAAAAAAAAATAGTAATAATTCTTTTAAATCTTATCTTAATCTTAAATCGTTCAATACCTGAGGAATATATCTAAAAAGATTGTGTTAAAATTTGAGACTGATCGGTTGAGCCATTTCTGAAAAATCGAGATCACCGATTTTGAAAATGCCGTTTTGAGAAAAACGTGTTTGAAGTTTTAGAAATAGTTTACTCATAGTTAAAATTTTTTTTTTTCAACTTACATGGTATCATCTATTCCAGGGCCATAAGAGGGACCTTCCGCAGTATCGTTAGCTTTTAATAAGTCCAGCTGGTGTTGTCGTCAAGCCATTCTTCCTTCTTGCGTGCTCCTATGCGCTCGTACGACGGAGATCATCACACGCTCTGCGTTCTCTTTGTCGACATAAGCATGAGCTGCGGTGCTCAATAGAACTTCCTAATGCACTCATAAAGTAGAATAATGATTTCGTATCATTATTGTATTCATTCATGAATTCATTATTTTCATCACCTTGGTTTTCAGCAGTCGCTTCTTTTTCCTCGGTACAGGCTTTTTCAAACAATTTTTCAGCTGCTACTTTCACACAAGAGTGAATGTTGTCAACAATCAAGTCATAAGTGTTTTGCGTTAAAAAAGCAGGCCACAAAATTTAGCTGCGCCTTTTAATCCTAGTCCCAGAATTCTCATCACAAATATAAATCGTTTGTTTATTTCGTAAGAGTGCTTCACAAAAGGACTGGAGTTTATAACACGATTTTTACATTTGTCACACACAACAACGATTTTAAAACCAAGTCCACGGGGAGAAGCAGTTTCAAATTTTATTTTTCTGTCAGAAGAGTTACATTTTACATAATCACTTATCGCAGCAAATACAGTAATGAAATTTATAATTCTATATTCAATCGAAGGATCACGTGAAACTAAAATCCCTTCCTGCATTTTGAATTTTTTAGCGGATGTACTAAAACTACTTTTATCTGTTTCAGCAGTGTTTGGATTAAAAGCCTGTGTTCTCTTTTTAACTTTAGAAATTTGTATTTTTTCGGTACTTCTACGTAATCTTAAACATTTACGGGGCATTTTTATAACTTTTAAATAAAATTTACTCCAATGTAAAACAAAAAATCACGAACAACAAGTTTCAACTGAACGCACGACTTTACCACGTGGCAGAACTCTTTAGACTGACGAAATACTTCTATTTTAGGTTATAATTGCCAAATGTTACCATGAAGTAATAAGTGAACTTATTATACTCGCCTTCTACGGAAAAACACAATAGAAAAAGGAACCTCAGGTAGCGCGTGCACTGACTGCAGCTGCTACTCCGGTTCTTACTCTACCTGCTTTCTAACACTCTGACGTGGCCAAACAAATTCAGGTATATCTCCGAAAATATTTATCGGATTGGCTTAAAATTTTTAGAGAATATACTTAAATATATGTACATTCCGAAAATGCAAAAAAAAAAAAAAAAAAAAATAATAATCGATTTTTTGAAAATTCTAACTCCGTATAACCCCTTAAATAAGTAGAGAATACTAGGTTACGCTCGTCCATTTATTAAAAATCTCCAGCATTCCATGCGTAAAAATCTATCTTTGAAGGCAATATTGATTACCTTCGAGGCAGATATCGAGTCCCTCCTCCCTACTTCGCGTAACTGATGCCAGCACAGTACATCGTCTCATCAACCTCCGTCGTATATTTTAACCTGCGCATACATAAACGCAAATCGTCTTCTAACTCATCACGCTATAATTGAGCATGTATGTCTCTTGAAATTTTTTGACATTTTTGCTATTTCGGAGACTTCTCTTAGCGATATGGATAGTTCGCTCTCTGTTGCTATTCTGAATTGCAACTTAATTCGTTTGAACAGAGTTGGTAAAGCAGACGTGTTGGCATCTATTTAAAGGATCACTACCTCAGACCCTCTTTATGACAATACCCCGGAATTTATTTTTATGGAAATCTCATTATAATACAAGAAACTTTTATTTGCTATTGTGTATCGTAGACCCACTGCAGCCTTCCTGACACTATTTTTAAAAAATCTTAATAAGCTTTTAACATTATAACATAGGCGTATCGTATGATAGAATAATTGAGTTTAGGCTAGATAAGCTAGTTTTTGGCGCGTCTTCCCGCGTTTCAAGCATCTCTCTTCCGCCATTTTTATCGCTTGAACGCGTGTCCTTTCCCCGCGTCTCGGCAAGTTTTCCCGCGCGAGTATTTTTGTAGTTTTGGTGCGCCCCGGTCGTGCGTGTTTTTCGTGCAGGTGTGAAGCTGCGAGCTGCATCTCACAGGGCACCGCCACCAGAACGCAGAAGCGTATATTCGAGGCGACGTACCCCGATACCAGCAACTCTGTTCGGCGACGTCGAAGTCCCGCTTCGAACGGCATTTCTCTTTGTTGCGTGCACGGCTGGCCAGCCACCGTCGTAAGTTCGTTGTGAATTTAATTTTGGCGCGCATAATTTTGTTTCTATTATTTATGTCGAAGTAACCCTCACCGGTTACTCCGCTTTTTGTCGCATTTATTTAACGGGGTTCGTGCGAGTGAGAGAGCGTCATCTCTCTCACTCTCGTATAGTCAGGGCGAGAGAGTTGCGTTCTCTCTCGCACTTGTGTAAAAGTAGGCGTGCGCGAGTGAGAGAGCGGTATCTCTCTCACTCTAGTAGCAGCAGTGCGGGAGAGTTGTGTTCTCTCTCGCACTCGCATAGGGTTAGGCGCGCAAGAGTGGGAGAGTGCTTTCTCTCTCACTTCAACGGGATCAGTGCAGGAGAGTAGTCTTCTCTCTCGCACCCGTACAATATAAAGCGCAAGCGAGTGAGGGAAACCTTTCTCTCTCACTCCTGTAGGCGTAGTACGAAATTTTCTTTCTCTCTCGCACTCATATCGTGCTTCGCGTGCGTGAGCCCGGGTAGCGCGGAATAGCGCGCGTTTAGCCCAGCTGTTTAGTAGATTTTGTTACATGTTACTTGCGTTCCTCGTACATTCTTTTTGTAACTTTTTTATTTATTTATCCTGTCTATTATTTATTCTTTGTTCTAATTTATATTTTTTCTGTTTATTAAAATTGTTAAATTATTTTATTTATTTCAACATTTTTGTTTTCTTTCTTTTTTTATGTTTCGTTCTTTTTTTACCTTTTTCTTAGTTTTATTATTACTTTTCTTTGGCTTTTTATAATTTTTTTTTTATTAATGTTTTCATAAAAATTATCTTTTTCTTTACATTCTCATTTATAAAGCATTTCTCTTTTCCTTTTATTTTATTTAGTTAATTTTTGCTCCATTCATTTTCTTCTTTTAACGAGGAACTTTCAGCTTCCTCCCGAATACCGCCCTCCGAGATTTCAGCTAGCCGGCGAGCACGATACACGAGCTGCGTAACGACGTTTGCGCGGCGTTGCGACGGGTAAGTTGGGTCCAAAAGACGGCTTCTCATGTCCGGACCCAAAAGCAAAGACGTCCGAGAGTTTATCGACCAAAAAGGGGACGCAGCGAGCGTATTGGCACCTTTCGCGAATTGCGTGTCCCCTAAGGCTAATTGCTCTGGTGGTGGTTTGTTTTTTACATAATAAATTTTTTATATAATAATCTCACCAACCTTGGTCTTTATATGGTTCTCTCAGACTTCACACACCATGCTAAGTGTCCTTGTCATATCTCGCACACCTAGCTAGTTATTTTTATTGTGCATGATGAGTCTGATGTACTTTCTTATTAGTCCAGTCAGATTCGACTTTTTTCAAAAAAATATTAAAAAAGGGAGTTTTATCCTTGAAAGTTATTGGGGAGGGTGTCAGGATATTAGGGTGAGTGTTTGCGGTTACAGATTTTTATCGATTTTTGTTTAAACAATGAAAGAATATACGATAAACCGGTTTTTTGCTTATAACTTTCGAACCTTTGTTGATATGAAAAAATGTATGAGACTTAATTGTAGGTATTAAAATTATCTCTAAAGTAAGTAAAAATGAGTTAAAATTGATTTTTTTTCTTGCAAAACTGAAAAAACTGCTCATTTAGGCCTTTTTTACAATCTCGTATGAACAAATAATTTTGGCTTTTAAATAATCGTAGTGCAGCTGAACTCGAAGATCTTTATATGATATATAAGTAGCATAAATTTTAACTTTAAATATTAATAAGTAAATTATCGTCATTGTTATCGTTCTCGCAATTATTTAAATCTATAATTGGAAATAATTCAAAAACAGTGTCTGCGTCTTCTTCTAAAGTGCATACAGTTTCGTCGCATACTTGTCTTGTCTTATCTTCTTTATTTGTGCAAGTTTCGCCATGGCAACCTGCACATAGGTGTGAGCAACGTAAACCGTGTTTTCTGCAACCGCAATTCTTATTTTTGCAACCACTTTCGCATCTACAGGTAATTAACATCGGGAATTCATTTGGAATCAACGGCTCATCAGTAAAAATGGCTTATTATCCTTGCTCAGTTATTTTCCATCCCCACTGCTGAGCATCAATCTCATTTCCTAACCATGTTTAAATTTGATAAAAAGTTCTAAAGGAGTGTTGCTTTGCAGCACCTGCAGTCGGAGGTAATAATTCTAAATTAAAAATTTTTTTATAGTAGATTTCTGAAAATGTATGAATCTTGAATCTTCCAATATTTTTTGCTCTTTCTTTGTGCTATGTAATGCTGCTACTATTTTATTTCCGCAATTCTCGATCTCCGATCGGCTTGCATTCGCATTATAAAACTTGTCAGCTAGCATTTGCAATATTGAATCGTTTTAAAATAGTTTAATTAACTTATTTTTGCCTTGCTTATAAAAAGATAATGTTGTGTCGCAGCCTGTGAATGCATTGAAAAAAAATATATATTTTTTGAATTCGTCGAATTTAAAAGAATCATTGGAATATATCAGCGGTACGGTTTTTCCTTTGTTTAGTTTTAAAAAATAGATATTTGAATCTAACGAAGCTAATTTTGTCAATAAAACTAAAAGGTATACATCCTCGCCAACAATTACAACGTTGTTATCATTAGTTCTGGACTCAATAGCTGCTGTAATAATAAGAGAGTCGGCATCTTCCTTGGAGATTTTTGTTATGCAGCCTACTTTATTAAATTCTACACATAATAATTTATTTAATTTTTCCTTATTTTTATTGCTAGATAAAACTTTTTCCTGGGAAAATGTTATTTTTGTTGTTACATCAAAAATTATATCAGTTCTTACACTTCTTTGTTCACGTCATAAGCGCTCAGCTGATTTTGTATTCGTTTTTAAGTAGCCATCGAAGACAATGCAACAATTTTTTGTGTAGTACTTTAATAAATATGCCACGTATTGATGTAAAATTACACTTATTGTCTCATTAATATGCCACACTACTCGATTAAGAAGTCCGCCAGCAATAACATATAATACATTTGAAGACAGAAGCACGGAAATCTCATTAAAATTTTCGTAAGAAGCTGATTTTCGAGTTTTCCGCATTCTTTCGTCGTCAAATAATTAAATTGGATACAGTGCTAACTCATACGTCATAAATTTTTTCACATAATTTTTTGATTCAATGTTTAGTGACAATCATTGAAAAATTAAAGTAGGGTCGATAATTTATGTGTTCTTATTCACTTTCATTAAAGAATTGACTGCCTTTAAAGGTAAGATTTTATTTTTAGGATAAAGTTTTACCGTGCCAAAATTTTCGCCAATCATTTTATTCATCGCATCTATACTTACTGATAACACCTTATAGCAATTAATTTTTTCATCACCAATCACACTGCTGCTAATTAATTAAATTTTATCTGTCACAGGAAACGGATCATGCGTATCAAAGAAATGAATTAGCTTTTGTAAATCTGCAGCATCTCGGGAAATTCTGCAAGATCTTGTATCAATATGTTGTTCGGAAGTTACGTATGAAATGTTGCAAAATGGTTCAATCGCATCAGATACTTCAACTACAACTATCATCGAGAGAACCCATTTAGAAAGTACACTTTCTGTTATACCACGTCCATGCGTTAACCCGCCACTGGTTTTCATGGTTCTCATTAACGTTTGCTCGATGACCATATCTGGCTAAATCCCCGAACGATATTTATTTGTACGTCTGACTGTAAAGTATCCTGCATTTGTAAATTTTTCATATTCAAAAACATCCATTTGGGATTCTAATACATACATTTCTTGTAAATATAAATGACTAGATTTAGCGTACAATAAATGACCACTTGCATGAAAATAAGGTAACATTTTCTGCATGTTTTTTAAATGAAGATCCCAATCACCAGTTCTTTCTGCTTGTATGAACTGTTTCATAATTTGTTCTATCGTAAAATACTGAACCCACAGTTGTACAGCAGGACCGTTGTTTTTAAGACTATTTAATTAAAAAATAAATTTATTTTTCAACTGTTGAAAATCAGTATTTTTCATAGCGCTTTTCAAATCGTCCTCACTAACTTAACTTAAAATATTATTTAAAATATTTATGTCATTTTCATAGAAATCCAAAGTAGACAAAATTTTATGTGCGAGTAATTGTTGAACTAAAAAATGTCCTTGAACTGCTCTTGAAAAAGCATGACCGACGAGAGCTTTTTCAGCTGCTATTTCTGCATATAATTAAAAAAAAGCTACCTTTAATCCACTACCGTCCATAATAAAGCCTGACGAGCCAAGGTATGACATGAGTGTATGAAAACCTCCTAGTCTTACGATTACAAAATCTATAGTTTTTTTCATTTTCTGTACCTCTTAAACAAGCTAAAATCTCCTGAGCCTTATCGTACAATAGCTAATCAAAAGTAACGAACGTATGCGTTTGATTATTTGCTTTGCATCTAACATCAGCTTTAAGCCACACAGTCAAAATTGTGTCGTATTGACTTGGTGGAGCATTTACAAATGGTAGTAGAACAATTTTTGTTAATATGTACTCTTTTGCTTCAGTAGTAAGTTCCATAAATCCATTCCAACCGGCAGTTTTGTCTAGATTTTTATATTTCCTATAAAACGATAAAAAGTCTGCCGAAGTAATTTTTATGTCGTTTGAAATTTGATTTGTTGAGTACTAATTTTTGATCTGTGACGTGGTGTTTTTGCACCAGTCACATGAGGAGGCCAAAGCATAGCCTGTAAGCCTCCTCGTAGCCTGTGATACCCCCTTTACAATCTAGGCAGTCTCGCAGGACTGCCACGCTCAGCCCTAACTAACAGCCGCGCAGGGCTGTGCATTCAGTACCTTCCCCAGGTACATGGGCTTGGAGCTTAAGTAAGGCTCCAGCGAGGAGCCAGTCTCAGGAGCCCATGGCTAATCGATGGCAGTGCTCGCACACACTGCAGCAGGGTTCCTTCCCAAGCTCTCCCTGTCCTTGTCGTGGTTCCCGTACCTGTAACCTCCCAGACAGTAGTTAAAAGAAGAAGAAAATAATAGTAGCAGCTGCACCTTGGAAAGGAAGTACAAGCTGCCACACAACACCATAGGAAATTGGAAGAGGAGGTTGGGAGGCAAGCAAAGACACCTAAGTACCGCATCTACGTGCAAGTAATTACGTACCTGGAATTGTCTAGGAGCGTTGCCTCGCTGGCGCTGCTCGCAGGCCATCGCTGTCCCCGGCACCGCCGCTTCGCTTTCTCCACCGCTCATAGTTCGATTCGCCTGCTGTTGATCCGCAGCACTGCCGCACATGGAAAGGAGAGAGAAGAGGCAAATTAGTCGACGCCTACCAGCCATGGAACGCGTCGACTTACCTGGACTCCCTGGACATCGGATGTAGATTCTCGCCGCTTCAGAGAAAATAAAACAACACTGGCACTCGCGAGCGGATAACCTAAACGCGCGTTGCTGGCACGCGGTAATGTCAACTGCCGACATCGCTGAGCGCGCGGCGGCTGCGTCGCGTATCGTATTTTACACGTACGTTGCGCCGGCGCAGAACGATTATCTAAAATCCGCGCTCGCGAAAGTGCCACGCAGGAGCTTCTCGTTCACTCTGTTCGGGTCCGTATTAGGGAAAAGTTACGATATTAGCAAGCAGTAGACACTCCGTCCGGTGCCATAGTCGCGATCATTAGCCTTAGTAGTTCGACTCCGCATCCGTATTTTTTTTTTAAACGAAACGAGCGTGTTAGAGCAGGAAAACCGTTCTTGTTGTATTCGAGGCGTGTAGAGAAAATCTGGTAAGTGCCAAGGTGCAGTGGCTGTTACCAGGAAACATCCCTTCAATGAATCGTCCCCGTTTCCTACCCAGCTGTGTGTGTGCGACCGCGACGCGTGCTACGCGCCATTTTTGTCTTTTCGCGTCTTGCATGCCCGCGACCGCTCTAACCGTGAGCTAGCCGTGCGAACGTAATTTCCGCGCACAAAACCGCGCTACGCGAGTGTAGCTGGCGCCCTGGGCTCGCGTAAAAACGCGATCATTGTGTATTTAGTCAATTTTGAGTTCCAATAAACGTATTTGCTCGCGTCTATTTTAATCGGATGTTTTAACTTGCACTAGCAAGCAACCTGCCCGCTTTCCCCTTACATTTGTACTCCACCCTGATCCTCAGCGGCGTTATAGATCATAATATTTTTACGACCCACTGAATTACCCTTCTCGAAATTCTGCAGAGGAATTAAACCAAATTTTCCAGTAGAATTAGCACCTGGAATTCTTTTTAGTCGAGTAATCGCGTTCGTAGATTTTACTGACGAAGAAGGAGATACACACATAATGCCATCCATAGAATAAAAAGTGTTTTGTCTATCTATTGTATTTGTATTATGGTCAGCATTGTCAAATACAAACTAAATATAAGAATTCGTTAAGTTATACTGCTGCGGATCATAAATAATCAAAGCTTCGAAAAGCAATGTCTCTTCATAGGAAGCACAAAAACCTACGTTGTGTAAGCTATCAATTAAACTTCTAGATGCGTGTTTTTTGTGCATCATGGATGACAATCCTAATAAAATAGGCGATAAAAAATGACCGTGGTCTGACTGCAGAAGTAATGCAGTGTGCATGTGTTCTAATTTGATTGTCCCATTTCGCAGAATTTTTTGACTTCTTAGAACGTTTAATTAAAATTTCTAGAAATAATTTTAAATTAATTAAAATGTCTGAATCAATATTATCTAAGAAAAAATTTGGTGATGGATAATTATCGAGATCATAATATTTAGATCGAATTTCTTGCAATATTATTTCAGCAGCAGCTTTTATTATGCTTTTTCTTTTTTCCTCTTATTTATCTTCCAAACAACTATTGTACCAATTCTTTGTTAAAATTTGTTCTTTAATATCCAAAAAGCATATTATATAGTCATTTTTTACGGAATATATTGCAATTTCTCGTTCAAAATATTCGAATAACTTTTGTTTTAAGTACTAAATATTCGGTTTTTCACCTGTTTATTTATCAAGAATATATCTTAAAGAAAATTGGCATTCATCTGAATTATCTTATATGTACAAAATAACAAACTGCAAATACGATTGTATTGCGTCATCTGCAGTACGCCCTACTGTCTTATTTCCTCGATAACTGAAAAATTTGATCATGCAATTTAAATGATAACGTGCATTTATTTTTTTTAAGATTGACTGTGTTAATTAATCGTGGATATATAAGATTCGTATACCCATCATTTTCTAACCCACGCTCTTTAATGGTTTTTCAAATGTTTTCACCTGTTTTATCTTTACTTACATGTATAATTTTGCAATAGCTTGATAGTTTTGACCAATACTTTCCTATATAATCGTTGGATGTATCGTCACCGCAGAAAAAGCATAGAAAATCAAAATCGAAATGTCGAGCATCGCTGGCTGATCGGCGTTTTCGCAAAGTAGATGCGAATGTTTTCTTGGCTGCTGCATTTATATTTCTTTCTCGTATATACGCTGAATGACAATTAACGTGGATATCCAACGATGAGCACTTTTCCATTCGCAAATGCTTCTTATCTTTCCTTTCCTCACTTGCTTTAATCAAGGAAGCAATAGCGCGTTCTCCAATAGCCCGTTTATTTTTCTCTAAAAGTTTTTCATCACACAATAAACAAACTGCATTGATTTCTTCCATCATTAAAAATGCTGTGCTGAAATACAGAAAAAATAGCAATTTATTTATAATATTACGTAATATATATTTAAATGAAATTAAAATTTCTGTACATTAACTTAAAATGACAAATGTCACATTGCTTTGTTAAGTGTATTAATGATAACTCGTTAGGTGTATTAATGAACGTTTCGCGTGCTAAATATTTTAGATTATTATTTGAAAGTTAGCTCCACTGAAAAGAGAATTAATCAAAAATCGTCTGAAGCGACTTTATTTGATTTGTTAAATGAAAAAATTCAAAATTTATTTTTGTAAAAAAATTGAGTACTAAATTGTATAACTGTATAAAAAAATATTTTAAACGAATTTAGGAATTAAAATTGATGTATTTTTAATAAAATAACATACCTTTCTTATTTCACGTATCGTAGTTGTAAGATGATGTTCTTACGGACTTTGATAAAAAATAACTTGCAAAAGAATTAGAACCTAAACGACTGCTAGCTGCGTTTTTTCAAAATTTACACACGCGTTCTTGATGAAACAATCACAAAAATTATTAAAAAATAAATCATAAACAATCAGCACTTTAATATGTTTTGGTGAAATCTTTCTAAACTTTCCAAGTGCTTCGTAGACAAAGCTCTCTCAAAGACCGTTGAAATGTAACCGCCAAAAGGATCCAACACAAAATATATAGATATGTTAGAGCAGCTGCTGGCCAAGTCTTTTCAAAACTAGCGCGTGCGTAGTATTGACCACATGTTCTTCTTCTACTTGTAAAAAAAAAAAAAACTTTTTAGTATATGTATGCGATTGGCATTGCATTAATGTATAATAATACGCAAACTGTATATAGAGCATAAATAAAAATAGATTTTTCATATAAGTACAGAAAATATTAAAGTTTCAATTCTAAAATCTTCAACATTTCCTTACGAATAATTTTCAATACGATATGAATATTATTTACAGTGTTGTAACAAAATAATGTTTAAAATTAAATGCTTCATTAAATTTTCTACTTAAAATTACTTTTTACACAAAAATCTGTACTAGTAGTTATCATTACTTTTCTATGCTACCTCAAATTAAAAAAAAAAAATCATTATAGTAGAATAATTAGTTGCTGCGATATCGCGAAATTTTTTCACTTTTTAAAATATAAGATGCGTGATCAGTTTCAGTTGCGCAACTGCGTTAGCACTCAGCTAGCTAACGAGAACGCAGAGCGCATGCGCTCCCCACTTTCTTGCTTGCGCGACGATCTTTGCGAAAAACGCGCTTACGAATATTTCTATAAATTCAATTAAATATTTATATTAATCATTGTCTAAATATCGGATACGATAGTTTAACTTTTACTCTAGACTACCTGTAAATTTAAGCTCTTAATATTAATAAACAAAGCGACAATGATTTAAAAAAAGAAAAAAAAATTATCTCAGCTCCAGAGCATCGTAAAGCTACCAGAAATAGCTTAAAAGTTGCAAAAAATCGTATCAATCGGATAATCGATGTGTAGATTCTATTCGAAAAAGTTTTACTACTTAAAATAAATTGTTAAGATTATATAATTTTTAAAGTCGTTTTTAAACAATTTAAAATTAAATCAACTTTTTCTTTAATGTACTTTATAGTACAACTCTTCACGAGTAAAATAAACTTTTCAAGAAGTCTGTAAGACATCTGTAGAATAAAGAAACTAAATTTTGCTATGAGGCATTTTAAGGGGACATTTGCCTTTAAAATTGAAAAAAATAACACTTTTTGAAAATTTGATTATGAAAAAACTATTATATTTATTGACAAAATTTCATTTGGACATTGTTAAACCGTCTCTAAAGAATATAAAAAAAATTTATTTTTTCATTTTTAGTTTCCCTTGGCTGCTGTAGAGGGCGTCATCCAAAAGTTACTTTTCAAACGGTAGGACATACTGTGGACCTCCTGTAACAGATTTTTAAAAAATTCAAAATGGATTCTATTCTTTAGACTTAAAACTATACAATAAGCCTCTAAAACTCATACTTTTTTATATTTTGAAGTTTTTGTATATATATTTCTGAAAAATGCGAAAAAACGGCATTTTTTGAGGGTAAGTCACCCCCGTAAAAAAAGGGGGGTATTTTTTCTAATTTTTAGAGTTTTATTATTTACTATTTTCAATAAGTAATCGAATGCTCTTTGGTTTTTTAAAATCAGTCAAGTAGATTCGGAGAAAAATGTTCTACCAGTTTGAAAAAGGTAGTTTCGAGAAAAACGCGTTTAAAGTTTTTTTACCATAATTTTATTGAATAAAAGGTCGAAAACTTTTTTTTAGCCTTAATCGGCTATTCCTGGTAAATGCTGAGGACCCTCGTTATCTAGTAATTGCTGTAAGTGGCTGGTCAAAGCTTTTTTCTTCTTAATTCGACCTTCTTTGGCTTGAAAGATACGGTCCTTGTCAACTTTTTGCGCAAAAGCCGTTGCAGTTTTGCCAATTTTGATGCCCATAAGATCCATAATAGCTAGGTAAGTTCTCGAACCATCGTTAAAAATGGATGCTGCGATTCACGCTGCAATTTCAGTCACATCTTTGCAAGAAAACTTGCTTTTCGGAGAAATGTTCCAAATCAAATTGTTGTAACTTTCGTTACTATTTTGAGTATTTTTGCCAAGACATCTTTGCAGCAACTCATCACTACTACAGTCTGTCAAGTATGAGCGTGGTCGTGTTAATTTATAAAAAAATTTATTTGATAAAACTTTCATATTTATATATACATTGTACACATTACAAACAATAATGCAATTTGGTCAATAATGTGTCCAGTCACCACCGGCGTCGATAATTGCCTGGCATCTCCGAGGCATGCTTTCTACTAATTTGACGGCGTATTCTAGTGGCAAGGATCTCCAGATTCGACGAATTTCGTAAGACAACTGCTTCATAGTGTATGTGCGTCTTCCATGAAGCTTCCGTTTAATATATGCCCACACATTTTCAATAGGGTTTGCATCGGGCGACTGCGACGGCCAATCCAATGTAACGATGCCAGATTGAGTCTTCCACTGAGTACAGAGCTTGCTGCGGTGTTTAGGATCGTTGTCCTCCTGCAGAATGCAATCTTCATTTTTTGTGATGAACCATCGTTTGGCAGATGGCAGTAAAGCCTTTTTGTAGATTTTTATCATTTTCTCGGCATTTAGGTTGTCAGTAAAGAGGTGCAAAGTGCCGAATCCCTGCTTTGAGAAGCAGCCCCAAAGATGCACCTTTATTCCATGTTTTACGGTCCGCTGAACAAGCCTATTGGTGGAAGTTGACCAGGCTCGCGTGAGGACAGAACGTGCCCATATAGAACATTCATCAGTAAAAATGACATTTTCAAAATCTCTATCAATATTCTCATGCGCCCAAGCGAGTCGCTTTGTCACATGTTTTTCAGTCAACAGAGGCTTCTTCATTGTGTTGCGCCATTTCAGATGATGAGTACGAAGATGGGTTCGGATAGTTTCGTAGGATATATCTAAACCTTTTGCCATTAATTTTGCTTGTCCTTGCCGCAGTGTTAAAGCAGGACTCCGCGAAAACAGATTCACTATTCTTTTTTCATCTTTTTTGTTCACTTTTCCTATCGAGCCACGTTCTGGTAAATCATCGACATTTTTAGCCACTTTATAGCGCTGTATCCACTTCTGTACAAATGCCTTCAACTTTCTCATATATTTAGCAGCCGCTGATTGCGACATTTTGGGACCTTTCGGGTGGATGCAAAGGACCACAGCCTCGTAGCGTGACGCGTACTTAGCACTCATAGCGTTTAACGTGATTCTCTTTCAAAATATCAACGACAACTGAATCTTTGTTGACAATGCATCAAGGAAAAAGCTTTTTTCTATCGGTTTGCGAAGGAATTAGAGCAAAATCTTCCATTACCTGTCAGTAAAGTCGACCACGCTCTTACTTGACAGACTGTAAGTGACTCGTAAACTGGCAAAATGTAACCACAAATGCTTAGATCTAGTGGTGGCTTATAGGTAAAAGGCTCATTTTTTTCCTCGCTTTGCAAAAATTTACACCAATCCTTATTGCAATACTCGTGACGAGGTTCTGCATCTGTTGAAATTTTGTGATAATAGCTGGCAAGAATTTCTTTTTTCATGTTTTCGATGGAATCGGGATATCTCTGAATTGCAAGACTATAAAACACAGACAATTCTCGAATCAATTTTAGAGTCAATTCAGCCGTTTTAGGTTTGGGGGCGGCTTGTACAGGTGCGGAATTTTTGATCTCAGTTTTTGATTTTCTACCACTCGAACATTCCACACAGATTTTCAATCCAAGGCCTCTACCTTTTTGTTGAGTAAATGAAATTTCACCATTACATTCTTAGCACTTTATATATTGAGAAATAGCTGAAAAGACTAAATTAAAGCACAAAATCACATACAGGATAGAGCTGTCCGTAGGAGATTGCAATTCACTACTTGTTTTTAATTTTTTAGCAGAGGAACTTGGTAAATCAGGATTTTTTTCTGCAGTAAACTGATTGCCAGTAAATGTTCTTTTTTTGTTTTTACGTCTAAAACGAGGAGTACTCCGATTACCTTTGAAATGACCACCAGGTTTAGACATTTTTTACAACTTTTTAGCCAATTTTTAACGAATTTCAAAAAAATAAAACACGTGCTTGGTCAAAGAATAACACAGAGCAACTGCCGAGCAGTATAATATCACATATATGTATACTAAAGATGTTTACACCAGGAGAAGAAGCAGCTGGCGCGCCGCGCTACACGCATGCATAGAAACTGGTTTTTACTCATGGGCATACGCTGTTACAAATATAGCTGTAACTTTTTTTCTATAGCGAATTTCTTGATGAAATTTAAGGAGGCAACTTTTGAACGTATATAGAATCGAAATATGTAAAAACCTCAAAATCGAGTTTTTGAAAATTTCAAAGGCGAATGTCCCCTTAATAAACAAATAGATTTTTACAGAAACTTATTAATATTTAAAGTTAAAATTTATGCTACTTATATATCATATAAAGATCTTCGAGTTCAGCTGCACTACGATTATTTAAAAGCAAAAATTATTTGTTCATACGAGATTGTAAAAAAGGCCTAAATGAGCAGTTTTTTCAGTTTTGCAAGAAAACAAATCAATTTTAACTCAACTTTGCTTACTTTAGAGATAATTTTAATACGTACAATTAAGTATCATACATTTTTTCAAATCAACAACGGTTCGAAAGTTATAAGCAAAAATTTGGTTTTTTGTATATTCTTTCATTGTTTAAACAAAAATCGACAAAAATTTGTTGCCGCAAACACTTATTCTAATATCCTGACACCCTTCCCAACATCTTTCAAGAATAAAACTCCCTCTTTTAATTTTTGTTTGAAAAAAGTCTAATCCAACTGGACTAATAAGAAAGTACATCAGACTCATCATGCACAATAAAAATAACTAGCCAGGTGTGCGAGATATGACAAGGACACTTAGCATGGTGTGTGAAGTCTGAGAGAACCATATAAAGACCAAGGTTGGTGAGATTATTATGTAAAAAATTTTCTGTAGAGGAATCGATATTTAAATTCATGTCAAAATCACCTGTGATAATTAGTTTAGAATATTTCGGTAAAAGCTTACTGGATGATCATCTCCCTCCCACGGATGCTCTGGTGAACAGGTTCACGGTAGTTGTGACTGAGACTTATGATATGATAGCATCTCTGAAGTGCATTACTCTCATTACTCGCAATAAACCGTGGATTTCTAGAGATTAAAAAGCTTCTTAAAGAACGCGATAAAGTTTATCGATTAGCATGCTTTACACAACTTGATTCTGATTTTAGTACTTTTGAGTCTTTTAGAAGTGTTGTTTTCAATCTAATAGTCACAGTTTAGCATAAACTAATTGAATGAGAAGTCTCACTCAGCCCGCCATATATACCTATATTCCCCAGATATTGCGCCGTCCGATTATTACTCGTCCCGTTCGATGACACATGGCCTAGCTGATCAGAGATTCCGCTCATATGAAGAAATCAATTGATTTGATTCATGGATAGCTTCAAAAGGCGAATACTTTTACCGTAACGGTATTCGAGCTCTGCCAGAAAGATGAGAAAGTTGTAGCTAGCGATGGGCAATACTTTGAATGATTCATTAGTAATCATTTTTATAGAATTAAGTTGCATTTTGATTAAGAAACACAGCAAGAACTTAGTTGCGCACCTAATATACTATAGTATTACAGGTTGCGGCAGCATAAATTCCTTTTTCCAAAACTTAATAAAACCCATTGTATGAATCAGAAAATTTTTATGTTTTTTTTTTAATGTCGGCGCATACTTAAAGTTTTGTTTTACATAGTTTTACATACTTTCTCTCTTTCTCTCTCTCTCTCCCTCTCTCTCTCTCTGTCTCCGAGGTTTCAGCTGATATTTGGCGGTTGTAGTATGAAGTTGTATAAACGGCAGCGACTTAGACTCGACCACGACTCCAAATCTAAGAGCGTCGGATAGTCCGAGAGTCATTTTCTTCTTTGCCGTCGCATGGCTAATTACCTCGGTTTCCACCTAGAAGTTTTTCTCACACTTCCAAATAAAGATGTGTTGGAATTTGCAAGTTTTGCATTTCGATCGTGGGAATCGGTGCAGCGTTTGCAGTTTGCCACGCGCGGCTCGTAATAAAATACTTTCTGGAACTTTTCTTGTAATTTGAGAGAGAGAAAAGAATGCCTTATTACAAATAGCTTAATATAAAATAATTAAGTATTTGAAAATGAATATATTCATTCAATTAATTCTAAATAATTTATAATTAACTTAAGTAATTAATATTGCAATATTAAATTTAATCAAACACTAAACTTAAATAAATTATAACTAAACTATATCATATATAATAGATAAGAGGGGGAAGGAGAATAGAAGGATAAAAAATATTAAAAAGAACGGCGGTGTACATCATAGAGATAATACTTTAAAATAGAATGAGCGAGGTATAGGAACTCGTGTAAGTGGAAGTGTCTTGCTTAAGGAAGGGGTAAGGTTTTAAAATTTTTTATTTTGCATTTTTTTTTTTTTTTTTTCTTAATGCACAACATGTTGAGAGTATTGTGTCAAAATTCCAAGTAAATCGGAGCAAAACTAATGAAGATACAGCGTTTCAAGCGACCGGCCCTCATGCTCGATTTGTAAGTATGTATAAGAAACTTTAAATTGATTTTCCCAAAAACGTCATTTTTGAAGTTCGTGAACATAACAACTCAAAATCTACTTAACCGATTCTTTTCAAATTTTAAACATTATTTCTACACATAAATCAACAAGTAATCAGAGAGAGTTTTTTCTGTTTTACCATTTTCTTCTATTTTATAATAATAAATTCACCGAAATTTTTTCAGCAAAAATCGCGTTTTTCACATTTAAATGCTGCCAAAAATAAAAAAATCGATAAAAACTCTCCCTGACTACCTAGGGAAACTTATCACCTTTTAAACTCATATCGATTTTTTGTTTCAGATAATCCAGTAACGAGTTGTGAAGTTCACCGCATAACAACTTTTCTAAGGAAGCGTCTCTGGAGATTCGCTGTCACGGACTTATTTATTGATACTTTTGATTGAAATTTTTTCCAAAAATACTTCAGATGTTATACTATAACGTGTATATGGAATAAATAAACCAACATTATTCATATCTCCAGAAAAAAATAATGAAAATATGCCCTTTTTTCGCCCTTAAAACCTTACCCCCCCTTCCCCCCCCCCCCTTAAAGAAAGAGAAAGAGAATCGGGTATCCCGTCTTTTGTCTTTGTCTACTCGCTTTTGATTGGTTATTGACGACGACTAGCACTGCTGTGATGGGGAAATCGATAATATAGATACCTATTTATTTTGAGCATAGGGAAAAGCAACAAATGAAGGAAAATGACAATACATTGCATCAAATTTTCAATATGTTTTGTTCTAAACATTATTTTCTCTAATATTTAATTTATATTAAATCTTTAATATTCAAATTTGAATTAAAAAGGAAATTTTAAATAATGATAAACTAAGACGATGAAAAATTTAGTTACTGATTTTTTAAATTAATTATGTTTATCCTGTTGTCAATTTATATGGATTTTAGCAAGAAAAATTTAACCCTTGTGTTCATACCCAAACTTACTAACGTCGTTTGGCACCCGGGGTACCCGGGTACCCATTTCATAAAATTTTTAATTTTTTAATATTTTGATTAACTAAAAAGTGTTTAGAAATTTTTTTTTCTAAAATATACATTGTTATTGAGTATTTGAGAGAGTTTTAAAATAGAAAATGCTGTAGAAATGTATTTAACATGAAAAATAAGTTAAGGGGTTACCCCCACTTGTAGCTCAACAAAAAGGCCTTTTTTCATGAATTTTTTTAAAGAAAACTACAAAACTTTTTTTTAGTTTTTACTTTTACCACCATTGTTGGAACAATAAAGAAAAATAAACCATACATCCCTGGTATGATGGCAGGAAATAAGTCACGAGAGCAATACTCGACAGTTTTTGGATTTCACGACAAAGTAACGATGTGTTCTTACGTACCTAAAAAAAATAAAGCAGTAATTCTGATATCGACAATGCATTCAGATATGTCTGTGGGTGATGATGCAAAGAAGAAGCCTGATATCATCAGTTATTATAATAAATACAAAACTGACGTTGACACTATGGACCAAATGCTCAGAAGATATACAAGTCAGCGGCGCAGTTCAAAATGGCCAATGGCAATGTTCTTCAACATATTAGACATCGCTGCACTCGCGGCATATCTAATTTATTATGAAAATAATAAAATGATTAAAAAAAAAACAGCGGAACGACGTCTGTTTCTACGCAAACTCAGTGAAGAACTTGCCAAGCCAATGATTGAAGAACGTATGACGAATCCTCAAGTGATGCGTAATTATACTACAAAAATTGCCATTAAGAGTATCATAGGTCGTGAAATAACATGGGTAACGCAAGACCCTGGTCCATCGGTTGCAACGGACAAAACTGGAAGAAAGAAAATTACTGGATCCTGTTACTTATGTTACAAAATGACAATAAAAAGACGACGAAAAACGCGGAAGAGCTGCAGTGAATGTGAACGACCGGTTTGCGATGAGCACACAGCTCATGTTGTAAAATGTATAGAATACAATAAATAATATTATTTGTAAATAAACATGTGTTGTATTTCCTTGTTTTAATAATAAAATCAATTATCATCCCTGAACAAAATTAATTTCAAACGTATTTCATACAAATACTGTTGTGGGTACCCGGGTATTCGGGTGCGCATGATGCGATGGCTCAAGTTTAAGCCAATGAAAAAAATAAAATAAATAAAAAAAAAAATTTTTTAAATACATGATTTGTTCGCTTTTCACCTTAATAACGAGGATCCGGGAGCTCAAAAAAAAATTTTTATTATTTGTCAGTTTTTATCACGAAAATATATTTCAGTGGGCACCCGGGTACCCGGGTATGAACACAAGGGTTAATATTATTTTTGTCTGAAATTAAAAAAATAAAAAATATAATTTAATTTTAAATTGTGGAGGCTTCTACATAATTCTATATAGTTGTTCGAAAAAAATTTTATTTCTTTCAAATTTTCGCAATTACAATATAAGATAATAAAGATGGAAATTAAAAAGAAATTAATAAAATTTCTTTTATTTCTTTCTAACATACTATTGTATGTATGTGACTAACAAAACGTATGAAAAAAATATTTCAAATGAAAAAAAAAATTAATATTGAGATTTGAACCTAACTACTTATTTTAGGATATTTTAACCTCATGCTTCTACCAGTTGAGCTATTATAAGAAGTCTACATTGAGATACAAATTGTAATATATAAGTTGTACCCCTTGTTTTAATTTCCCTCTCTATGCTTTGTCATTGCTCCGCCCAAAATTGTAGCACCAATCAGAAACGAGTAGACAGAGAAAGAAAGAGGGGTCTCCGATTTTCTTTCTCTTTCTTTGACTAAGATAGGATTTAAGCCTGCTCGCTCATTCTATTTTAATATTACCTCTATGGTGTACATACCGACATTAGAGCAATAAAAAACCGTGAGAAATAACGTCTTCTAATTTGCACATTTACGTTATGCCAATTATTCAATTCGCACATTTATCTTTATCTTTTTTTTTTTTTTTTTTTTTTTTTTTTTTTTTTTTTTTTTTTTTTTTTTTTTTTTTTTTTTTTTTTTTTTTTGCAAAAAAGAAGTACAAATAGAACATATGCATATATTAAAGTGTCGATATTTCTAAAAAATATTACCTCTATTAATTTGTACACCACGTCAGTTAATTAATTATTAATAATTTTAATTTGCACACTCACTAAATCTCACAAATTGTTATTAATTTTAGAAAAACAAGCACAAAAAGAACTATAATTGAAATTTTGAATTGTGCGCATGCGTGCAAACGTAAATCCTCAATAATAAAATACTAAAATAAATATAAATAAATATTAACTTAATTAGCACAATTTGCTAAAACATTTAGAATTAATTATTTTAATTAGCATCTAACTCAAATGTTTTTAATTACTACTATGATCAAAAAATAAGACCAATTTTTTTTTTTTTAAATTCTTAATTTATTCTATTGAATCTATTTCGTTGCCTTCAAAGTACTCCCCGCCTGATACAATACATTAATGCCAACGTTTTTTCCAATCCTCAAAACAGTCAGAGAAGTCCTTTTCCGAAATCGTCTTCAATTGACGCAGCGATTCACGTTTAATCTCCTCAATCGAGTCAAAACGATGTCCCCGGAAAGGTTTTTTGAGTTTATTGAACAGCCAGAAGTCACATGGCGCTAAATCGGGCGAATACGGTGGTGGTGGAACGATATGAGTTGAATTTTTGGCCAAAAAGTCGCGAATTATCAATGCGGTGTGAGACGGTGCATTATCGTAATGCAAAAACCATAAGTTGTCTTGTGACAATTCCGGCCTCTTTTTGCGAATAGCTTCACGCAAACGACCCGTAACACTCAAATAATATTCCCTGTTAACAGTTAGGATCGGCGGAAGAAATTCTGAATGCATGACACCACGATAATCGAAGAAAACTGTGAACATGACCTTGATTTTTTACCGACTTTGACGTGATCTTTTTGGTCTTGCTTCACCTGTGGCACGATATTCGCTCGATTAATCGGTTGTTTCTGGATCGTAGGCATAGATCCATGTCTCATCTCCCGTAATAATGCGTTCCATGACGTTCTGGTAGCCCGAAAGCATCTCTTCGCACGCATTAAAACGACGCTCTTTTTAAAAAAAATTGAGTGTTGTTGGAACCGATCGAGATTTGTTGCGTTTGAGACCTAAATGATCTTTCAAAATTGCTTGATCGATCCAAAATAAAATGGCCAACAGTATCAACAAGGTCTCTTATTGTTAACCGACGATCTTTGAGCACAAGGTTTTTTATTTCTTTGATATATTTCAGATCAGTTAATGTCGATGGTCGTGCTGGACGCTCTTTGTCTTCGACGCTGTCTCTGCCTTCTTTTAACTGTTTGTACCACTTGTAAATATTTCTTTGTGGCAAAGTTTGCTCACCGAAGGCCTTCTGCAGAATTCTGAACGTTTCTGCACAAGAAATTTCATTCCGAAGACAAAATTTAATGCAACTTCTTTGCTCCCTAAAATCCGATATTATAAGAATCGCCGAAATCACTTTTGAATGTTCACAAAAATAAGCGTCACTTACAAACTAACGAATACGAGGTGTGTTCAGAAAATAATGGGAATTTTCGTTTTTTGTAAAAAAGATTTATTTATTCGTCTACATTAATGTTGTCGCCTTCAAAGTAGTCCCCATTAGATATTATGCACTTGTGCCAGCGCTTCTTCCGATCCTCGAAACACTTCTGAAACTTGATCTTTAGGATAGCCTTTAACTCTTTCAGCGATGCGCTTTTAATTTCATCTATGCTTGTAAAAAAGCGGCTCTTTAAGGTTCTTTTTATTTTTGGAAGTAGAAAGAAGTCTCACGGAGCGATGTCTGGCGAATATGGAGGCTGGGGCATTGTTACGGTATTGTTTTTGGCCAAAAATTCATGAACAAGCAATGAAGTATTAGCAGGTGCATTATCGTGGTGCAAAAGCCATGAATTGTTTTGCCACAAATCGGGGCGTTTTTTCAGATTGCTTCACGCAAACGGCGTTGAACTTGTAGGTAGTACTTCTTATTCGCCGTTTGACCTCATGATACACTATGCCATTAAAATCGAAGAAGACAGTAAGCATAACCTTCACGTTCGACCGCATTTGTCGAGCCTTTTTCGGTCTTGGCGATCCAGAATGCCTCCACTGGGACGATTGAGCTTTAGTTTCGACGTCATATCCGTAAACCCATGTTTCGTCACCTATTAAAACACGTTTCAGCAATTCTGCATCGTTGTTGACTTATAATAATAATTCTCACGCGCTTTATCGCAAGCTTGTATATAGATGTTTGTCAACGCACATGCGCAGGCATAAAAATGTTTGTTTACATATTTCTTTATGCAATTTTTTTTTAATTTTTAAACAATTTACATAATTTAAAGAGTTTGATAATTTAAGTAAATAGTAATTTATGTCTTCGCATCAAGTACTAATTAAAATAGATCATCATTTTTGAAATATTGTTATTTCAATGTATACAAGCTTTCCATTTCGGTTTTTCGTTTAATGATAAAATATGGTAAGGGTGCTCATTAAATAATTGTCATTATCAGAAGGTGCTAATTAAAATACGTTATTTGGCATAGATTTTTATTTTATAATTTTACATTTTGCGAGCTGGGGTAAAGTAAGTTTTGTCACCACGAGATTTTTTAGTTATATGTCAACGACGAGGCTCATCACATTAAATTTAGTAGTATTTTATTATTAGGATTTTTTTCTATCTCAAGTTATATTTCAGGTATTTGCCGAAATACGTATGAATAACGACGAAAAATCATTCGTCCGTCAAGATATGTATCGATTTAAACCAATAACAATGTCTAATTTAACTAAATATTACATACCTTTGTCTGGTACAATTTCTTACACGATGCTTTCTATAAATATTATGAATCCCAGTCTTAGGTATGATAAAATTGATAATAATGAAATGTTTATGAAAGTGATTTTTCGTATAGATACAATATTCATACCAGTTGAGAATCATTATTTTTATACACATAAATTAATTATTAAATTTAATATATGTTTATACAAAAATACTGTGTATTAGGTAATTATTTAATTCATATAAATAAGTGAAACTTAAAATTAATATGATTATTTACTTACGGTATAAAAATTCTAACCAATTTTGAGCATAGAAGAATTCAGAATATTAAAACCATAAATAAAAATCAATTATAAGAATTATCAAGTATAAGAAAGTCGTATGAAATTATAGTATCTAATTATATATTAATACATTTGCGAATTGAAAAAATTTTGATTGCAATTTACAGCATAAATTAATTAATGTTTTTTACATGATATTAAATTACATATATTTCTATTATTTAAAAAAAAAAATGAAATATTTTCATAATTTGTATATAATAATTATTCATAGTGGATAGCTTGAAACAATATTTTATATAGTTTTTTAAAATTTATTGAATTATTAAATCTAATCTTTTTCCATTAAAACTACCTTTTTGAATAAATTAATTAATTTATTTAGTCTAAAAGCAGTTTTATACATTTTAATTAAACTATTAAAATAATTTAATTATTATTGAATAAATAAAAATGAATTATATCAAAAACTAAGTTAAATCTTTATTGGGTATTAAATTGATATAAAAAAAATTAATCTAATTTTAATTTCATTCAAGATGTTCATTAAATATTAAGATTATAAAAATAGTTTTATCTAAGATTTCAAATTGTCATTTCAAATTAATTTGCTATGATTATATTAAATTTAAATTAAAATCTTTCTATTTGTATTAAATATCTATATTAATTTATATATGCGGTCACCTTGGAGTTGAAATTTAACTAATTATCAAAATTCTTCGACAATCTGTACCATATACAATTCTTTGATCATAGACTATAAAGTATTTAACTGTAATTATCTATATAAACATAAACAATGAGTTTTTTATTCAATTTATTTTATTGTTTTTTTAATGTATATTATATACGAAATTTAGCGTTCTGCTCTTCTCCTCCATGCAAATTTTAACTAGGTCAAATCTCACATTCCTGTTTTTGTGCAACATGTTTAAAAAGGGGTAATAAGATTTCTCTCCATTTATTAATATATATGTTTTGGTTTTTTTTTTTGCTTTGGAACATTTTGTTTATAAAAAATAATGCTAAATAGAAATATAATATGATTAAGCAAAAATACATCAATTATAGTAGTACATAAATAATGATGTTGAAGTTTGCAACGTTGGACTCCAACAAAAATCAAAATTTTTCATATTCATTTTTTCTCAATAAAATGGATATGAAATAAACAAATATGTATTGAAATTGATAATTAACATTAATTTTAGCAAATTTAACCCCTAAAATACTCCTAAAAAAGAATGAAAAAAAATCAAGTATTACAACCGTTTTTTATAATTTAAAAAAAAAAAATCGTATGACAAAAATATACAAAGACTCAGAAACCGTATACAACGAAAAAAATTTGTCAACACTTTCCGGAAATAATTTTAGAGAGGGATGAAAAGTCAAAATTCTCGAAAAAAAATCTGACAGCTTTCATAATACCGTTGGCACAAAAATAAAAAGAGTATGTGATTTCTTGAAACATTAGAAACTTATAAAAAAATTGGCGTTAAGAAAAACGGTCCGAAACTCACCCTTCAGGAGGATAAAAGGTTTAAACATAAAAAAAAATTCCGACATCTTTCCTACTAACGCTAGCATTAAAAAAAAAAAATATGATTTCTTGGTACATAAGAAATCTATAAAAAAATTGGAGTCGACAAAAGCAGTCCGGAACTTACCCTCCAGGGGGATGAAAAGTTACAATTTTTTGAAAAAAATCTGACAACTTTCCTAATACCGTTGGCACAAATATGAAAAGCGCTTATCATTTCTTAAAACATGACAAACCTATGAAAAAATTGACTTGTAGAAAAGCGCTCCGGAACTTACCGTTCAGGGGGATGAAAAGTCAAAATTCACGAAAAAAAAATCTGACAACTTTCCTTACAGCTCTGGCACAGAAATAAAAAGCGCATATGATTTTTTATAATATAAGAAATCTTTAAAAAAATTAGCGTTAAAAAAAGAGCTCCAGAACTTACCCTGCAGGGGCGTGAGAAGTCAATTCACGAAAAATAAATCTGACAACTTTCCTAATACCGTTGGCACAAAAATAAAAAGCGTTTATCATTTCCTAAAACATGATAAACCTATAAAAAAATTGGCGTTAGAAAAAGCGCTACGGAACTAACCCTTCCGGGGAATGAAAAGTCAAAATTTACGAAAAAAAAATCTGACAACTTCCCTAATACCGTTGGCACAAAAAGAACAAGTAAATATCATTTCTTGGAACACGAGAAACCTAGAAATCGCTCCGGAACTTACCCTTCAGGGGGATGAAAAGTCAAAATTCACGAAAAAAAAATCTGACAACTTTCCTTATACCTCTGACACAGAAATAAAAAGCGTATATGATTTTTTATAATATAAGAAATCTTTAAAAAAATTAGCGTTAAAACAAGCACTCCAGAATTTACCCTGCAGGGGGTTGAAAAGTCAAAATTCACGAAAAATAAATCTGACAACTTTCCTAATACCGTTGGCACAAAAATAAAAAGCGTTTATCATTTCTTAAAACATGATAAACCTATAAAAAAATTGGCGTTGAAAAAACTGCTCCGGAACTAACCGTTCAGGGGGATGAAAAGTCAAAATTCACCAAAAAAAAATCTGACAACTTTCCTAATACCGTTAGCACAAAAATAAAAAGTGTATATGATTTAACGAAACATCAACCTATAAAAAATTGTCGTTGAAAAAAGTGCTCCGGAACTTACCGTTTAAGGGGATGAAAAGTTAAAATTTACGAAAAAAAAACTGACAAATTTCCTAATACTGTTGGCACAAAAATAAAAAGTGTATATGATTTAACGGAACATCGACCTATAAAAAAGTTTGCGTTGAAAAAAGTGCTCCGGAACTTACCGTTGAAGGGGATGGAAAGTTAAAATTTACGAAAAAAAAACTGACAACTTTCCTAATACCGTTAGCACAATAATAACTAGTGTATATCATTTCTTGGAACATGACAAACCTCTAAAAAAATTGGCGTGGAAAAAACCGCTCCGGAACTAACCTGGGGGATGAAAAGTCAAAATTTACAAAAAAAAAAATCTGACAACTTTCCTTATACCGTTGGCACAAAAATAAAAAGCGCTTATCATTTCTTGAAACATGACAAACCTATGAAAAAATTGACTTTAAAAAAAGCGCTCCAGAACTTACCGTTCAGGGTGATGAAAAGTCAAAATTCACGATAAATAAATCAGACAACTTCCTTAATACCGTTTGCATAAAAATCAAAAGTGTATATGATTTTTTGGTACATAAGAAATCTATAAAAAAATTAGCGACGACAAATGCAGTCCCGAACTTACCCTCCAGGTGGATGAAAAATCACAATTATTTGAAAAAAATTTGACAACTCTCTTAATACCGTGAGCACAAAAAGGAAAGTGTATATAATTTCTTGGTACATAAGAAATCTATAAAAAAATTAGCATCGACAAAAGCAGTCTGGAACTTGTTCTACATGGTCCTTGAACGATTCCGAAAAGATTAAAATGTCGTCGATATAATTTTCTGAAAAGTTTTTAAAGTATGCTTTCTTAAGATATTGGATAAAATTCTTTGGAAAATAGCTGGTGATGTTTTTAATCCAAATGGTAAACACGTCCATTGGAAGTGCCCCTCTTGTGTAACGAATCTTGTTTTTTGTCTATCTTCAATGCGTAGTGGTATTGACCAAAAAGCGGAATTTATATCTAATGTGGTGAAATATTTGCAGTTTCTTGTTTTTATTATTAAATCATTTATTAATGGGAATGGTTGAGCTTGTGGTATGATTATTTTGTTTAGATCTCGAAAGTCTATGCATAATCTTGACCGTTTGTTTTTATCTTTTTTGAACGCTAAAGTCACTGGTGCTGCAAAAGGGCTATAAGATTCTTCAATTAATTTACTTTTTAGTAATTTTGCCACTTGACTTTCTATTTCTTTCTTATCTTCTATAGTGCATTTGTACGGCCTTTTGCTACAATATTTATCAACCAGTAAGTCTATTCGAGCTTCGTAATTCATAACGGTGCTTACATCATATTTATTTTTTGCAAAAACCGCATTATACTTTTCTATTTGTTTGTTAATTTTAATTTTTTTTTGTATCGTCTAAGTGATCTAGATTCATCCTGAACTCGTCTTCATTCACATGTTCATTAAAATTCACTTTAACATCTTCTATTTTTTCTATTTCATCTAATGACTTCATGTTCCTCCGTGTTTCTTGTTTTTTTATCTGTATTTCTTCCTTTTGAGATATTTCTAAATTTTCATTCTGAATAAGATTAAATTTCTTTATTGTATCCAAGCCAATAAGAAAATCTTCAAAATCATCTCTTTCTATAATGAATGCATCAATGTATTCCTCCTGCTCAAAAATTTTTGCTTTTATGGTTACTAACCCTTTAGTTTGTGTCACACCATTGACTGTTTTTAATGATATTTTATTTAAATCTTCTGTTTTATTCTTTATCTTAACTAATCTTGAATTTATTAGAGATACTTGTGAACCTGGATCGTATGTTCCATTAACTTCTAACTTTTCTTCCAATAATATTTTTACTTTAATCACTGGTGTGATTATTCGTTTTTTTGTTCTGTATTTAACTCTACTTCTATCACTGAGTTACTTCCAATTATTCTTGTTTCGTTTTCGTTTTTCTTTTTAAACCAGCATGAATTCTCTGGGTGGTACCGAATACCTTTGTTCAATTTTTCACAATTTTTACATGGCTTCTTCTTATCGAATTTCTTTTTATCGTCTTGTCTTTCTACTTTTTTTGTAAAACTATTTTTTCGCACTAGATTTTCACATTTCTTTATTTCATGCAGTAGTTTGGTTGAATTTCCACACGTTTCTTTATCTATTTTATTTCTGACGAATTCGGGCAATCCTGCTGCTATAAGCATCACAAGGGTTTTTGTACTCATACCATTGTCCATATCAAGCAATAGCTTTTCTTCCCTGAGAGCATATTCCATTAGTGAACCTTCTCTATATTTGTAGGATATAGCATACATTCCTGTACTCCATCCTTTATCTGCAAATGACTCCAAAAATTTCTTTTTCCATTCGCACCATTCAGCTTCCATTGTCAAAGTTATTAGTGTTGCTAAGTGCCAATCTAAACATGACTTGTCCAAAAATAATCTTAATGTCTCGATTTTTGTGTAGTCTTCACTAATTTTAAATCGTCTGCACTCTTTCTCAAATGTCTCCAGCCATTGTTTTGCATTCGAGTGTTTACATGAAAATCATTCAATCATGAATTTCTCTGCTATGTGCTTCAAATTTAGTTGATTTTCCTTCTTCTGCGTGGATTCTGCAAAATCTGCTTGTGTTATCTCCTCTAGATAAAGATCATTAAATATTAAATTGCCATCTTGATCAAAGTAAATCTCTTCCATTTCTTTAGTACATGTGATCCATGTTACTCTTTTTTGGCCTCTTTGATTTAAACTTTTTTTCACCCTTTTAAAATTATCTGTTTTAGTCAATTCAGTATGGTTACTTACAAATATTTTAGCTTCTGGCAACTTATACTTTTTATTGTCCTCTGTTGTGATTGAGGTTATGGCAACTAGGCTTGTTTTACTGTCGCTCGGCGAGGCAACATATTTAAATGTGAATTGCAGTTTTCTTGCCATCATAAACAAAAATTGTCATTCTATAAGACAATTAAGACACAGGTTGATTCAGCGAACAAAATTTGTTTCTATAAATAATGATTTTTTATTATATTTACAATTTAACCACAGTTATTTACAACCTTACCTATAAATAATGAAACGACAATTAATGTTCGATGTTATCACTGCGCTTCTTTATTAATATTTCCTTAATATTCAATATTGATTCTTTTCTATATTGAAGATTTTAATATTTCTCTACTTTAAATTGGCTATTTACGATTTTTACGTTTCTACATTTATATTATATTTTTATTAATATTAGATTAGGTTAGAATAACAGGTGAGCGGAGCATGAGAAGCGCGGCAAATTCAAATTTAAAGAAAGATACTTTCTTTACATGTATGTGATAATCAAACTTTAATCTATCTTGATTGTTAAAATCAATTAATTTTTATAATTAATAGAATAAACTGATATTTTTTTATGCTATAAAAAACTAAGACTAAAGAAATATAAAAATAAATTTTTGATAAAAACAGTTTTTAAAAAATTTCGTTGGACTCCAACGTTGGAAACTTCAAACCCATATATTTGCTAGTCTATATGAGTACTTTTGTGGTCTATGTATAACATTTTTTACATTAACAGATTCTTTATTAACTGCATAAAAATATTCTTTGAATAAATTTTACAGATTATAAATAAATTAAACAATTGCTGTAATGGCTTCGAATAATAACAAAAACGATTTAAGTACTTCTAGAATATTCTAATATACTTAACTAATTTTTTTTTTAATTTTACTTAAGAAGATTATTATGAATTATTATTCATCGAGTATCGAAATATGAAAAAATATAAAATCGAAATATAAAATTATATAAACATTTTTATAGTATCTATATTGTGAAATTCACAAGTGTTATTAAACAATGAATTTAGTCTATGAATTGTTTCGTCTATCATAAAATTAAATGGATAAATTATTGATGGTATCTACATTTTATATGTAATTATAAATAACATATAAAAAAAAAGAAAAAGCATGGCGTCGAAACTGTTCTCTTCTTCTTAAATTCGAATTTAAATTATATATATATTATAAGTTCAATATTATTCTCGTGATTGAAAAAAAGAATTACGTTATTCAGATAATTATTATTAGAGATATAACAGTTTAAACATTTTACTCCTTTTTCTAAAGATAAAATATTGAAAAAAAAAATTATTAATTTGTTTTAAATATAACTTTTTTAAAAATTAATATTTTAAGCTGATACTTGGCATGATATTTTACTTTGATATAAACTAAAAGTTAACAAATTTAAAAAAAAAAAAAGAAAAAAAAATCGACTCCGAAACATAACAAGAATTCATAGAAACGTTCCACATGTTGTTTACATACATGGTTAAGTATATCGAAATATCGAGTACAGAGTAATACACCCAGCCATACGGCCAATACACACACAAATGTAGCGTTGTTTGCAGTACTATCTCTACTTACAACTAAGCGCAGTGGAGAGGGAAGCGCTGCCTACAGGCCAGGCTACTAACACAAACGCGCGCACGAAACATACAGGTACGCGTATAGCTGTATGTAGCAGCTTTGCTTGTTTAAATACATCGTGCGAGCTATGTTTTCGTCAGCGTATCACAAGACATTAGAAAAACATAAGAACGCGCGCCGAAATACGTATTCTTTACCGTTGCGTGTGTATACATATGCTAGGTTGTTCAAAAAGTTTTGAAAGCGACATCTATAGAGCAGTAGAAGAACCAAAATTTTTACGCCATTTTAATATTTTATCTTTCATATAAACATACCCAAAGTTTCATTTCACTCTGTCAATTCATTGTTTGTTTACAAGCCATTTGAAGTTGACGTGAAAGTGTATTTTTTTTACAATGGAAAAAACCGAATATCGTGCAGTGATAAAATTCTTTGTTTTGGAAGGTCTATCAGCAACGGAAATTCATACAAAAATGGTGAAAGTGTTAAAGGAATCTGCTCCTTCATTTCCAACTGTGCATCGATGGGTTTTAGAGTTTAGACGTGGTCAAAAAAGCGTTGAAGACGATCCACGCTCAGGACGTCCAAAAAGTGCATCAACACCAGCATTCATAGAAAAGTACAGGATATGGTTTTGGAAAATCGTCGATTGACCGAGAGAGATTTAGCAGAGGCCCTAGACATCTCATTAGGCAGTGTGAGTCATATTTTAAATGAAGTTTTGGGTTTCAGAAAGCTCTGTGCACAATGGGTGCCGCATTCGCTCACAATGGAACAAAAACACGTTCGAATGCGACTTTCTGAGCAACATTTGGAGCGTTTTCGATAGGATAAAAAGGATTTTTTGCGTCGATTCATCACTATGGATAAGACTTGGGTCTACCATCATGACCCTAAATCAAAACAAGAGGCTAAAGAGTGATGTCAACCAGGCACTTCGGCACAGAAGCGAGTTCGTGTCCAGAAATCGGCGAAGAAGGTGTTAGCGTCAGTTTTTTGGGATGCAAAAGGGATTTTGTTCGTGGATTATCTCCAAACTGGCAAAACAATAAATTCTGAATATTATTGTAACCTTTCGGACCAATTGGATGAAAAAATTAGTGAAAAAAGACCCGGTTTGCACAAGAAAAAAATCATTTTTCATCAAGACAATGCACCCGCTCACACAGCTTAAAAAACCATCACTAAAATAACCGAATTAAAGTACGAATTGTTGCAGCATCCACCTTATTCGCCTGATTTAGCTCCCTCTGACTTCTGGCTGTTTCCACACTTCAAGAAATTCCATCGTGGGAAGCATTTTTCATCAAACGAAGAGGTTATAGCCGTCGTAGAGGAGTATTCTGCAGGCCTTGCAGAAAGTCACTTCCATGATGGGATAAACAAGTTGGAAGACCGTTGGACCAAGTGTATTGAACTTATGGAAGCTTATACTGAGCAATAAAAGTGATTTCACCAACAAAAAAAAGTATCTTCATTTCCGCTTTCAAAACTTTTTGAACAACCTAGTATATATATATATATATATATTGTATCGCCACTGGAGATCAGGGTGGCGTACAAATGAAAGGGGAAGGGGGGAAACGGCGGATTTTTTACTATTACGAGTAAGTTAAAACATCCAATTAAACTAAGCACAAAACAAACACATTTATTTGAACTAAAATTACTAAATACAAAAATTGATCGCGTGTTTACGCGAGCCCAGGGCGCTAGCTACACTCGCGTAGCGCGGTTTTGTGCGCGGCAAATACGTTGAGCGGCTAGCTCAGGACTAGAGCGGTCGCGGGTATGCAAGAAGCGAGAAGACAAAAATGGCGCGTAGCACGCGTCGCGGTCGCACACACACAGCCGGGAAAGGATACGGGGACAATTCGTTGCAGAGGTGCCTCCTAGTCACAGCTGCTGCACCTGGGTGCACTTACCAGATATTCTATTCACGCTTCGAACTACAATAACGGTTCTCCCGCTCTCGCACGCTCGTTTCGTTTTTATTCTCAAAGACGGATACTGAGTCGAACTGCTACTACTAAATGCTCGCGACTATCGCACCGGACGGAATGTCGACTGCTCGCTAATATCGCGACTTGTTGCTCAAACGGACCTGAACAGAGTGAACGAGAAGCTCTTGCGTGGCACTCTCGCGAGCGCGGATTTTAGATAATCGTTCTGCGCCGGCGCAACGTAAGTGTAAAGTACTTTACGCGACGCAACCGCCGCGCGCGCTCAGCGCTGTCGGCAATTGATATTACTGTTTGCCTGCAGCGCGCGTTTAGGTTATCCGCTCGCGAGTGCCAGTGTTGTTGTGTTTTCCCTGGAGCGGCGAAAATCTACCTCTGATGTCCAGAGAGTCCAGGTAAGTCGACGCGTTCCATGGCTGGTAAGCGTCGACTTATTTGTTTCCTCTTTTTCTTTTTCAGGTGCGGCAGTACGGCAGATCAACGGCTGCTGATGGAACAATGAGCTGTGGAGGAAGCGAAGCAGCGGTGTCGGGGACAGCGATAGCCTGCTTGCAGCGGCAGCGAGGCCACGCTATTAGACACTCCCAAGTGCGTAATTTCTTGCACTGAAATGCTGTGCTCATTTATTTTTGATTGCCTTCTAACCTTCTCTTCCACTTTCCTATGATGTTGTGTGGCAGCTTGTACTTCCCTTCTAAGGTGCAGCTGCTACTACTATTTTCTTCCTTGTTTAATTGCTGTCTGGAAGGTTGCAGGTACGAGGACCACTACAAGGACAGGAAGGAGCTTGAAAAGGAACCCTGCTGCAGTGTGTACGAGCACTGTTACGACTAGTCATTGGCTCCTGAGACTGGCTCCTCGCTAGAGCCTTTACTTGAGCTCGGCTGGCACTCGGAACTAGTTATTATTTTCGCTAACCAGGGTTATCCAGCTCTTTTCGTGCCTGCCAGCGCCCTAAGCTTCGCTGTCAGGGTTAGCTGGCGTGCGATGGTAAACGTCTCGTTTAACCGGTGCATTTCTTTGGGCTGGCTCGTTGTCCAGCCTGGAGGACTCTGCAGCCGGAGCTTCAACGATCGAGTCCGGCTGCTGGGTTACTCCTACTGTCTGCTCAAGGTTATGTTTAACCCTCTCGTCGCGGAGGAGTAGTTCCCACGGGTGCTCCTCTGTGTCAGCGCCTTCTGACCTCAGCCTGTTTATTAGGCGTTGACGTAGTTCGTTGCGGCGTACTACGGTTTGGGGATCTTCGCTCCCTTCTTCTGCGAAGTCCGCCGCCGTATATAGTCTGTCAAGTAAGAGCGTGGTCGTGTTAATTTATAAAAAAATTTATTTGATGAAACTTTCATATTTATATATACATTGTACACATTACAAGCAATGATGCAATTCGGTCAATAATGTGTCCAGTCACCACCGGCGTCGATAATTGCCTGGCATCTCCGAGGCATGCTTTCTACTAATTTGACGGCGTATTCTAGTGGCAAGGATCTCCAAATCCGACGAATTTCGTAAGACAACTGCTTCAAAGTGTATGTGCGTCTTCCACGAAGCTTCCGTTTAATATATGCCCACACATTTTCAATAGGGTTTGCATCGGGCGACTGCGACGGCCAATCCAATGTAACGATGCCAGATTGAGTCTTCCACTGAGTACAGAGCTTGCTGCGGTCTTTAGGATCGTTGTCCTGCAGAATCCAATCTTCATTTTTTGTGATGAACCATCGTTTGGCAGATGGCAGTAAAGCCTTTTTGTAGATTTTTATCATTTTCTCGGCATTTAGGTTGTCAGTAAAGAGGTGCAAAGTGCCGAATCCCTGCTTTAAGAAGCAGCCCCAAAGATGCACCTTTATTCCATGTTTTACGGTCCGCTGAACAAGCCTATTGGTGGAAGTTGACCAGGCTCACGTGAGGACAGAACGTGCCCATATAGAACATTCATCAGTAAAAATGACATTTTCAAAATCTGTATCAATATTCTCATGCGCCCAAGCGAGTCGCTTTGTCACATGTTTTTCAGTCAACAGAGGCTTCTTCATTGTGTTGCGCCATTTCAGATGATGAGTACGAAGATGGGTTCGGATAGTTTCGTAGGATATATCGAAACCTTTTGCCATTAATTTTGCTTGTCCTTGCCGCAGTGTTAAAGCAGGATTTCGCGAAAACAGATTCACTATTCTTTTTTCATCTTTTTTGTTCACTTTTCCTATCGAGCCACGTTCTGGTAAATCATTGACATTTTTAGCCACTTTATATCGCTGTATCCACTTCTGTACAAATGCCTTTGACTTTCTCATATATTTAGCAGCCGCTGATTGCGACATTTTGGGACCTTTTGAGTAGATGCAAAGGAACACAGCCTCGTAGCGCGACGCGTACTTAGCACTCATGGCGTTTAACGTGATTCTCTTTCAAAAGATCAACAACAACTGAATCTTTGTTGACAATGCATCAAGGACAAAGCTTCTCTCTATCGGCTTGCGAAGGAAATTAGAGCGAAATCTTTCATTACCTGTCGGTGAAGTCGACCACGCTCTTACTTGACTGACTGTATTTAGAGCTTTTACAGTTTTGGAAAATTTCCTCTATACCGGGTGGCGCTAAGAGGCAACGTGCCGTCGCTTTGCGTAGCTTTGCCGGTACACTCCCGGTCGCCGGTGGCGGATGCCCACGTGCCGTTGGCCAGTAAACCTCCCTTTGGCTACACACGTAGCCGGTGCGCGCCAAAGTACGAAAAAAAATAAAAAAGTCTGCACACCCAAACGGTTGGCGTGGCGCGAGAATGAAGTACGAGCTCGCGTCCAAAATGGTGGCGATATCGCGGAAAAACTTTCAAAAATGCCGAAATACGGGAACACGTGTCTCTATCAAAGACTCGAGAAGAACTAGCTAAAGACGGGAAGCGGCTTGGCTACCTAACCTAGCCTTGCCTAGCTTCCTTATACGGCACTCGACTATCCTATCTCTAGTCGCTCACCGTATCTTCTTGTCCGCGACTGTCGCGTTACGTATTCTCAGCTCGGCTTGCTGACCGCGGAAATGCGCGAAATACGACGAGGCGCGGAGCACGGAGTGTTCTTCATGACAATATATAACTATATATATATATATATATATATATATATATATTTATATATATGTATACACATAAGGGCAAAGAATCCGCATTTCGGCGCGCGTTCTTATGTATTTCCGATGTCATGTAATACGCTGACGAAAAAATAGCACGCACGATGCAGTCAAGCAAGCGAAGCTGTCCGCTGCGCACGCATATGGTTAATTGCTCGCCACGGCGCTTGGAAGTGAAATTCGAAGATAGGATTTCAAATGTGGCGATACTCGAAAAAAGTTCGCGACGCTGCCTATACAATGCACGTATACGCGTGCCTGTATGTTCGTGCGCGCGCTTGTGTGCGTAGCCTGGCCTGCAGTCCGCGATTATCTCTCCACTGCGCTTCGCTGTCAGTAGAGATGGTAACGCGCACAACGCTATGTTTGTGTGTGTATTGGCCGTATGACTGAGTGTATTGCTCTTAACTCCATTTCGATATACTTAACCACGTATGTAAACAACACGTAGAAAAGTATAAAATCACACTGTTAAAAGAGTAATTATAAAAATAATTTAATGTTTTCAAATTCTAATTGTTATTGAATTAATAAAAAAATTCAATATTTAAATATTTTAGAAATTAGTATAACATCAAGTGCTATAAAAAATTACGTCTCTTATCCAATTGAAGATTTAAATATAATTTTGATTTGAAAAAAACTTCTAAAATTAGCAAATAATAATAGTCCTATTAATTTATTAAGCTTTCAAATACAAGTTTGGTGAATGTTTTATAAATTTTAAATTCTTTAATAATTTATTTTAAATAAAATAAAAATATTTCAAAAAAAAGTGCCAATAGAATACAAACGTTAATTAATTATTATTTCTGCGCAATGGCATCATATTCATGTATTATAAACAAAATATTAATAAATAGAAACGCTTAATGGGAGGTTCTCATCAAGCACGACCAAAAAATCGATTTTTTTTTTGTGCTTAATAAGTTGGCAAATGTCTCGTAGAATACGCTCGTGAAAAGGAGCGTGAAATTTGGCTTTTGCCAAATTTAATTTATTTTTAAAGTTATAGTCAAAAAACCGAAGTCGTCTTTTTACGTACTAAATCGCGTACTAAAACTTTAAACGCGTTTTTCTCGAAACCATGTTTTTTGAGACGGGCGGCAAGATATCTCAAAAACTATTATAGATATCGAGATGAAAATTTATTTATTTCAAAGGTAATTAAATTTGCTGGATCTTGACCTAAAATTATAATTTTACAATGATTATTTTTATTGTTATTGCACTTTTTAGAGCAAAAAAAAGTGCAAAAAAATATTTTTTTTTTGCAAGTCCGCCATTTTGTTAATGTTTAACTTTTCTTTGTGATTTTAGTTTAAGATCCAGCAAATGTCTTCTAGTTTATAACAAACTTTGATTTTTTGATTTCAGACAAAAATTAAATGAGTTACCTTGCCGCCCGTGGAGGTGTCTTTTTTTTCGATGACTATTTTTCAATGCATATAACTAATAAACTATTCGGTATTTTTGTTCAAAAAAATTTGTAAAAGTAGTTAATAACATACTTAATAGGTACCAAAAAACTTGACTACTTTATTTATTTCCTTCCATGAGAAAAAAAATCGCGAAAACCACGTAATTTTTGGGTCGCTAGATGAGAACCTCCCCTTGATTGAAAAGAATATTATAAGTAAATCGATAAAAAAAGATTAGTCTTATTTTAAATTAAAAAGTGTTATATACTAGTAATGTTATAACGAGTTTGAAGACAAGTTAAAAATTTTTCAAAAATTTATATTATAACAACAGTTTTTTTTAAAAAACTTGAATTTTACTTTACATACAGTCTGTCAAGTAAGAGCGTGGTCGACTTCACCGACAGGTACTGAAAGATTTCGCTCTAATTTCCTTCGCAAGCCGATAGAGGGAAGCTTTGTCCTTGATGCATTGTCAACAAAAATTCAGTTGTCGTTGATCTTTTAAAAGAGAATCACGTTAAACGCCATCAGTGCTAAGTACGCGTCGCGCTACGAGGCTGTGTTCCTTTGCATCTACTCAAAAGGTCCCAAAATGTCGCAATCAGCGGCTGCTAAATATATGAGAAAGTCAAAGGCATTTGTACAGAAGTGGATACAGCGATATAAAGTGGCTAAAAATGTCAATGATTTACCAGAACGTGGCTCGATAGGAAAAGTGAACAAAAAAGATGAAAAAAGAATAGTGAATCTGTTTTCGCGAAATCCTGCTTTAACACTGCGGCAAGGACAAGCAAAATTAATGGCAAAAGGTTTCGATATATCCTACGAAACTATCCGAACCCATCTTTGTACTCATCATCTGAAATGGCGCAACACAATGAAGAAGCCTCTGTTGACTGAAAAACATGTGACAAAGCGACTCGCTTGGGCGCATGAGAATATTGATACAGATTTTGAAAATGTCATTTTTACTAATGAATGTTCTATATGGGCACGTTCTGTCCTCACGCGAGCCTGGTCAACTTCCACCAATAGGCTTGTTCAGCGGACCGTAAAACATGGAATAAAGGTGCATCTTTGGGGCTGCTTCTCAAAGCAGGGATTCGGCACTTTGCACCTCTTTACTGACAACCTAAATGCCGAGAAAATGATAAAAATCTACAAAAAGGCTTTACTGCCATCTGCCAAACGATGGTTCATCACAAAAAATGAAGATTGGATTCTGCAGGACAACGATCCTAAAGACCGCAGCAAGCTCTGTACTCAGTGGAAGACTCAATCTGGCATCGTTACATTGGATTGGCCGTCGCAGTCGCCCGATGCAAACCCTATTGAAAATGTGTGGGCATATATTAAACGGAAGCTTCGTGAAAGACGCACATACACTTTGAAGCAGTTGTCTTACGAAATTCGTCGGATCTGGAGATCCTTGCCACTAGAATACGCCGTCAAATTAGTAGAAAGCATGCCTCGGAGATGCCAGACAATTATCGACGCCGGTGGTGACTGGACACATTATTGACCGAATTGCATCATTGTTTGTAATGTGTACAATGTATATATAAATATGAAAGTTTCATCAAATAAATTTTTTTATAAATTAACACGACCACGCTCTTACTTGACAGACTGTATTGACGAATAAGAGAACTTTCTTCTAGTATTTAGATTTTAAAGCAGATTTAAATAGGAATCGTTAATAACAACATTTAATAAAAAAAGTTATTTAAAACAGTTAGTAAATACGTTCTAACGAAAACAAAATTTCATAAAAAATAATATACCTAAACAGCAATAGTATACGAAAAAGAAATTTTCAATTATTTAATTCTCCTAAAGGGTAAGATCAGGTCCGATCAGTCGACGCCAAATTATATACCAAAAAATCGAATGCACTTTTTATTTTTGTGCCAACGGTGTTAGGAAAGTTGTCAGATTTTTTTTCGTAAATTTTGACTTTTCATCTCCCTAAAGGGTAAGTTCCGGAGCGATTTCTAGGTTTCTCGTGTTCCAAGAAATGATATTTACTTGTTCTTTTTGTGCCAACGGTATTAGGGAAGTTGTCAGATTTTTTTTTCGTAAATTTTGACTTTTCATCCCCCGGAAGGGTTTGTTCCGTAGCGCTTTTTTTAACGCCAATTTTTCTATAGGTTTATCATGTTTAAGGAAATGATAAACGCTTTTTAGTTTTGTGCCAACGGTATTAGGAAAGTTGTCAGATTTATTTTTCGTGAATTTTGACTTTTCACGCCCCTGTAGGGTAAGTTCTGGAGCTCTTTTTTTAACGCTAATTTTTTTAAAGATTTCTTATATTATAAAAAATCATATGCGCTTTTTATTTCTGTGCCAGAGGTATAAGGAAAGTTGTCAGATTTTTTTTTCGTGAATTTTGACTTTTCATCCCCCTGAACGGTAAGTTCCGGAGCGCTTTTCTACAAGTCAATTTTTTCATAGGTTTGTCATGTTTCAAGAAATGATAAGCGCTTTTCATATTTGTGCCAACGGTATTAGGGAAGTTGTCAGATTTTTTTCAAAAAATTGTAACTTTTCATCCCCCTGGAGGGTAAGTTCCGGACTGCTTTTGTCGACTCCAATTTTTTTATAGATTTCTTATGTACCAAGAAATCATATTTTTTATTTGTTAGTGCTAACGTTAGTAGGAAAGATGTTGGAATTTTTTTTATGTTTAAACCTTCTATCCTCCTGAAGGATGAGTTTCGGACCGTTTTTCTTAACGCCAATTTTTTTATAAGTTTCTAATGTTTCAAGAAATCACATATTTTTTTTATTTTTGTGCCAACGGTGTTAGGAAAGATGTCAGATTTTTTTTTCGTAAATTTTGACTTTTCATCCCTTGGAAGGGTAACACATCGTTCAATAAGTCCCGAGACTAACAACGAAAACAACATTTTTTTTCAAAAATCATTTTTATTTTTTAATATAATCTCCTTTTAGAGTGATAAAATCTTTTCAACGCCTTTTCATTATTTCTATACCATGTTTATAGAAGGATTTATCATGTGCTTCAAAATAGGCTTCAGTTTCGGCAATGATCTCCTCATCCGAGCCAAATTTTTTTCCCTGGAGCATTTTTTTGATATCAGCAAAGAGCCAGTAGTCGCTGGGGGCTAAATCTGGCGAATACGGGGGGTGGGGGAGCAAATCAAAGCCGAATTCGTTCAATTTTGCCATTGTTTTCATGGACTTGTGGCATGGTGCATTGGTGCAATCGCGGCACCCACATGGAAAAAACCTTTTTCCTGCTCAATTTTTCATAAAGAATTGTAAATACGCTTTCAGATGATATCTGTGTCATTTCTGCAATCTCACGGACCTTCATTTTGCGATTTTTCATTACAATTTTTAACACTTTACTCACGTTTTCCTGTGTAACGGCTTCCAATGGCCTACCCGAACGTTCCGCATCGTTTGTGTCCGTACGACCACGTTTAAACTCAGCATACCAACGACAAATCGTTGGTTTGGATGGAGAGGAGTCCGGGTAATGTTTTTCAAGCCATTGCTGGGCTTCTACGGTGTTTTTACCCATTAAAAAACAATGTTTTATCAACACGCGAAACTCGCTTTTTTCCATTTTTCAAACAAATTACAAAGTGACTTTACTCTAACCTCGATAACTCTGTTGCCTGTGATCCGATCGACGTGAAATTTTCACATGTTTCATGTAAAGGTTCGTACTCTATGGAAACGTGGCCAGTTTGATACTACTAGCACCATCTCTGGGTTAGTCTCGGGACTTATTGAACGATGTGTTAAGTCCCGAAGCGTTTTTTTCAACGCCAATTTTTTCATAGGTTCCTAATATTTTAAGAAATGATGTATACACTTGTTAGTTTTGTGCCCACGGTATTAGGAAAGTTGTCAGATTCCTTTTTCGTAAATTTTGACTTTTCATTCCCCGGAAGGGTAAATTCCGGAGCGCTTTTTTCAACGCCAATTTTTACATAGGTTCCTAATATTTCAAGAAATCATACACGCTTGTTATTTTTGTGCCAACGGTATTAGTTATTATGTTCTCAACCGGTGTTGGAAATATTTGATAAGGTTTTACCAATAAGAATTTACACGGATGCGTCTCTAGAAGGTATTGGTGCGGTATTTAAACAAGTGCAAAATAATGGTAAAGAAAAGCCAGTAGCATATTTTATAAAACAAATTAAATGATTTGCAAAAACGAAAAAAAGCGATTTATTTAGAATGCCTGGCAATCAAGGAAGCGATAAAGTATTGACTACACTGGCTTATTGGAAAAAGGTTTACTGTATTTTCAGACCATAAACCATTAGAGCATATGAATATAAAAGTAAGAACCGATGAAGAACTTGGTGATTTGACTTATTATTTGTCACAATATGATTTCGAAATTAAATACATTCTGGGGAAAGATAACACCGAAGCTGATAGTTCAAGTAGAAATCCAGTACTAGAACCTCTTGCAAGCACCGAAGAAACGCTAAAAATAGTTAATCTAATAGCAATAAAAGAAATAAAAACAGACCAAAAATAAATAGAACATTGAGAAAATTAAAACGAAATTAATAGAAAAGGATGGAGCATTCTATAAAAAAAATAAAAATAAAGAAAAAATTATATTATCTGAAAAGTTAAGCTTTGAATTAATTAAGGAAATACACTTTGAATGGTGCCATATAGGGATTAAACAAATGATGAATAGGATATGCCCTTATTATACACCTAAAAACATAACTGCAAATATAATTAAAGTGTGTAGAAACTGCGTAATATGTATCAAGAACAAATCCAAAGGACAAATAAAATATGGACTAATGTCACAATTGGGACCAGCAACAAAACCATTCAAAATAATGTCAATTGATACAATTGGAGGCTTCGGAGGACAAAGATCAACAAAAAGGTACCTATACCTGCTTGTGGACCATTTTACAAGATATGCTTTAGTTTTAACATCGAAAACGCAGATTGCAAGGGACTTCATCAAGTTAGTGAATAAAGTGCTAGAAACGGATAAAATTGGAACAATACTTACAGATCAATATCCAGGAATAAATTCAAAAGAGTTTAAAGAAGCCCTGGTGAAAAATGGCGTTAGACTAATTTTTACGGTTGTTAATGCACCTTTCTCTAATGGTCTAAACGAACGCTTGAATCAAACTCTAGTTAACAAGATAAGATGCAAGATAAATGAAAAGCAAGAAAAAAGAGCTTGGACAACGATTGCTAGAGAATGTATGGATAAGTACAATACAACAGAACATACAGTCACTGGCTTTACGCCTAAGTATTGATTAGATGGCTTAGATACCAGCATTTTACCTGAAGAATTATAAACCAGAAACAATAAAGAAAATTGTATAAGAGATCAAGACTTGGCTCTAGAAAGAACAAAAAAATCACACAATGTAACAAAACGATCTTCGACAAAAATAGAAGGAACCATTCGTTTAACACAGGAGAGCTAGTGTATATTGAAAATGGCAACAGGCTACACAGAAAGAAACTAGATGAACTTAGAATTGGTCCTTATAAAATAATACAAAAAATATCAGATTCATTATACAAAATAAAAACAGGAAAACTAAAACAAGAAACTAGACTATTTCATGTAACAAAATTACTTCCAGCATCAGAAGAAGGAGTTGAATACTGAAAATCTTCACCTAAGGGGGTAGGGGAGATGTAAAAAAAGTATCTTTCTTTAAATTTGAATTTGCCGCGCTTCTTATGCTCCGCTCACCTAATAAAAATATAATATAAATGTAGAAACGTAAAAATCGTAAATAGCCAATTTAAAGTAGAGAAATATTAAAATCGTGAATATAGAAAAGAATTAATATTGAATATTAAGGAAATATTAATAAAGAAGCGCTGTGATAACATCGAACATTAATTGTCGTTCCATTATTTATAGGTAAGGTTGTAAATAACTGTGGTTAAATTGTAAATATAATAAAAAATCATTATTTATAGAAACAAATTTTGTTTGCTGAATCAACCTGCGTCTAAATTGTCTTATATACATAATTAAAATCATAGTAATTTTAATATAATTTGTAAACAGTTACAAAAATACAAACTCATTTTATTTTAAACATTTAATTTTTTCAACTTCTAATTTTTATTTAATTAATAATAAAATTTAATACTATATAATTTGTAAATTAGTAAAATATTAAATACTCTATAAAATTATTTCTCTTATTCAATCTAAGTTTTAAACATGATTTGCATCTATAAAAATTTGCATCTATAATATTAAAATTACTGTAATATTAATATGAATATTATTATATATCTCTTAATCACATTTTAATCTATCTTAATGGTTAAATTCAATTAATTTTTAAAATTAATAGAATAAATTTAAATAAAACATGAAATTTTAATATGTTAAAGAAAAAAAATACATGATTAACAAAATGTGGCTAATATCAATAAGAGAGGGTGTTGCTACTAGCCTAAATTTTTTTTTGTTATGTTGATACACTCTTAATATGAACGTATATGAAGTTTCATTTCAATCTGTCAATTCATTCTTTGTTTACAAGCCATTTAGTATCGATGTGTCACAGTATTTTTTTACAATGGAAAAAATCAAGTATCGTGCAGCGATTGAATTTTTATTTTTGGAAGGTTTAAAAGCAAAGAAAATTTATGAACGAACGTTGAAAGTTTATAAGGGCTCTTCGCCTTTAATTAGTACAGTAGAAAGATGGTTTGCTGAATTTAAACGTGGTTGTACAAGCCTTGAAGACGATCCACGTCAAGGACGTCCAAAGACAGCAACAACACCAGAAATTGTAGAAAAAATACAGGATATCGTATTGGAAAATCGTCGAGTGACTGAAGGAGATTTATTAGAAGCCCTAGGAATCTCATTGGGCAGTGTAAGCAATATTTCGACTGAAGTATTGGGTTTCAGAAAGCTGTGTGCACAATGGGTGCCGCATTCGCTAACAATGGAACAAAAATACATTCGAATGCGACTTTCTCAGCAACATTTAGAGCGTTTTCGAAAGGATAAAATGGATTGTGTGCGTCGATTCATCACTATGGATGAGACTTGAGTCTATCACCATGATCCTGAATCAAAACAAGAGGCTAAAGAGTGGTGTGAACCTGGTTCTTCGGCTCCGAAACGAGTTCGTGTCCAGAAATCGGCCAAGAAGGTGCTAGCATCAGTTTTTTGAGATGCGTAGGGAATTTTGTTTGTGGATTACTTGCAAACTGGTAAAACAATAAATTCTGAATATTATTGTAACCTTCTAGACAAGCTGAAGGAAAAAATTCGTGAAAAAAGACCCGGTTTGCAGAAGAAAGAAATCCTTTTTCATCAGGATAATGCATCGTGTCACAAGAGCATTTTGACAATGGCTAAAATCCATGAATTAAAGTTCGAATTGCTGGAGCATCCACCGTATTCGCCAGATTTGGCCCCTAGCGACTTCCATCTGTTTCCAGACCTAAAAAAATTCGTGCGTAGAAAGCGTTTTTCATCAAATGATGAGGTCATAACAGATGTGGAAGCGTATTTTGCAGCCCTTCCAGATTCTTACTTCAGGGATGGAATTCATAAATTGGAATCTCGTTGGAACAAGTGTATTGATGTTCAGGGAGACTATACTGAATAATAAAGTGTATTTCAAACCATAAAATTGTGTTTTTCTTATCGAACTGCAAAACTTATTGAACAGCCTGATATATATATATATATATATATATATATATATATATATATATATATATATATTGGGTGTACAACTTTGCTTTCGCCGTTTTTTTCCGTAATTCGAGGCTTTATTGTAAAAAATTGGTTATACATTTATGATTCAAAGTATTGTCCATCGCTGGCCACTACTTTCTCCTATCTTTAGGGCAGCATACAAATCCCGCGTTGAAAAAACTGGTCATCTTTTGAATCGATCCACGAATCGATCCAATTTTTTACTTCTTCATTAGACCGGAAGTGCTGGTTAGCCAGGCCGTGTGCCATTGATCGAAACAAGTGATAGTCCGAGGGAGCAACGTCTGGAGAATACGGCAGGTGAGGTAGGACTTCCCATTTCAAAGTTTCCAAGTTTGTCTTGACCACTTTCGCAACATGGAGTCGAGCATTGTCATGCTGTAAAATCACTTTATCATGTCTCTCGTTGTATTGCGGCCGTTTGTCTTTCAATGCTCGGCTCAAATGCATTAATTGCGTTCGATAACGATCGCCTGTGATTGTTTCAGTCGGTTTTAACAACTCATAATACACTATGCCGAGCTGGTCCCACCAAATACTGAGCATGACCTTGGAACCGTGAATATTCGGTTTGGCCGTCGACGTGGAAGTAGAGATGAAAAGGGATATTGCTAAGGGCATTATAAAAAGTGTGGCAAGTCTTTCGCGCAAGAAAGTGCTGCCTCTTGCGGACGAGCGGTCGAACTATACACGAGTAGAGTGCAAGTGTACTTACCGAATTTATATACACAAGTTCAGTGCAAACGTTTCTAATAAATGATTTAAGAATGATGGAACCAAGTGTTTAAAATTTACCGACTGAAATAATTTAATGTAAAAAATTAGAATATATAGCATTATATATTTTATTACTTTATTATATTACATTTAAAATTTATTAACTAATAAATGTTTATAACAATATATTTGGTGTTTTAAAATTAAAACATTTATTCATATTGATTCCATATATTTTTCCTTACTCAATTTCTATACAGATCTTTCTAAAAAATATATAGCTCTTATTTTATTTAAATATTGTATAATAATAAAGAATATATAAATAAAATTAAAAATTTTAATATATATATATATGTATATATAGATGTTACAGTGCGTAAAGTTTGATTCCAAAACTAATAAAAGTGTATGTTTTGAAAATATTTATATTTCATTTAATTACATCATAATAATACTGCATCTTTATCTAAATTTTAAAATGAAAAAATAGAACATAAAAATTTTCATTTATAGTCTTTTTTTTACTTAAGTTTGCCTTAGCTAGCTCTCTAGAATCAGATTCTTTTCTAAATGCACTTTTTTTTAATACTCTTCAATTTGTCTTTTTTTACTACAGATATTTTTTCAAAGATGCATCAAACTTGAAAACTACTATTTTTCAACGTGAAACATCGTTGACTGTAACTTCTTCAATATGATTTGTTTCTTCAATATTTTATTTATCGATTTAATTAATTATATCGTAATCACTTTCTCCGTCAGCAGACTTTACTTTTCGTTCACCAAAATAATATTATCATTTTGTTTCATCAACTTTGATTCTTGATACGATTTCTTGTTTTATTATACAGCAACCCTTCGAATTTATACAATATAATAATCAAAGAATATTCGTTATTAATTTAATTAATAATTTTATTTATATTTATTTCATGTTTTTCATCAGAAAAAATAGTTGAAAAAAAAAAAAATAAATAAAAAAATTTCTCATGCTGCAGGATTTGAACGCTGTTCCTTGCGTGTAATGAAGGTAAAATACTTTCGTTACTCATGCCTTATCCAATTGAGCTATATTCACCATTTGTCAATTGATGCAAAAACTTATATAAAAGGTGTAACCTTCAGTAAGCTTTTAAATATATAATATTTTCATGAATTTTTTAAATGTAAAAAAGATCTTTCTTTAATATTTTTTATAGTATTATATTTAATAACATTAAAACTTTCACAATTTGTAAAAACGAAACAGAAATAAAGAAAACAACAATTATTTTTTAAGCTTGTGCTCGTTACTACACAGATATTATGCGTTTGGCGAATTTCTTTTACAAGCTTTGCGATTACTACGTATAAGTACGTTTGTATAAGTAAACAAGTTAAAGCGAATTGATTTATTTATAAAAAACGGAGGAATCTATTTTACTTTTTGATGAATCTGTCCTTTACACGTAAATTATAATCGAAAAATATTGACAGAATAACTATTTTATTGTGGCTAAATTACTATAAAAAGAAAAATCTGAAAGCATAGTTAATAATCTTTTTTGTAAATTAAAAAAATAATTGATATTATACTTATTAATATTTCTCATTTTAATAAAGGATTTAAAATTGATGAAATCAAATCTTTAGATTGTACTGACAAACACGTAATTTTTGTATTAAAAAAAAATTTCTCATGCTATAGGACTCGAACGCTGCTCCTTGCGTGTAATCGAGGCAAAATATTATCGTTGCTCATGCCTTAGACGATTGAGCTAAATTTCTCATAATTATAATAAATTACGCAAAAACTTGTAAAAAAATTGTAACCTTCAATAATGATATAAAATAATTTCATGAATTTTTTTTATTAAAAAGTTTTAATGGATAAATAAAAATTTAAATACAGTTGACTATTAATTTTGGTTTTATCATTAGTCAAATGAACGAATTTTTAGAGGTACAACTTACAATTTTTACAGGTCTACATTTTTTTGTGAATAATTATTACCTATATTGTCTCATCCAAATAGTCATTAAATGCAAACAAAAATTATATTGCAAAATTTTTGAATAAAAAAACTAAAAATCAATGAAACATATGAAACGTAATAATTCTAACATTTTTTAAAAAAACAAACAGTTTTATCATATTTGTGACACCTTCACAAATATATTTAAAAGGCTACATCGTTAAAATTTATTTGCTACTGTGCTGGTATATATGTTATTACTTGCACAGCTATTTAAAGGGCCGGCGTTTGTTTTCACTTGTAACGTCGGTAAACGACCTCCGTTTTTTTTTTCCTGTGTTAAGTCGATAAGTCTTCTCTCTGCTTTATTTTTTTTTTCCTGCCCTTGCCGATTAGCGGGAAAGCGCTTCGATCTCATCGACCACTTGCCTCGAACTATAGTAAATTTTTTTCTCCAATGAAAATTTTTCCCTCCAAAACTTACTTAACGCGCGGGCTATTGACACAGACCGTTGTGAAAGAGACCCTAAAAGTGGGCCAAGAGTTTACGAGTTTTCCCGGAACGATAGAAAAAATGGTACATGCACTTGAGTCTGACGAAAGGACACTAGGCCAAGCACGTGCACGTCAACTCGGCGCCGAAAAACATAAAACTGTCCCATAAACACCGTTTTTTTTACCCGTAGTTTTCCTATCTAAAATACGTATTTCCTTTTTTTTCGAACTTTGCCTGCGTAATACAATCATAACGTTATGCAATATTTTTAAATTGTTTTATTATCGTAAATTATAATCGTAAATTTCGCTTACCGATACACTGAACAGGTGGCGTAATAAAACAATAAATATGTCACTAGGAAGACCTTGGTAAATAAATTGTATAACTGTTTTAAACTAGGAATATATTGAATAATATTTAAATAAAATAAAAAATACAATGTTTAACGAAAAGCATAAAAACTGCGATTTCTAAAAATACCTCACAAGGTATATATATTTTTTATACAAAATAAATTCCAAAATAATTATTTAAAATCCGAAAGGAAAAAACATAGAAAGTGCATACGAGATATTAGATAAAATTTCTTATTGTTTAACATATACCAAGTAGAAATTTAAATTTTATGAATAATTTAAAATCCAAAAAAAAGTTTCTAACAGTTATATAATTTATTTCACCGAAATACAACAAACTCCTGCTTCTTGTATAATTTACGACAATTTTACATTTTAAATATTATAAAAAGGTAATTATTTTTAAATAAAATAGAACATGTATATTAAAAAAAAAACACAATTGCTATCTTCAAATTTAATCGAATTTTACTTTAAAATAATACAGCCGATTTTTCTTTCTAAGTGTATGCATATAAAAATGTATACGTATACTATAAAAAGAATTATACTAAAAATATCTACAACAATTTTTCACGATAGCAAATTATTACAAACGGCCTGACTATATTCGTTTTCATTGAACAAAATAACAAGATAATTTTCTATTCTTTCTTTTGAAATAAAAAGATAAAAAAAAAACAAACACATGTAATAAATTTTCCTATGCATTAATTTTCTTTAATAAAATTTATAAATGTTTAAGATAATTTCAATTATAAAGGAATCGTTTTATCTTTTTATTAATAGGAACCAATATTTAAGTTCAAGCTAATACGCGCATTAGAATTTAAGTTGATTTTTACATTTAAATAAAAAATTATGCGAAAGAAAACGCACATTTAAATAAAAAAATATATGTAATTATACCTCGAGATAGCAGACATGACAGGCATTTCAAAAAGTGCTGTGCATCGCATTTTGACCGAAAATTTGGACATGAGAAAGCTGTGCGCAAGATGGGTGCCGCGTTTGCTCACAATGGAGCACAAACAGCAACGTGAGGATGTTTCCATCGAGTGTTTGACAATGTTTCGCAGCAATAAAGCCGAGTTTTTGCGTCGATTCATAACCATGGACGAAACATGGGTCCATCATTTTACACCTGAGACCAAGGAGCAGTCAAAGCAGTGGACTCAAAAGGGAGAACCGGCTCCAAAGAAAGCAAAGACAGTTCAGTCAGCTGGCAAGGTCATGGCATCCGTTTTCTGGGATTCGCGTGGAATAATATTCATTATCTCGAAAAAGGAAAAACAATCAACGGCGCATATTATGCAGCCTTATTGCAGCGTTTGAGTGATGAAATCAAGAAAAAACGGCCCCATCTGACGAAAAAAAAAGTGTTGTTTTATCACGACAACGCACCAGTCCACACGTGCGTCATTGCGATGGCTAAAATCAATGAGTTGAAGTTCGAATTGCTTCCTCACGCACCCTATTCGCCAGATCTGGCTCCCTCAGATTATTTTCTTTTTCCGAATTTGAAAAAATGGCTCGGCGGCAAAAGATTTGCCAACAATGAAGAGGTAGAGTCTGCGGTTAATAGTTATTTTAAGGAGCTTGACGGTTCCTACTATAAAGCAGGTATCGAAACTATTGAACATCGTTGGGAAAAAGTGTATCGAACTGAAAGGAGAATATGTTCGAAAATAAAAAACATTTTCACAATTTTTTTACTGTTTTCTTTGTCGGGTCGGGTACTTTCGGGACTGCCCTCGTACTTGATTTTTTTTCATTCTTTTCTAGGGGTATTTTAGGGGTTGAATTTGCTAAAGTAATGTTAATTATCAATTTTAATACATATTTGTTCATTTCATATCTATTTTATTGAGAAAAAGCGAATATGAAAAATTTTGATTTTACGTTGGAGTCCAACGTTGCTAACTTCATCATGATAAACGATCATTAATATAATGATGTATTATGAGGTATTCTTTCTCAACTGGTTACCTGTTACTCTCTAGAATTGTTTTAACTTTGAAAATTTCAGCAAGAGCTGCAATTAAGATTTTTTCAAATAGTTTTTGAAGCTGATTGGCGTTTTTCGATTTTTACATGGCTGATATATGACCGCCCGCTACTATAGCTTCATGCAAGGCTTATGTTTAGTTACAGAAATTCTTCGGATTAATGAACACTTTAGGTTAGAAGTATTTACGCAAGGGAAACATAGATTATTAAATGTGAATTGAAAAAGGAATTTTGCGAAATGTCTTGGTTAAATGTTACGAAATTTTGGTAAACAATAGTTTTTAATGTAAAGAACAAAAGTGTCCATAAAACTACGATCTGAAAATTCGATTTTCTCGAGTTGTAAAGTGCTGAAGTCACGGAATCCACGTATTACGTGAAACTAGGTTTTTCTACTGAACACTTAGAGGGTCTTGAGAAAGTCGGATATACTAGATTAACCCTTTCAGTCACAGCGGTACACCAGTGTACCACCTAGACACTAGTGATTTTTTAACGTTTACGAGCAGTTTGTTATTGATTTTTCTGCAGTTTTTTGCTCCCTGTCATCACAAGAATCTAGTAAGTGTTTAAGAAAGAAGGATATTGCATAATCATTCAAAATAATTACTGTTAATAACAAAATAGTATTAAAAAGAGCAGAATTTTCAGAATAAATTCATGCTAAAACAAAAGAATAACTATTACTATCTGAAAATTTGTATATAGGGGTTTTTAAGATCGCTGATTACGAATCCGCTATCAAAACTTCAAAATTCAAGATAGCGGATCTAATATGGTGGACCTAAATTTTGAAAAATGGTAATTTTTTTCTGAAATTTGGTATATAGAAGTTCTTGAGATCTATTATTACGAATCTGCTATCAAAATTTCAAAATTTAAAATGGCGGATTTAATATGGCCGATTAAAATTTTGAAAAATGGTAATTTTTAAATATAGTTTTTTAAAGGTTCTCAAGGTCGCTGATCACGAATTCGCTATCGAAATTTTAAAATTCAAGATGGCGGATCTATTATAGCCGATCAAAATTTTTAAAAATGTTAATTTTTTCTGAAATCTCGATTTATAAGGGTTTATTTTTTCTGAAATTTCATGTATAGGGGTTTTTGGAGTCGCTGATTATGAATCTGCTGTTATAATTTAAAAATTTCAAATGCCTGGTCCCATATGACCAACAGAATTTTTTATAATTTTAAAATTTTTTGGATCACTGATTACGAGTCGATTGAAAAATTTCCGAAATTCTCAATACGGTGGTTTTAATATATTAGTAAATAGGAATTTCGGAGATTGCTGATAGCGAATAAGTCATTAGATTTACATTTTTCAAAATGGCTGATGTAGTGCAGACAATTCATACGTAGTACGATTCATAGTATACATATAATTACATATCGGTCATATTTAATCCGCCATTTTGAATTTTGAAATTTCGATAGCGGATTCGTAATCAGCAACCTCAAAAACCCCTATATATCAAAATGTAGAATAAATTACTCTTTTTTTTTAATTTATATCGACAATATTGGATCCACCATTGCAAATTTTTAAATTTTAATAGCGGATTCGTAATCAGCAACCTAAAAAATCCTTATATACCAAATTTAAAAAAAAAAATTACCATTTTCCAAAATTTAGGTCCGCCATATTGGATCCGCCATCTTAAATTTTGAAATTTTGATAGCGGATTCGTAATAAGTGATCTCAAGAACCCTTATTTATCAAATTTCATGAAAAACCAATTGCTGGATAAATTCGTGACTAAAAGGGTCAAACAGCCTGTTCCACCGCTTATTTTTCTTGAAATAATTAAATTATACGCCACAAGCAGGCTAATCCAACTAAACACCTATTCTCCAAGCCACCTATCCCCTAAACCCATTTACACCTAGAAACTACCCCTGCTAAACCACTAGCAGACTAACCTTCCTAACCCTGAGAGCAGCAAGTTTTATTGCTTATTAATCTTAAAATAATTAAATTCCTCACCACAAGAAGGCTAAAACATCTAACCACCTATCACCCCTCCGCCCTAACCCAACTAACCCCGTCAGAAACCACCCCTACTAAAAAACAAGAAGGCTATTCCACCTAAACCTGGAAGCAGCGAGTTTAATAGCTTATTTTTCTCAAAATAATTCAATTCCTCACCACAAGCAGGCTAACCTACCTAATCACCTACCTTCTAATCCACGTAATCACTAGAAACTACACTTACTAAACCACAAGCAGGGAAACCTATCTTATTCTGGGAACAGCTTGTTTAATCGCTTATTTCTAATGGATTGATGAAATTCCATACCACAAGGGGGCTAACCCACCCAGCCACCTACCTCTTCTCCACCTAATTCCCACCCTACAAACACACCGTGCCGGTGTAGTTTGGCCGGCACGCCGTGGCTTCATTTTGCCGTCATTTTGCCGCCACGGTAACTTATGTCCCGATAGCAGCACGTGCTGAACATTCTAGGGTCACATGTGCTCGTCACGTATGTTCGAGTTGTGACGTCACTATCTTGTCATGAGGGGTGAAAAATGGCGTCAGCTACTTTTGAGCGCACGATGCGGACATACACACCATGTCGTCATTTTGGCGAAATGGAACTTTGGCAAATTGGCGGCACATATGAGTTTCGCTACAACGTGTGGCAGAAAAGTAATGAGACTAGCAACACTGCAATCGATCTGAAAACGCTGCGCTGTTGCCAGATCGCTTGCACGTGTATCAGTACCCTCCCATGGCTCAGTGCGAGTTTCAACTCCTTCCGTTAACTAAGTGATTTTTGTGACTGCTATTTGTGAAGTTGTGTTTCGGTTGTGCGTCACGCAAAATGGAACAGTGGATGTTCCATCATGACAACGCCTTATGTCACACTGCCCTCTCCGTCACAGAACTTTTGACCTCAAAAGGCATTCCTGTGGTTCCCCAGCCTCCTTATTCACCTGACCTCAGTCCCTGTGACTTTTTTCTTTTTCCTAAACTGAAAAATGTCTTTAAAGGATGTCATTTCAGGACTTCAGAAAACATCCAAAAGAGTGTAACGGATATGCTGAAGACCATACCGGTTAGAATTCCAGCGCCGCTACCATAAGTGGGAACAACGTCTCCATCGGCGTGTAGCTGCCCAAGGGAACTACTTCGAAGAGGATAACATTGATGTTTGAAAAAACTAAAAACTTTGGTAAATGAAAAATCAATCTCATTACTTTTCCGCCACACCTCGTATGTCGGCATTTTTTCATGCTTGTGTCGACAATTAGCTGACATTTTGCTGATATTTGTAGAGCATGTTTTGAGCAATTTCATAGCACGTATGCTTCGGCATGTATGCTCGAGTCGTGCCGTCAATTTAAAGAAATTCATGCTCCGCGAAAAAAATTTATGAGAGACGGCGTGGTGGCATCGCAACCACGAATAGTCCAGTCGGAGTAGACTTAAAAAGTGCGGTTTAAAAAAAAATTAAAAGAGAGAGTTGTTGGGGAGAGTGTCAGGATATTAGGGTGAGTGTTTGCAGCTACAGATTTTTGTCGATTTTTGTTTAAACAATGAAAGAATATACGGAAAACCGGTTTTTTGCTTATAAATTTTGAACCGTTGTTGATATGAAAAAAATATACAATACTTAATTGTAGGTATTAAAATTATTTATGAAGTAAGCGAAGTTAAGTTAAAATTGATTTGTTTTCTAGCAAAACTGAAAAAAACTGCTCATTTAGGCCTTTTTTAAAATCTCATATGAATAAATAATTTTTCCTTTTAAATAATCGTAGTGCAGCTGAACTCGAAGATCTTTATATGACATACAAGTAGCATAAATTTTAACTTTAAATACTAATAAGTTTTTGTAAAAATCTATTTGTTTATTAAAAATGCCTCTTAGCAAAATTTAATTTCTTCATCCTATAGACGCCTTACACACTTTTTGAAAAGTTTATTTTACTCGTGAAGAGTTGTATATAAAGTACATTGAAGGAAAAGTTGATTTTTTAATTTTAAATTGTTTAAAAACGACTTTGAAAATTATGTGATCTTAACAATTTATTTTAAGTGGTAAAACTTTTTCAAATAGAATCTACACATCAGTTATTTAATTAATACGATTTTCCTGCAAATTTTAACCTATTTCTGATAGCTTTACGATGCTCTGGAGCTGAGATAATATTTTTTTTTTTTAAAAATCATTGTCGCTTTGTTTATTAATATTAAGAGCTTAAATTTACAGGTGGTCTAGAGTAAAAGTTAAACTATCGTATCCGATATGTACACAATGATTAACATAAATATTTAATTAAAGTTATGGAAATATTCGGAAGCGCGTTTTTCGCGAAGATCGTCGTGCAAGCAAGAAAGTGAGGAGCTCATGCGCTCTGCGCTCTAGTTAGCTAGCTGAGCGCTAGCGCAGTTGCGCAACTGAAACTGATCACGCATCTTATATTTTAAAAAGTGAAAAAATTTCGCGATATCTCGGCAACTAATTATTCAATTATGATTTTTTTTTTTAATTTGAGGTAGCATAAAAAAGTAATGATAACTACTAGTTCAGATTTTTGTGTAAAAAATAATTGTAAGTGGAAAATTTAATAAAGCATTTGATTTTAAACATTATTTGTTACAACACTGTAAAAAATATTTATATCGTATTGAAAATTATTTGTAAGGAAATGTTGAGGATTTTGGAATTAAAACTTTGATATTTTCTTTACTTATATGAAAAATGTATTTTTATTTATACCCTATGTACAGTTTGCATATTATTATACATTAATGCAATGCCAATCGCATACATATACTAAAAGTTTTTTTTTTTTTTTTACAATTAACAAGTTTAATTGTGTAAGTATGTTACGTCGTAAAACACACATTTAGAAAAATTAAAATTTATAGTAAATCACAAAAGACGTTCTGTTGTAGAAATTATACTATTGTACTTTCAACACGTACGTGACTGAGAACCCATTTACTTTTTACAGCTTCAAAATACAAGATCACAACAAATACATATGTACAACAGCTTCGTTAAATAAGACAAAACAGATTTTATAAAGACGTATTTTCCAAATTTTTCCTTTCTACAAGTTTATTAGGGATAACTTGCTATATAAAGTGCAAGGACAAAGACATCCGTAAAGACGTTTATCTTTTTCTAAAAACAATTAGACTCGTAAAAACACATCTGCAGTCCAATCACTTAACCTTTTTTATGACATTACCTCTATTCTAATTGTTAGAAACTTCTCAAAAACACATCACGCTCAGATGTTCACTTAAAGTACACAACCGTTCAAAAGTTTGGAAACACCCGATTTTTATTAGATTAAAATAAATAACCGTAAATGAATCTTAAAATAAACACGTTATTATTGAAGTTCATTCATTATTATGACCGTGCTTATAACAATAATCAAAAAAATTACTTATTTCTTACCAGATATTCCTTATCTAGAAAAAAGACCGCCACACGTGTTTTATGACCACAAAGGTAATGAGATATATTATTTTTGCATTTATTTGTACTCAATATTTTTTAACTAAATGTTAATCTAACGTTTGATTAAGATTTAAGTGTAATAAATCATGACTTACGTATTTTAATGTCGTTTTTATTCAAATTATCATTGTGTTTCTAAACTTTTGAACGGTAATGTTCATCTCTCATACATCAAATGCATCAAGAAGGCAACCAATAAGAATTTTACTTTTCTTTGCCACACCTACACACCCTTACCTTTGCAAAACCGAGCTAATGAGTAAACTTAAATTCGAACAAGACAGATACATTCAGACAGTCGGAGTAACATTCATACACTCGTGGGGATACATTCTTACACTCTTGGCATTTAGATTCATCCGCGTCGAACACACAAATTTTCATTTTTGACTGCCACAAGAATAACACAGTACAAACACAGTCAAACACTCGGTGCACTTAAAAATCTTCATTTCACTATAATCACAAAAAAGACAATTCAATAAACGACAAACTAGTCACTCAATATTAAGTTGACGAATGACATAAGAGTAAAAATAATAATAATAATAAGAATTAGTACAAAAAGGTTCTTAAATTATTAAAATTATTACTAAAACCCTTTTCACTCTCAACAAAGTATAAGTGCCGTTTATTTACTTTTTATTTTCGACAATATACAGTATTCATCAAACATAATCGTAACATAAATCGCTTAACTGTAAATAAAATTCATATAGGTACTTTTATTATACATTTATGATCGTCTGAATATTATTGACCTGATGATAATATAATAGTGTCTCTAATATCGTCTCGACCGTTTTATTTAACGGTATTATCAAAATTCATTACTGAGTAAAATGCCATTTCCTCGAATTTATACATCCGAATTTAAAGTTAGTTATGAAATTGCTTCCATTACGTTTACATGAAATTAACGAAATTTAGTTCTGCAACGATTAATTAACACAGTCAATCTTAAAAAAATAAATGCACGTTATCATTTAAATGACATGAACAAATTTTACAGTTATCGAGGAAATAAGACAGTAGCGCGTATTGCAGATGACGTAATACAATCGCGTTTGCAGTTTGTTATTTTGTACACATTAGATAATTCAGATGAATGCCAATTTTCTTTGAGATATATTCTAGATAAATAAACAGGTGAAAAACCGAATATTCAGTACTTAAAACAAAAGTTATTCGAATATTTTGGACGAGAAATTGCAATGTATTCCGTAAAAAATAATTGTGTAATATGTTTTTTGGATATTAAAGAACAAATTTTAACAAAGAATTGGTACAGTAGTTGTTTAGAAGATAAATAAGAGGAAAAAAAGAAGAATACTTTTGATCAGCCATTGTACGATAAGGCTCAGGAGATTATAGCCTATTTGAGAGGTACAGAAAATGAAAAAACTATAGATTCTGTAATCGTAAGACTGGGAGGTTTTCATACACTCATGTCATGCCTTGGCAAGACAGATTTTATTATGGGCGGTAGTAGATTAAAAATAGCTCTTTTTGAATTGCGAGGGTGGTCTGAAAAGTTTTCGACCTAACACAGATACAAGACATTTTTTCTTAATTTATTTTATTTCTCAACATAGTCTCCTTGCAATTCTACACACTTCTGCCAGCGATGCTCCCATCTCTTTAACCCATCCAAATAGTACTCGGGATTTTTTTCTGCAAAATGACTGTTCACGAAGGTGATTACCTCCTCATTTGACGAAAATCTCTGTCCTCCGATTGCAATTTTCAGATGAGGGAACAAAAAGAAGTCGCTTGGGGCTAGGTCTGGTGAGTAAGGCGGATTTTCAAGCAGCTAAAACCGTAATTCGTAGATTTTCGCCATGGCAACCGTTGAGGTGTGAGACGGCGCGTTGTCTTGGTGAAACAGGATTTTCTTTTTCTGCAAATGTAGACGTTTATCCGCAAGTTCTGCCTTCAGCTCGTCAAGTAATGATGCGTAGTATGCTCCTGTAATGGTTTTTCCTTTTTGAAGATAATCGATTAAAATAACTCCATGACTATCCTAAAAAACAGTCGCCATCACTGTCCCAGCCGAAAAAACAGTTTTTGCTTTTTTTGGAGCCGGTTCCCCCTTTGCAGTCCGCTGTTTTGACTGTATTTTTGTTTCGGGCGTATAATGGTGTACTCAATTTTCATCATTAATCGGCGCCAAAACTCGGATTTATTGCGCCTAAACTGCGCCAATAGAGCGTTGGAAATGTTCATTCGAATACGTTTTTGGTCTAATGTGAGCAAACGCGGCACCCAACGTGCGGACAGCTTTCTTATGCCTAAATCTTGATTTAATATGTAGCAAACATGTTTTTTGGACATGTTCATAACCTTTGCTATCTCTCTCACTTTAATTCAGCGGCCGTCTAGCGCCATTTGGTGAACTTTGGCAATGTTATCGTCAGTGGTTGCAGTTTTTGGACGTCCCGAACGTTCATCGTCTCCCAAGTTCTCACGGCCACGTTTGTATTCAGCTGCCCAAAATTTCACTGTGGTAAATAATGGTACAGAGTCTCCATACACAGAGTTCAACTCATTTTTGATTTGCGTAGGCGTATTGCCTTTCAAAAACAAAAATTTAATGACAGCTCGATACTCAATTTTGTCCATTTTCACAACACACTCACATCGACTCACTCAAACGACTGTCAACTAACAACTGCGCATCCAAAATGGCTGAAACTTTGGTGAGCAACTGTCGATAGATGAACAACGAAATTCGCTACCTTTTATTGACAAGTGCTGCTATCTTCACGATGAGGTCGAAAACTTTTAAGACCACCCTCGTATATGCAGAAATATCAGCTGAAAAAGCTCTCGTCGGTCATGCTTTTTCTAGAGCAGTTCGAGGACATTTTTTAGTTGAACAACCACTTGCGCATACGATTTTGTCTACTTTGGATTTCAATGAAAATGATATTGTTCGAGCTGATAGCGTGCTCTCGAGAGCTCGCGAGCAGTTCGACGCCTTTCGGACTTCCTCGGCAGCGCTAGCGGTCTCGTATGCTTTTCTATTGTAACGCGGTATACTTGTTCTCGCGGTAGCCCGTGCATTAATGTTTGTCAAACCCGTAGATTAAGGCAATTAATATTTTACGTAGCGCCTCGTGGTCAGTCTGCTTGAGCGAGCCACCGAGCACACGTATCCGCGCTTGTGTACACGAACTCTAAATTAACACTGGCGCCGCTTCAAAATTCTTTTTTTTACAATAACTTAAAGATTTAAGTGGAAGGTTTAATTAAGTTACAGTATTGTTAGTTGGACATAAATTAGTAAATAAATACGAATTTCACGGATATTGTAGTTGTTATAAAGTTATTGTATTGCGACCTTCTGCGTGCATGTGTTGTTGCACAATTCGGCGTTGAACCAGCAGAATAGATATAAAAAAGCAAAAAAAAGATAAAGAAAAGGCCACATGCACAAACATTTTGGTCCTTCGAGCCGGATAGCAAATGAAACTGCATTTTCCGTACATATTTTCGAAAGCAAGCTTAGTACTGTGAGTAGTTCAAATTTCAAACTTCAAGTGAATTTAAAAAAATTAAAAAAAATTTCATTATCATTTTCATAATTGTAACTTATATAAAATTTTAAAAGAACGTTCATCCGATTTATCAGTGAAAATCAGTAAAAATCAGTGACAATCTACTTAAAATCTCAGCTTAAAATCCTTAAATAATTTTCTTTTGAATTTAAGATAAAAACAATTTAACTTAAATCGTTGATTTTGCGACAACTTTTAAAAAATTTTGAAGTGAATTTTCTGAAAATTGGGAAAGTGTGCTCAAAATTAAGAATATTTTCTGTGGCTTAATACAAGACAACAGAGGCTGACGTCACAGTAGGTGAAGATAAGCTGACCTCAAGCAAGGTAACGGAGAGAGACAGAAACATCGCACAGCGTTTGAACGGCGTAACATCGGCTATTTATCATCGTCTCTGTTGTTCTACATCCATTTGCCGTATCTTCGAGGACTCATTTTTATATACATCAATTTACTTGGGTATAGCTTAATACTAAGCTTACAGGTGACCCCGTTTGTTTTCTTGTATTTACAACGAGAGCCTGACTCGTTTTTCTTACTTTACTATTGGGTGTACAACTTTGCTTCCGCGGTTTTTTTCCGAAATTCGAGGCTTCATTGTAAAAAACTGATTATACATTTATGATTCAAAGTATTGTCCATCGCTGGCCACTACTTTCTCCCATCTTTCGGGCAGCATACGAATCCCGCGTTGAAAAAACTGGTTATCTTTTGAATCAATCCACAAATCGATCCAATTTTTTACTTCTTCATAAGACCGGAAGTGCTGGTCAGCCAGGCCGTGTGCCATTGATCGAAACAAGTGATAGTCCGAGGAAGCAACGTCTGGAGAATACGGCGGGTTAGGTAGAACTTCCCATTTCAAAGTTTCCAAGTATGTCTTGACCACTTTCGCAACATGGAGTCGAGCATTGTCATGCTGTAAAATCACTTTATCATGTCTCTCGTTGTATTGCGGCCGTTTGTCTTTCAATGCTCGGCTCAAACGCATTAATTGCGTTCGATAACGATCGCCGGTGATTGTTTCAGTCGGTTTTAACAACTCATAATACACTACGCCGAGCTGATCCCACCAAATACTGAGCATAACCTTGGAACTGTGAATATTCGGTTTGGCTGTCGACGTGGAAGCATGGCCGGGATATCCCCATGATTTTCTGCGCTTGGGATTATCGTAGTGAACCCATTTTTCGTCCCCAGTCACAATGCGATGCAGAAATCCCTTCCGTCTTTACCTTGCAAGCAGCTGTTCACAAACACACAAACGCCGTTCAACATCTCTCGGCTTCAACTTGTACGGCACCCAATTTCCTTGTTTCTAAATCATTCCCATGACTCTCAGGCGTTTTGAAATGGCTTGTTGCGTCACTCCCAATGATCCTGCCAATTTTTGTTGCGTTTGACACGAGTCTTAATCAAGCAATGCCTCCAATTCTGCATCTTCGAAAACCTTCTTTCTTCCTCCGCCATGCTGGTCTTCGACGTTAAAATCGCCGTTCTTGAAGCGTTGAAACCACTCTCGGCACGTTCTTTCACTAATAGCGGCCTCACCATAGGTATTTGAGAGCATTCGATGAGCCTTAGTCGCAGATTTCTTTATATTAAAGCACAAAATTAAAACCTCCCGCAAATGACGAGAATTTGGCTCGTAAGCTGACATGTTTAATCGAAAATAACTTTATGATGCAGACACAAATCGACTAATATTTCAATGGCGTTATGTTTACAAATACCTAAGCTTATTGTATGACATCTATGATCTATTTATTTCAACTACCACTTACCGCTACAGCCATCTATTGCAAAACGGCGGAAGCAAAGTTGTACACCCAATACAAGATATTCTCCCTGCTCTTGTAAATATTTCAATTGTCTTCATGCTTATTCTAGTGTCTAACGCTTTTCTAATATCTACAATCTTTGCTTGATAATTTACACTTTCTCGCTTGCACATTTTTTGTATGACTGCTTGGCAGATTCGTCCAAATATTTTCAAATTTGGATTTCTCTTTTCTTCTTCTTTATGTCTTTATCTATTTTTGTCAACTTAAATTCTTGTTGAGCAAAAAAGGCAGATTTAAACTTTCAATTCAATCGCGGCTTTGATTTACTAAATCTGCTTAGTTTAAAGTCACTTCTGCTTTTTCAAAAATACTGTCAATCTCCTTTAGCCATTCTTTAATTGATCTACTGCTGCAATTGCTTGTAAATAAAATTTTGTAGTCTTAAGCGTAGAAAATCTTTGTAAATTTAATATTAGTTAATTTTGTGGTTTTTTCTTCGAACCATTATTTCTTTTTAAATTATTCTTTAGCCGGACAACATGACGAAGGCAGAAATGTTCAGCTCTGATTTTTCTGACATGCTTGCCGATCAGCGGAGGTTGAGCGGACTTATTAAGGACTTAGCCGACACTACTTCCATTACCACGGATGGACATTTCACCGTAGACGATATTGAGACACGAGTAGACTTGCTAGAATCGTATTGGAAGCTATTTTTGAGTCAAGATGTCATTGTCTCTCGGCTATCTGAACAAGCGAAGGAGCGGACATATTTTGAAACAAACGTCTTTCGGGCTACGCAAAACTCCTTCCTGATTGCTCGATCTTGGTACCGAAAGCAGCTTCGGTTGTTACGGCCTGCATCTGAAATGGGTACAGCGGCACCTCCAGCACCTGTTGATCCGATTGCCGTCAATTACAACCATTTATCTTTGGAAATTTTAAAGCTGCCTACTTTTAGTGGAAACCAACGGGACTGGGAGTCATTAAAAAAAAGTTTACTTCGTTTGTAATTGAAGACTCCAGCACTTCACCCATTATCAAGTTTCGGCGTTTGTTAAACTGCCCAGATGGCCAAGCTCTAGTGATAATAAAAGGTGTCAAAACCACGGCTGAAAATTTCACAATTGCATGGGAATCCTTATGTCATCAGTTCGATAACAAGCAACTATGTTTTGCTTGTCAGATAAAGTTGTTGAATCTCCCAAGTTCGAACGAAGAAACAGTAGTGCATTTAAATTCTTTATTGGCCAATCTTGATGAAAGTCTACATGTTTTTACTTCTTTACAGCGCCCCGTCGAACATTGGGATGATCTGTTGGTTTACTTCGTGACAAGTAAGTTCCGCTTTGCATTGAAACTCAGATGGGTCAAGGTCGTTGAAAAGAATCCTGCTCAACCCTTCCCGAAGCTCCAAGATCTTCGCAAGTTTATTGATGAATGGATCCAGGCGTTGATTACGACTCAAGCCGTTGCAACTGCTCACAGCTCTAAAGGAGGGAACAAGGTCGTCAATCCAATCTTTCAATCAAATAGGCCGGCTGAGGGACCTTTTGGTAAACGAAACCCAAGTAAAATTTCTACACATGTAGCTTCTAAACCAAATCCAAATAAATCTCGACCTGTAAAAACAAAATCGAAGTGTTCGTTTTGCAATGATGATCACTTCCTTGCATATTGTTCTAAATTTCCCTCATGTTCGCAGAATCAAAGGTCGGATAATGTTCGAGCAACCAACCTTTGTAGAAACTGCCTTAACTCTAATCATTCTGCAGATACCTGCGTGTCAAAAGGTCGGTGTTTGGTTTGTGGCACTAAACACGACACAAGACTTCATTCTACGGATACCAGTCCGAGTTCTATTGCCAGCGGTACGTCAGAAATCTCCGCCTCGCACGTTCAAGCGATGGGATTATCTGCACATGGCTTCAAAAGGAAAATTTTGGCTACTGCGGTGGTTATTCTTCAAGGTGCTAACGGTCAATGAATCTCCGCTCGAGCTCTTTTGGATTCTGGAGCTGAGGAGTCGTTTGTATCCGAGCAAATTGCTCAATTATTAGATTAACGTAGGGAATCGGTAGACGTGGCAATTACTGGCGTTGGTGGTGTGGCTAGTATTAATGCTAAGAGCCGTGTCACACTCTCACTTTAATCATCAAGGGATTCTAATTTTAAACTTCAGTTTTCAGCATTTCCTCCTTGCCCATAATTGGATCAGTTACCCCTTGTGGATCCACACTCTAATGAAATTTCTAAAGTTAATTGCATATTAGACACCGAAGTGTATGCCGTCGTTTTGCGATCTGGATTGCAACAAGGTCCGTCAGGTTACCATATTGCGGCTGTCAACACAGTGTTTAGATGGGTTATTAAGGGAGGAATTCCCACCAACCACGACCTGTCATTCAACACTTATCGTCTAGTAACTGCCGCTGGTCATCTTGCCATATGAGAAAATCTCCAACAATCTTTGCAGCACTTTTGAAAACTTGAGGAGGTTCCTTTTGCTTCTCGAATGACTTCAGACGGAGAAGATTGTTATCGTCATTTCCGGCAAACTCATTTTCGAGACGCGGATGGACGATTTGTTGTTCGCCTACCCTTCTGGAAGACGCCGATCAACATCGATTTACGAAGTTCTGCTGAAGGTAGTCTCAAACGACTAGAACGTCGATTTGCTCGTCAACCAGACGTGTACGCAGCATACGTTCAATTTATGGCCGAGTATGAGGAACTTAACCATATGGTAAAAGTAGCAGCTGACGAGGTAAGAGTTCAATGTTGTTCTTATATACCCTATCACCCTGTTTTTAAGAGAGATGCTGCAAACAAGATTAGAGTAGTATTTAACGCCTCACAGTCTAATACCAACAGTGATTCACTGAATTCGTTGCTACATCCTGGTCAAAAACTTCAAGAAGACGTGTTAGCAATTGTTCTTAAGTAGTCTTTTCATTCTGTGGTGTTCTCATGTGACATAGTCAAGATGTTCCGTCAGTTTCTTGTCCATCCAAAGGACAGTGATTGGCAACGAATAGTATGGCGCTCCTCACCTGATTTACCTATTCAGTCTTTTAGTTTAAATACCGTTACCTACGGCACAACATGGGCTCTCTTTCTGGCCAACGCCTGTATGCTCCAGCTAGCAGAGGACCAAGAAGTCAAGTTCCCTGAGGCAGCCAATCTAATTAGAGCAAATCGCTATGCTGATGATTTCTTTGCTGGCGCTGATACTGTTGAAGAAGCTCTGTCCCTCCGCAGTCAACTTGTGATAGTTTTGTCTTCAGCAGGGCTACAAGTAGGCAAGTGGGCGTCTAACCACCCTCAGCTATTGCCTTCTGTATGTGGTGGAGATTCCAAGCAAAAGGAGACTATGTTTCAGGACCAGGAAGCTGCAGCCGCTCTAGGTATTCGTTGGGACGCCGTCAAGGAAGAATTTTGTTTCAAGGTTTCTAAAATTGAGTTTTCTTCAACGCGGCATCCAACTAAACGCTCCATTTCTTCAGACATAGCTAAATTATACGATCCCGTCGGTTGGTTATCACCGGTGGTGATCAAAGGCAAAATTCTGTTACAAAATTCATGGCTATTTTCTATTGACTGGGACGATCCGATTTCTTAGACTATCGCCAATATCAAATCTTTAAAAACTCACTTGATCAAGGTCATAGGAGAGGCTAAATTGACCTATGAAGAATTTTATACCAGAACCGTCATGGTAGAGAAATGTTTAAATTCTCGTCCGATAAGCGCACTCAGTTCCGACGAGAAAGATATTTGTGCACTCACCCCTGGTCATTTCTTAATCAAAGCCCCTTTAAATGCACCACAAGAACCTTTTTATGTTTCGAATACAAATCTTTCTCTGAATTCTACATGGTTACAACTCAATGCCATGAAGAACCACTTTTGGAAAAGATGGCAACAAGAATATCTTCACCAGCTTCAGCAGCGAGCTAAATGGCTCAAACCTTATCTAGAGCCTAAAGTTGGTAATGTTGTCCTCTTCAAGGACTTTATGTTGCCCCCTACTAAATGACCTATTTGCAAGGCGGGCGGCAAGCTGTTTCCACAAGAAATTCAAGAACGAAGTCACAATTAGTTTTATATTTAGATTAGAATCACATTGTTCTGTAATAAGTTAGTTAGCTTTATTTTACTATCAGTTTTGTTCGTGAATTTCGACGAAGCCAATCGATCATATTGCTTCGTGGCAGGCGGTATGTTCGAACCGATAGCGTGCTCTCGAGAGCTTGCGAGCAGTTCAACGCCTTTCGGACTTCCTCGGCAGCGCTCGCGGTCTCGTATGCTTTTCTATTGTAACGCGGTACACTTGTTCTCGCGGTAGCCCGTGCATTAATCTTTGTCAAACCCGTAGATTAAGGCAATTAATATTTTACGTAGCGCCTCGTGGTCAGTCTTTGCTTGAGCGAGTCACCGAGCACACGTACCCGCGCTTGTGTACACGAACTCTAAATTAACACTTGCGCCGCTTCAAAATCCTTTTTTTTACAATTACTTAGAGATTTAAGTGGAAAGTTAAATTGAGTTACAGTATTGTTAGTTGGAAATAAATTAGTAAATAAATACGAATTTCACGGATACTGTAGTTGTTATAAAGTTATTGTATTGCGACCTTCTGCGTGTATGTGTTGTCGCACAATTCGGCGTTGAACCAGCAGAATAGAAATAAAAAAGCCAAAAACGGATAAAGAAAAGGGCACAGGCACAAACAGATATAAATATTTTAAATAATATTTTAAGTAAAGTTAGTGAGAACGATTTGCAAAGCGCTATGAAAAATACTGATTCTCAACAGTTAAAAAATGAATTCATTTTTAAATTAAATAGTCTTGAAAACAACGGTCCTGCTGCACAACTGTGGGTTCAGTATTTTACGATGGTACAAATTATGAAGCAGTTCATACAAGCAGGAAGAACTGGTGATTGGGATCTTCATTTAAAAAACATGCAGCAAATGTTATCTTATTTTCATGCAAGTGGTCATTTATTGTACGAGAAATCTAGTCATTTATATAAACAAGAAATGTATACATTAGAATCCCAAATAGATGTTTTTGAATATGAAAAATTTACAAATGCAGGATACTTTACAGTTAAACGTACAGATAAATATCGTTCAGGGCTTTGGCCAGATATGATCATCGAGCAAACGTTAATGAGAGCCATGAAAACCAGTGGCGGGTTAACGTATGGACGTGGTATAACAGAAAGTGTACTTTCTAAATGGGTTCTGTTGATGATATTTTTACTTGAAGTATCTGATGCGATAGAACCATTTTGCAACATTTCATATGTAACTTCTGAACAACATATTGATACAAGATCTTGCAGAATTTCCCGAGATGCTGCAGATTTTCAGAAGCTAATCAATTTCTTTGACATGCATGATCCGTTTCCTGGGACAGATAAAATTCGATCAAAATTAGCAGCGGTGTGATTGGTGATGAAAAAATTAATTGCTATAAGGCGTCATCAGTAGGTATAGATGCGATGAATAAAATGATCGGCGAAAATTTTGGCACGGTAAAACTTCATCGTAAAAATAAAATCTTACCTTTAAAGGCAGTCAATTCTTCAATGAAAGTGAATAAGAACACATAAATTATCGACCCTACTTTAATTTTTCAAAGATTGTCATTAAACATTAAATCAAAAAATGATGTGAAAAAATTTATGAGTATGAGTTAGCACCGTATTCACTTTAATTATTTGACGACGAAGGAATGCGAAAAACTGGAAAATCAGCTTTTTACGAATATTTTAATGAGATTTCTGTGCTTCTGTCTCAAAATGTATTTTATGTTATTGATGGCAAATTTCTTCTTCATCGAGAAGTGTGGCATATTAAGGGGCTATACCAGTGTGAACGCTGAAAATTTGGGTGATTTTCGTGAATTTTTTATAGAAAAATACTTCATAAAATATTTAAAAAATATCAGAGCATATCATACTATATTGAAACTATATTCCATAATTTTTATCAAAAAATATTAAAAAATGAGCGACTTATGCACTGTCTTCGGAGGCGCCAAAAAAAAAGTTCCTCCACTGCTGCCACGATTCCGGCCGAATGAGTTGCTGGAACCGAAAAAAAAAAAAGTCAAACTAGAAGGTATTTCTTATGAAACGTCGCAGAATTTTCGGAAAATATCAAAATTTAACAATATGGCGTAGTTATCAAAAAAGTTTTTTTTTGGTCAAAAATATGGTCGTTTTTTTTTATGCCAAATCGTCAAATTTCATTCAATTAAAAAAATCCTGCGTCATTGTAGAGTAAATATATTTGAGAATACTCAGTTTAATTTGAAGTCAATCGGATAATTGCTCTTTGAGTTACGATGGCAGCAAATTTGAAAAAAGTCATTTTGAGAAAAACGCCTTTAAGAGGTTGATGGAGCAGTTTATACTAGCGCGTGGTTGCTCTTTAGAAGGCTGTCAATCGAAAAGTATTAGAGATACGGCCTTGAAAATTCAGCAGAATATTCTTAAAAGTATAAACTGTCGAATAAGACAAAAAAAAAATATATCGATTTTTTGAAAGTTTCACACTGGTATAGCACCTTAATGAGACAATAAGTGCAATTTTACATCAATACTTGGCATACGTATTAAAATACTACACAAAAAATTGTTGCATTGTCTTTGATGGCTACTTAAAAACGGGTACGAAATCAGCAGTGAGGATGAAAAATAACTGAGCAAGGATTACAAGCCATTTTTACAGATAAGCCGTTAATTCCAAATGAATTACTGATGTTAATTACCTTTAGATGCGAAAGTGGTTGCAAAAAAAACGGTTTACATTGCTCACGCTATGTGCAGGTCGCCATGGTGAAACTTGCACAAATAAAGAAGATAAGACAAGACAAGTATGCGACGAAACTGCATGCAATTTATAAGAAGACGCAGACACTGTTTTTGTATTATTACCAATTATAGATTTAAAAAATTACGAAAACGATAACAATGACGATAATAATGACGATGACGATGATAACGACGATAACGACTCAAATAACGACGACGAGGGCTGCGATTATGATAACAGCGAGGATTGTAGCAATAGCAAATAGCATAGGGTTGAGTAACATTAGTTTACAATCACTTAAGTATGTATTAAAATAAAGGGTGATTTATTATTAGGTTTGATTTTTAATAATCTTTTTTTTTTACAGATCACGCGTGACTCCTGTCAAACTGTTATGTAATTTTTATTCAGTATTGTTTGAGAAATCATCATGGAAATACTTACACTGCAACAACGTATCCAAATTGTTCAGCTGTATTACAGTCTGTCAAGTAAGAGCGTGGTCGACTTCACCGACAGGTAATGAAAGATTTCGCTCTAATTTCCTTTGCAAGCCGATAGAGGGAAGCTTTGTCCTTGATTCATTGTCAACAAAGATTCAGTTGTCGTTGATCTTTTAAAAGAGAATCACGTTAAACGCCATGAGTGCTAAGTACGCGTCCGCTACGAGGCTGTGTTCCTTTGCATCCACCCGAAAGGTCCCAAAATGTCGCAATCAGCGGCTGCGAAATATATGAGAAAGTCGAAGGCATTTGTACAGAAGTGGATACAGCGATATAAAGTGGCTAAAAATGTCGATGATTTACCAGAACGTGGCTCGATAGGAAAAGTGAACAAAAAAGATAAAAAAAGAATAGTGAATCTGTTTTCGCGGAATCCTGCTTTAACACTGCGGCAAGGACAAGCAAAATTAATGGCAAAAGGTTTAGATATATCCTACAAAACTATCCGAACCCATCTTCGTACTCATCATCTGAAATGGCGCAACACAATGAAGAAGCCTTTGTTGACTGAAAAACATGTGACAAAGCGACTCGCTTGGGCGCATGAGAATATTGATACAGATTTTGAAAATGTCATTTTTACTGATGAATGTTCTATATGGGCACGTTCTGTCCTCACGTGAGCCTGGTCAACTTCCACCAATAGGCTTGTTCAGCGGACCGTAAAACATGGAATAAAGGTGCATCTTTGGGGCTGCTTCTCAAAGCAGGGATTCGGCACTTTGCACCTCTTTGCTGACAACCTAAATGCCGAGAAAATGATAAAAATCTACAAAAAGGCTTTACTGCCATCTGCCAAACGATGGTTCATCACAAAAAATAAAGATTGAATTCTGCAGGAGGACAACGATCTTAAACACCGCAGCAAGCTCTGTACTCAGTGGAAGACTCAATCTGGCATCGTTACATTGGATTGGCCGTCGCAGTCGCCCGATACAAACCCTATTGAAAATGTGTAGGCATATATTAAACGGAAGCTTCGTGGAAGACGCACATACACTTTGAAGTAGTTGTCTTACGAAATTCGTCGGATCTGGAGATCCTTGCCACTAGAATACGCCGTCAAATTAGTATAAAGCATGCCTCGGAGATGCCAGGCAATTATCGACGCCGGTGGTGACTGGACACATTATTGACCGAATTGCATCATTGTTTGTAATGTGTACAATGTATATGTAAATATAAAAGTTTCATTAAATGAATTTTTTTATAAATTAACACGACCTAGCTCTTACTTGACAGACTGTACGAAAATCAGCGTTCTGTAAGAAATGTCTTTCGTGCTCTTAGAGCAACTTATGCTGTGCATCGTCGACTTACCAAAACTACTATAGCCAATACCATCCGCAAATTTAAAACCCAGCATACATTATTGGATGATACTCGACCGATTACACTACATCCAGCACATAGTAAACAGAATATAGCGGCTGTAGCTGAGAGTGTGGCTGAAGACCGTGATGAATCGATTCGGTGTCGTTCTTAACAGCTTGGTTTGTCGTACGCAACAACTTGGCGTATTTTACGTAAAGATCTTGGTTTTAAGGCATACAAGCTTCAACTCGTGCAAGAATTGAAGCCGGGCGACTTAGGTTTGCGTCGTGTTTTTGGTAAATGGGCTCTGAATCAGCTCAATGAAAATCCGCTGTTTTATCGCGAAATTTTGTTCAGGGATGAGGTGCATTTTTGGCTCAATGGATACGTTAATAAGCAGGATTGCCGTATTTGAGCTGATGAACAACCTGAAGAGCTTTAACAGCTACCACTAAAGCCACAGAAATGCACAGTTTGGTATGGTTTATGAGCCGGTGGAATCATCGGTCTATATTTCTGTCAAAATGAGTCCGGTCAGAACGTAACCGTCAATGGCGACCGCTATCGCACCATGATAACGGATGTTTTGCTACCGGGAATTGAAGCCCGTGGTATCGGTGAACTTTGGTTTCAACAAGATGGTGCTGCTTCGCATACAGCGAAAAAAACAATGGATTTATTGAGAAATCATTTTGGTGAGAACCTGATTTCACGTTTTGGACCAGTAATTTGGCCGCCTAGATCGTGTGATATCACACCTTTAGATTATTTTCTTTGGGGTTACATGAAGTCTATGGTCTTCAGAGATAAACCAGCTTCAATCGACGCTTTGCAGGCCAACATTACTCGTGTCATTCGCGAGATACCAGTCGCTATGCTGGAACGCGTCGTCAAAAATTGTACCCTCAGGATGGACCATTTACGGCGTAGTCGCGGTCAACATTTCAATAAGATAATCTTTAAAAAGTAAATGTCATAGATTATTCTTTCAACTCACAATAAAATTTTTACTATAGAATTCAACTTTATGCCATTTATTTGAGATTAAAAACCAAACTTCATAATGAATCACCCTATATGTATTATTTAAAAAGAAGAAATTCAAATATATGTATGCGATTTGTTTGATTAATAATGTATATTGTAGAAAATAAAATGTAAATAAATGGCACTTCTATTAGGTTGCTGCAAATGAAATGGCCGATTTAGCAATGACATAAAGTTGGCTGCAATTTTAGTGTATTATGTTGGCACAAGGCGGCGCCAATGATATGACATATTGAAGTATAAATACTGCTACCTTGGTTTATGAAGTCATTTCTGTTTTGCACTTCATAGTGATCGTAAAAATAAAAAGAGAAAGTGAACATGGAAGTGAATCAAAAACGGCTACTTTTACTATACGAATTTAAATTAGAGCACAACGCAACAGAAGCAACGAGGAATATGTGTACTAACAGCGCATTTGGGCCTGATACAGTTAGCGAACGAACCACTTGGCAGTGGTTCGAAAAATTTCGATCTGGAGATGTGGACCTTGGAAATGAGCCACGTTGACACCCAGGACCATCGATCGATAACGACGTGTTGCGTGCATTAGTGGAGTCTGACCCCCGCCAAACCATAAGGGATCTTGCCGAGAAATTAGGCGTTTAAAATTCGACAATTCTCCTTCACTTGCAACAACTTGCAAAAGTGAAAAAGCTTGACAAATGGGTTTCGCATGATCTTACCGAGCAAAACATGACGTGTCGAATGGAGATTTCAAGTTCTCTTCTCTCCCGCAACAAAAAGAAACCGTTCTTGCACTGAATTGTGACCTGCGATGAAAAGTGGATTTTATACGATAATCGTTGCCGATCGACCCAATGGCTAGATGCCGATGAAGCGCCAAGACTCATGCCGAAACCAAGCCTTCATCCAAAGAAAATAATGGTAACTGTTTGGTCGTGTGTAGCTGGAGTCATCCACTATTCGTTCCTGCAACCTGGCGAAACCATCAATGCTGAGAAATACTGTGCTCAAGTTGATGAAATGCATCAGAAATTGATAGTCCAACGACCTAGACTTGTCAACAGGGATGGAGTGATACTGCTTCATAATAACGCACGACCTCATGTATCGAGAACAGCGGTCCAAAAATTAAACGAGTTGTGCTATGAGACTCTTCCTCACCCTCCATATTTACAAGACCTCTCACCAACAGATTCCCATTTCTTTAAACATTTGGATCACTATTTGACAGGAAAAAGATTTAATAATGAAGCTGCTGTCAAAAATGCCTTCGAGGAGTTTCTTCTAACCAGAAACTCGGACTTCTACAAAACTGGAATAAATGTACTTGTATCTCGTTGGGAAAAGTGTGTTGTATCTATTGGTACCTATTTTGATGAAATAAATTGTCTTTATAAAAAGTTACAGCTGTTTAAAAATTTATTACTAAATCAGCCATGTTATCTGCAGCAACCTAATACTTACACAACTATACTTGTTACTTGTAAAAAAAAAAAAAACCACCAAAAAGTTTTTTAACTTTTTTTAACTTTTAAAAAACTTTTAGTTTATGTATGCCATTGGCATTGCATTAATGTATGATAATAAGCAAATTTTATATAGGGTATAAATAAAAATACATTTTTTATATAAGTAAAGAAAATATCAAAGTCTTAATTCCAAAATCCTCAACATTCCCTTAAGAATAATTTTTAATACAATATGAATATTATTTACAGTGTTGTAACAAAATAATATTTTAAGTTAAATGCTTTATTCAATTTTCCACTTAAAATTATTTTTCACACAAAAATCTGAACTAGTAGTTATTATTACTTTTTAATGCTACCCTAAATTAAAAAAAAAATCATTATAATTGAATAATTAGTTGCCGAGATATCGCGAAATTTTTCCACTTTCTTAAAATATAAGATGCGTTATCAGTTTCAGTTGCGCAACTGCGCTAGCACTCAGCTAGCTAACTAGAGCACAGTGCGCATGCGCTCTCCACTTTTTTGCTTGTGCAACGATCTTCTCGAAAAACGCGCTTCCGAATATTTCCATAACTTTTATTAAATATTTATGTTAATCATTGTTTAAATATCGGATACGATATGGAATGAATACGATATGAAAATGGATTTATTTTTACTACACCTAATATTATATATGCGATTAAGAGTAGTTGTAAATATACGTAAACATAAATAATTCTGAATATTACTGATTGAAATATTAACATAATATATGTAGCGCTGGTATTTCTCAACTAAACGTCTTGATCGTTTCTATTTTGCTGTGTGTGATGGGGCTTCTTCATGAAGCAGATTAATTTTGCGTTACCTTTTTTCGTATTCCGGTCGTTATTCATTCGATGTTCGATTTAAATCGATCATTTGCTGTTGATAGCAATCAGTAAAACCGTGTTAACGGTTTCACCAGGTTTTAGCAGCTCATAATACGAAGTGTATTCGAAAAGTATGGTAACTTTATATTTTTATGAAAAAGTATTTATTTTTGCATCAATATACATGTTGTCCCTTTGCTTGTTCAAAAGAATCCCCCTCAGATACAATACGCATGTGCTAACGCTTTTCCCAATCCTCGAAGCACTTCTCATAAACACTTTTTGGAATAGTCTTAAACTCTTTCAGCGATGCAGTTTTTATTTCTTCAGTCATTGCAAGTCTTCGTCGTTTCATAGGTTTCTTTAGTTTTGGGAACAGGAAAAAGTCGCAGGAGGGCCAATTCCGGTGAATATGGTAGCTGAGGCATGATTGTCGTGTTTTTTTTTTGGCCAAAAAATCTCTCACAAGCAAAGATGAATGAGCAGCTGCGTTATCATAATGCAAAAGTCATGAATTATTTTCCCACAATTCCGAACGTTTTCTTCGTATTACTTCTCGCGAACCATGCATAACTTTAAAGTAATACTCCTTATTAACTGTGCGATCTTTAGGTAAAAACTTCTGGTGCACTACGCCACGGTAATCAAAAAAAAAAAAACAGTAAGTAGAACTTTGACATTTAATCGAACTTGGCGTGCTTTTTTTGGTCTTGCTCTCCTGGGTAAATTCATTGGGATGATTGGGCTTTGCTTTCGACATCATAACCATATACCCATGATTAGTCACCAGTTATGATCCTTTTGAGCAAATGAGTATCATTATTTTCGTCATTCAAGAGCTTCTGAGCGATGCTCATGCGACGGTTGTTCTGATCAAAATTAAGAAGTTTCGCAGAAAAACTTCGCTGACACACGTTTCATGCCTAAACATCCGAAAAAATTGCATGACACGAGCTGACCGATGTGTCAACTTCCTCAGCAACTTTTCTTATGACAATTCGACAATTTTCTAAAACAATTTTCTTTACCGCTTTGACGTTATCATCTGTTGTTGATGTGCTTAGGGGTCCAAAGCGAGGTTCATTATTGGCATTTTCTCGACCGTACTGAAAGAGCTTGTACCACTTGTAAACATTTTTTTTATTTAGAGCAAACTTACCCTATGCCACCGTCAACATTTCAAGTGTTTTAGAGCACTTTATTCGATTTTTGACACAAAATTTGATGCAAATTTTGTGCTCCATTTTTTATAATAATAGAAAATTGCCGTGCAGACTAAAATACGTTTAAACTTTCTACCTGTCAAAAGCAAACTAGACAAAATGGTAGAAACAAAAGCTGTCGGAAATTTCTCTGGCTATCCAACCGTGACCTCAGCCGTGATCTTAACCTTGACCCCCAAGGCCATTTCAAGGTCAAGTTCATTTCTTTATATGGCAACCCCCAATTTTAACACCGGAAATAAAAAGGGTGAACATTTTTACATCCAGATACGATCTTTACCATTGGAAAAATTTAACCACGGAAGCTCAAGTCAAGGTCAAGCAGTAACCGACTGGATATCTTGAAAAGTAGGCGTCGCTCAAAAAAATGCTTTAGCAAAACGTGGGAAATTGCCCTGGCTGTACTATGGTAATATCTTGATCTTGAAGGTCATATTAAGGAATAATTTTTTTAAAGCATTCGATAAAATGAGGCTTGCATTCATGCCGGCTAATTAAGGTAATGTAGCGTTAAGAAACTGAGATTCGCGTTCATACTGATCAACTAACATAAGGTAAGGTGGTTTGATGCCCAGCCAGTAAAGATAAGGCTAGAGGTCTACCCCAGCTAGTTAAGGCTAGCTGGTATGATGCCCAGCCAGTAAAGGCAAGGCTAGAGTCCACCCCAGCCAGTTAAGGCAAGGTGGTATGATGCTCAGCCAGTGAAGGCAAGGCAAAAAGCTACACTAGCCAGTTAAGGCAAGGTGGTATGATGCCCAGCTAGTAAAGGCAAGGCAGAGTGAAGATCATCAGGCGAAGGTAATGTCGAATCACTTCAGTCAAATATCAATCAATTATTTTTATTTTAGCAAATGCTCAAAGTTTCCACCCTCAACTGCCTGGCAATGTGCTATGCGGTAGTAAAATGTTGCTGCAGCTTCACGAATGATGCCTTCATCAATAATAATAATTGCATCCATCATTTTCTGCTAGAGTTCATTCAGGTTCGCTGATTTTTTTTGATATACCTTATCTTTAAGGTAACCCTACGAAAAATAATCAAGCGGGCTAGGGTCAGGAGATCTGGCTGGCTATTCCATTGCACCTCCTCTAGCTACCCACCTTCCTGGAATTCAAATAAGCACGTACACCTCGCCTATAATGAGGTGGTGCACCGTCTTGCTGGAACAAAGTTTGATCAAAATCACCACAATTGCGTGAGTCGCTGAGATGATTTCATTTTGGAGCATGTCTTTATACTTAATCGCAGTAAGATTTCTTTAAATAAAGAAGGGTCCAACAATACTGTTGTTTATAACGCCAGCCCAGACATTCACTTTCTGAGGGTATTGACTACTGCGAGTATCCGAAATCCATCTTGGGTTTACATCACTCCAGTATCTAAAATTATGTCTATTGACATTGCCATTAAGCTCAAAGGTAGCTTCGTCTGAAAATACAACTCTATTAAAAAAATATTCATCAGCAGTTATCTGGGTCATCATCAAGTCACGAAACTTTATACGTCTAACTGAATCATGTTCAAGCAATGCATGTACAAGTATTACCTTGTATGGATGGAACTTCAACTTTCTTGTCAAAATATTATGCACTGACCTGACACTAATATCATGTTGCTGATGCAATTCCGTAACTGCACTGTGGCAATTTTCATTGATTGAAAGAGCAACATCTAGCTGTTTTTTTTTTCAGTAGTTGCTGTAACTGGACGACCCGATTGAATTTGGAAAAATACTTCCTAATTTTTGTAGATTTTTTAATGACGATGTTAGAAAGTGTGAGATCGTGATTTTTCGAAAAACCAAAAATTTTATTGGAAAATTCTTGAAGAAATTCGTTAGTGTTCCTGGACTAATTCCTAAATACTTTTACTTTTAAGAAGTTTGAAGCGAAGTCTATAGTTTTCCAAAAAGAAATTGTTTCAGTTTCAAAAGAAAATTTTTCATTTTCATCACCATTTTTAAACCAACAAATATTTGAACTTATACTAGCAATCTAGACAGGAATGAGAAAAAATTTTATAAAAAATCTCGTTTTTTTTTATTTTTGAGTTTTCCATGGTTGAATTTTTCATAAGACATATCTAGCACCATTGAAAAGAACATACTTAAAAATATAGGGGACAATTGTCTTTAAATTTTTTTTTTCCGCATTATTGTAAGTTGACAATTTAAACTTAAAAGTTGAAATTTCATCCTACGAGCGTTAGTGAATTAAGGGTTTTTAAAAAAAAAAGTTAAATAATTTTGTTAAGGGTAATAATTAATAAAAGAATTAAGATTCTTTAAATTTATATAAGATATTTATGTAAGTTATAATTTGCAGAGTGTTTCCAGAGAAAGACATTTCCAATTTTCTGTTAATTAATACATTATTGGGTACAGGAACGTACATATATACAAGGGAACATGTTGAAAAAGCTCCTCTTAATTACAGAATTTTATATAGGTAAGCAACATTAATATGTATTTTGCATAAATTACAATACTTTTCTGACAAAATTTTACAGCAAATTAATTGTGTAATTATTTTTAATACATTTCGTAGATAATAAAATTATAAATCTAACCAGCTACTAAGCTGGGGTTCAGTTTTTAAACAACAAAAACAATAAAATGATTTTTTGGGATTTTGTCTTATATCTCAAAAACTAGCGACTAAAATGGATTACATCTAAGTAACAAATTGTAGAAAATAAGAGAACCTATAATATAAAATAGTTTTATTAAAGATCGATTGGACGAAATTAGTAAATCTCTAATAAAAAGGCCGTTGACTTCTTTTCCGATAGATTGAGTCTTACCACTATCATCTGTTCGTTTCGAAACTACTAAAGATATATATTTTTTTAGAGCTCGTTACAAAATATTCGTCATTAGCTATAATTAGCCGTAAGATAATTTTTAATATTACAAATTGCCGGAGATATAAATTTATAAAAAAGTGTCTTGTTTCAGTGTTTTTCTGACTTTTCTTGGTGACAAATCGTCCAATCAAACTTCAAAAAAAAACAAAAAAAAATCCATTTTTTATAGCATTTGTTGTTTAAAAATAAACCCCGGCTTAGTAGCTGCAAAATTTGACCTTCTTTACTAGATAGTCTAACCTCTAATAAATAATTATTTCTTAATTTTCAGTAAATACATTTTAATTTTATAATTTTTTTAAATAATCATGTAAATTAAATTATAGATTTTGTGACAGGTGGCTTATCGAGATTAGGCCACCTATCATGAAGTGCGAGGTAGAGTTCGCGACGCGGGAAAAGGCGCCAGAATCCGCAGCGTGCCGAAACGTGGCGGTATCGATCAAGAATCGATAGCGCTACGCGGGAAAACTGATATGCGAGAGGGAAAAGAGGAGCCCTTCCCTCGATCGACTTCTTCTCGTCTAAGCGGTTCAGCAAGCCGCGCGTGATTTCTCCGCTAGTATTTTTAGCCGCACGCGATTTTTGCAGTAGCGTTTTCCGCCGTGTTTTCACTGCAGTCTTCGAGAGGACGAATTGGTCGAATTTCCGATAAAGTAAGTGGCCACTTAGCTATAATAATTAGATCGCGAAAATCGATTGTTCGTAGCGATAGAATTAATATACGCGCGAGACTGCGGTAATCTTTCCGTATAGGCCGTGCGAGTGCGAGTGAGAGGACCGATTACTCTCTTGCACGACCGTAGAATAGGTGTACGAGTGAGAGAAAGTCACTCTCACATGTACAAGCATAAAGCACGCCGTTGAGCGAGAGGATCGAGCTCTATCGCTCAACCATAGACTGTGCAGACGAGTGAGAGAACCACTCTCACTCGTACAGTCATAGACCACGTCGGTATAGAGGGAGAACTGCTCTCTCTATACCCTACGACCATAGACTAAACGTGTGTGTGTAGCCGCGCAAAGCGAAGAGTGCGCATGCGCAGTGCGCACCTCGCGAATTAGTATTGCGCGTGAGGCAATACTTATTGCTCTTCGCGCTAAACGGACCTCTCCGCAATAATTATCGTATTTCATATTATTTTGTCTGATTTTTATATTAAACTAGCTTTTAGCACTCAGTAGGTGCGTGCTTCTTATTTTCCTTTTAGCGTCTCTGTCCCGAATACCGCCGCCTCCGCGGGTGTGCCAATCGAGAATTGGCACACATTCAGAGCAGCAAAGCCCAGTGGAAGCAACACCGGCAGCGGGGCCTTAGGCAAGGCCCCTCACACGTGAGAGAAAGCAGGATCTGAGGAAGATCCTGCGTTGCTAACAAGTCGGCATTGCATGCGTGTGTCATAGCACCGGCGGCTAACGTCCGCTGACACCCGCGGCCGCATCGGTGGATCCAGCGGCCTGCCAGGCCCAGTCCGGGGCCTGACGACAGTGCGTACGTGCGAGGGACCATCTCGCACGTGCTTTGCCAAATACACCCGTTACAATTTATACATCTCTTTTAAAGTAAATTTAATGATAAGTGCATTAAATATTCGTCGATTTATTATTGAATAATAAAATTATCAAATAAAAATAATTTTTAAATAATTTATTATTCATCAACAATAATTCTTTAAATTAAATTTAAAAAATTAACTATTACTACCTTAAACTAATTCTTTAAAATTAATCTTAGTTAAACTACTAATCATTATCTGTAAAAATTTATTTTTATTTTACAAAGAAGTTAATATTCTTATACAAACTTTCGAAGCACCTTTCTTCATTTTAAAGAAATGTAATTGGTTAATAATCACATTTTTCGTTCAATCACAAATCACATGAGTGAGAAAGATATAAAATACGAGCGAATTTTCTCTTTTTTATGGTGCGATAGAGCCAAGGTGGGGATTATCTAATCAGCTTTTAGCTCAACTGTGAACGAACACGCGTAGAGCTATTCTAGTTCCACGATTAGAGCATTTGATGCGCACGGTAGAAGGTGGCAGAGATAGCAGAAGATCACAGATCGTGACGGTCACCACGAACTATAGATTTTCAGTGTACGAGGTCTGGCTATTAAATAACGAGACTGGTTACGAAAAAAGATTTTATTATAAAAATTATTCTACATTCGAAAGCTCCCCTTTAATATACTCCCCTTCCCTCGCCACACACCTTTCCATACGTTTTTTCCATTGATCGAAGCAGTGCTGGAAGTCTTCTTTGGTGAGGGCCTTTAGGAGCTCTGCCATTTTTTGCTTTACCGCTTCCATCGACTCAAATCGGATCCCTTTCAAAGCAGATTTTATCTTCGAAAGCAAAAAAAAGTCGCACGGTGCCAAATCTGACGAGTACGGCGCGTGTTCGAGCACTGGAGTGCGCTTACCGGCCAAATACTGCTTCACAGATAGCGCGTTATGGGCAGGTGCGTTGTCCTGGTGCAAAATCCACGAGTTGTTCTTCCACAACTCGGGCCGTTTCTTACGAACTCGTTCTCGTAGTGTTGCCAAAACTGACAAATAGTAAGTCTGGTTGACAGTCTGACCCTCTGGAACCCATTCAGTCATCACGATACCGTTAATATCGAAAAAAACGATCAACATTGCCTTGAATTTTGATTTAGACATCCTTGCTTTTTTGATTCTAGGCAATTCAGGCGTCTTCCAATGCATCGATTGCCGCTTTGTTTCAACATCGTATTGAAGAATCCACGTTTAGTCGCAAGTAATAATGTTTTTCATCAGTCCGGAATCTTTTTTTAACCTTTCAAGGAAATCTGAGCAGACCTGTTGACGCAAGAGCTTTTGGTCAGGAGTCAGGTTTTTTGGCACCAACTTCGCACAGACTTTTGTCATGTGTAATTCCTTGTGTAAAATTTGTCTAACCGTTACTTCATCGGCGTTTACAGCCTTGGCAATCATCCGGATGCTCATTCGACGATCTGCACGCTCAATTTGGTTGATTTTGGTCACTGTTTCCGGAGTTGAAACAGTGACAGGGCGACCTGGGCGTTAGTCATCTTTAGTGCTCACTCGGCCCTCACTGAAGCGCTTGCACCACTTAAAAACACGCGCACGAGATAGAGAATTGTCCCCATAGGCCTCTTGCAACAATTTACAGCACTCAGTCGGAGTTTTTTTTAATTTAACGAGAAATTTGAGATTGATACGTTGCTCCTGTTTTTCGTCATACATGGTTTTCGGCACGAGAAAAAAACACGTTCGTTTCAAACCGCTACTGCACAAATACAATAATAGTGACGAGAACGTGTTTTGGTACGTGCATAGACAAGATATCTAGATATCCAACGCACTACTCGTTTTTTTCCCCACCCCTCTACGGCGCCCTCTAGGCGCGCAGTCTCGTTATTTAATAGCCAGACCTCGTAATAAATCTTGTGAGCAAGTAGTAGGGTCAATGATCTTCCTTTTTGCCACATTAGAGAAAGTTGATTTTGAACCTTCGTTCAGTATTTCGAGTTTTGGTGTGGCCAGGTACGCAACTTAGGATCAGAGAGTGGCCCTTATTCCTGCAGAATTTAATTAGTTCTATTATCCAGTGTTATTTAGACCTTTGGTCCAGAACCAGACCATGCTTTTGGTATGGTTTCTTCAGAATCTTTGATGATTTTGCCTACAGTTTCTAGGCCTTTGAACATACCTAAAATTCTCGGATTAACAATATGTTTGTATGCCCCCCTGCTTGCAAGTTAATTATAGTGCATATCAGGTTGTTCGCTATTATGACAATTTCGTCGCAATTACCTTTTTATGCAAAACCGCTAGTCGGTAGCGCCTTATGTTTTTATCATGAAAAGAAATATAATCTACCTTGAATTAACTTATTTTTACATAAAAATAATTTCACCATAAAAAATTGATTAATTTTGATCATTTTTCAAAATTTTTATGTGTGTGTATGTTTAACGAACGGTCTTTCGTTCATTATTTTAAGAAGATCTAAATTAAAGACATCGTCACATAACGTAGCATAATAACGAGTAAACTGCGTCGTAAAAACCAACGGCACGCGTCTAACATATGTATACACCGCTATAGGTCATGATGCGCGTATCTGAAGAAGAAGAAAAGAGGCTCATATTTTTTTTACAAGAAGGACCATGGTCAGCGACAATTATTAGAGACGCGCATTTTTCTACAAGAGAAATGTGTGACGAAAATAGAAGGGGGCAAGAGCAAAGCACAAATAAACACACACATACTCAAGCATCCACACTGTTTTAGCTGACGCATAGGTTTCAAGTCAACGGGATAAAGCATAAGATAAAAAAGCATACACATTCCGTTGTTAATTAGGTGATTCATAGGAACCACGAGATGCGCTAAGAAAAACAATAGCAGTGGAAAAGTGAGTACGCATTCACATTCGCTCTTGAAATGGAGAGGAAATTCTAGAAAAGCGGTGAAAAAGAAAAAAGCCATATACGACAATATATTTTCTCGGGCCCGAAATTAGTACATAAAGGGTACGACAAAATCTACGGAAATCAGTTTAGTTCGAGTTCAGTTGAATCGACCTGAATGGTCGAGTAAGTCAAATCAACTCTAGTTAAGTCGAATCTTCGCTCCAGTCATGTGAAAAAGTAAGTCAGTAACTAAAGTAAAAATATAAACTCAAAATAAAAGTATTATAAGATAATAATTCAAAGTAAAAAGTATAAGTATCGACAAGTAATTTAAGAATGAAAAATAAGTAGATAAGCAAGGGGGTTCTGGAGCCCTCCATCACTACTCCCAAGAACACACCGGTTCAAGTGAGAACCGCTTTAATTAGTCGAAAACTTAGGTGGGCAGCGCTCCGGCGAGGTAAGAATAGTGACATCACAGGTTCGTGTCTATGCTAAGAAGGTTCGTGTCTGTGCTAAGATTTCGTGCAGGTTTCTGTTTTCGAATAGTAATGCAAATCTATGAGAGGCTCCCTTCTCACCTTTGTGTGTAGGTGAGAATCGCCTGTCGCGTAGAGTTGCTTTGATTTAATTTGTTTTATCCCAGAAGTTCAAGAACAGGTGAGTGTGCAGTTTTATCCCCTCCCGGTTCTACTGTTCCCCGCAGCTTGCTCTTTCTCTATCACTCTCACTCGATTTAATAATTAATATGTACAGTCTGTCAAGTAAGAGCGTGGTCGTGTTAATTTATAAAAAAATTCATTTGATGAAACTTACATATTTATACATACATTGTACACATTACAAACAATGATGCAATTCGGTCAATAATGTGTCTAGTCACCACCGGCGTCGATAATTGCCTGGAATCTCCGAGGCATGCTTTCTGTTAATTTGACGGCGTATTCTAGTGGCAAAGATCTCCAGATCCGACGAATTTCGTAAGACAACTGCTTTAAAGTGTATGTGCGTCTTCCACGAAGCTTCCGTTCAATATATGCCCACACATTTTCAATAGGGTTTGCATCGGGCGACTGCGACGGCCAATCCAATGTAACGATGCCAGATTGAGTCTTCCACTGAGTACAGAGCTTGCTGCGGTGTTTAGGATCGTTGTCCTCCTGCAGAATCCAATCTTTATTTTTTGTGATGAACCATCGTTTGGCAGATGGCAGTAAAGCCTTTTTGTAGATTTTTATCATTGTCTCGGCATTTAGGTTGTCAGTAAAGAGGTGCAAAGTGCCAAATCCCTGCTTTGAGAAGCAGCCCCAAAGATGCACCTTTATTCCATGTTTTACGGTCCGCTGAACAAGCCTATTGGTGGAAGTTGACCAGGCTCGCGTGAGGACAGAACGTGCCCATATAGAACATTCATCAGTAAAAATGACATTTTCAAAATCTCTATCAATATTCTCATACGCCCAAGCGAGTCGCTTTGTCACATGTTTTTCAGTCAACAGAGGCTTCTTCATTGTAATGCGCCATTTCAGATGATGAGTACGAAGATAGGTTCGGATAGTTTCGTAGGATATATCTAAACCATTTGCCATTAATCAATTAGCTTGTCCTTGCCGCAGTGTTAAAGCAGGATTCCGCGAAAACAGATTCACTATTCTTTTTTCATCTTTTTTGTTCACTTTTCCTATCGAGCCACGTTCTGGTAAATCATCGACATTTTTAGCCACTTTATATCGCTGTATCCACTTCTGTACAAATGCCTTCGACTATTTCATATATTTAGCAGCCGCTGATTGCGACATTTTGGGACCTTTCGGGTGGATGCAAAGGAACACAGCCTCGTAGCGTGACGCGTACTTAGCACTCATGGCGTTTAACGTGATTCTCTTTTAAAAGATCAACGACAACTGAATCTTTGTTGACAATGCATCAAGGACAAAGCTTCTCTTTATCGGCTTGCGAAGGAATTAGAGCGAAATCTTTCATTACCTGTCGGTGAAGTCGACCACGCTCTTACTTGACAGACTGTAAACAAAATTGGGTGAGTAATATTATATGGCTGTCGCAAAAAGATGTGCTGTAGAGCGAGTAATATTGGGCTACAAGATGCGCAAGCGAGAGAGAAAGCTGCTGGCTGCGCGAACACCTCAAAGAGAGATGGCTACGTGAAGCATGCCGTTGACTATGGAGGAGAAAGCCTTAATGCGTAAGAGCAAAATGATGATGATGTACGAACGAGAAGGCAAGCTGCGGAGGAAGGTAGGAACCAGGAGGAAATAAAACTGTTTACTTACCTGTTCTCGAACATTCTTTGAAGAGGAAGATAAAACAGAACTCTGCACGACAGGCGATTCTTACCTGCACACACAGATGAGGAGCGAGTATTTCATAGTTTCGCATCACCATTCCAAAACAGAAACATGCTCAAAATCTTAGCATGGTCACAAACCTGTAACGTCACTATTCTCACCTGGCCGGAGCGCTGCTTATCTAAGTTTTTGACCAATTGATTAGAGCGATTCTCACTTTAAAAGATATACTCTTGGAAGTGGTAGTGAGGGGACTCCAGAACCCCCCTTGCTTACCTACTAAAGTATAGGTCAAGAGTATCTTCTTAATTGTTAAAAAATATAAGTTCGCGAGAAATATAAAAATTGGAAAAGAAACCCGAAGATGAATAGGTAAAGGATTGCAACCAGGTAGTTCGTACCTGAAATCATCTTCCGTCCCTCGTATTGACATTAGCCAGCTATCAGCCAACACCTGGCGCAACGCGTCCGCCTACCTATCTATCTATGCGCCCGCAAAGACGCCGAAGATTAACATCTAACACTCGTTAGTGAACGTAAGATTAAGGTATTACACGATGCATGTTGTATTTTATAAGAATAAATGAATTTTAGTTCTTCAAAATTTTAGCTTGTGTAATTTCACTCCTAACATATTTATTACTCTATGGCTACCGCATCTCGGAAATCTTAACGCGAAAGGGTTGGCCAACAAAAACTAAGGAAGTCCAGCATGTCAAAGCTTTAAGCATTAGATCTGCTGTGTCTTTAGTTTGTATATGATTACAATTTCAGACGTAATATACAAGGGTAGTCCCAAAAGTACCCGACCTGACTTATGAATACAGGTAGTTTAAAAAAAACAATTACTGCGATTGACAATACCATCTTTCAACAACTTAATGTGAAAAATTCATAACGGTACGTTTATTATTATTTTTTTCACAGATATCTAAAATGAACGCTGTCAGTGAATTTGTTAATATGGAAGAAATCGGGCATCGTTATGTGATACAATACTTTCATTTGAAAGGTCTAAGTCCAACCGATATCAAAGCCGAGTTGGATTCTACTCTGGGAAAGTCTGCTCCTTCGTTTACAACGGTCAAATATTGGGTAGCTGAGTTTAAGCAAGGGCGTACGAGCTACCAAGATGAACACCGCAGTGGTCTACCAAGTGAGGTCACTACGTTAGAAAATGTGAAGAAGATCCACAAAATGGTATTGGATGACCGTCGACTAAAAGTGCTCGAGATAGCAGACATGGCAGGCATTTCAAAAAGTGCTGTACATCGCATTTTGACCGAAAATTTGGACATGAAAAAGCTGTGCGCAAGATGGGTGTCGCGTTTGCTCACAATAGAGCACAAACAGCAACGTGAGGATGTTTCCATCGAGTGTTTGACAATGTTTCGCAGCAATAAAGCCGAGTTTTTGCGTCGATTCATAACCATGGACGAAACATGGGTCCATTATTTTACACCTGAGATCAAGGAGCAGTCAACGCAGTGGACTCAAAAGGGAGAACCGGCTCCAAAGAAAGCAAAGACAGTTCAGTCAGCTGGCAAGGTCATGGCATCTGTTTTCTGGGATGCGCGTGGAATAATATTTATTGATTATCTCGAAAAAGGAAAAACAATCAACGGCGCATATTATGCAGCCTTATTGCAGCATTTGAGTGATGAAATCAAGAAAAAACGGTCTCATCTGACGAAAAAAAAATGTTGTTTCATCACGACAACGCATCAGTCCACACGTGCGTCATTGCGATGGCTAAAATCAATGAGTTGAAGTTCGAATTGCTTCCTTACGCACCCAGATTCGCCAGATCTGGCTCCCTCGGATTATTTTCTTTTTCCGAATGTAAAAAAATGGCTTGGCGGCAAAAGATTTGCCAACAATGAAGAGGTAGAGTCTGCGGTTAGTAGGTATTTTGAGGAGCTTGACGGTTCCTACTATAAAGCGGGTATCAAAGCTATTGGACATCGTTGGGAAAAGTGTATCGAACTGAAAGGAGAATATGTTGAAAAATAAAAAACATTTTCGCAATTTTTTTACTGTTTTCTTTGTCGGGTCGGGTACTTTTGGGACTGCCCTCGTATGTACGCTTTCCTCTAGATACTTTTGCCTACCTGGAACCAAAATCGGCAAAGATTTAAAGTTTTATAACTCTGAGAAAAAATATCGAGGAGCAAGAAGCTCAATGTCATTTTGAAGGTAATAGTAAAAGCTCAAACTATTGTCAGAACTATTATAAAATTCTAAAAACAAATACATTTTTCACAAAGAGAAAATAAAAATAAAAAATTTTATATTTGTCTCTTTTCAAATCCGTGCAAAACTCTGAAAATCAACGAATCACTAAAAAAACTTGATAGAACTAGAATCTAAAAGGCTAATTTAAAATAAGGGGCACAGAGTAATAGTTGGTTGATTTTTAACTGAGTTTTAACCTTTTTTATGATAAAAAAGCGTTTTTTTCAAGTTGTATCTGAAAAACTGTATACTTAAAAAAAACTTCAAAAAGAAAAGTCTTTATTGTCACTTAAAAAATATAAAAATGAATCAAGATCTGGAAAAAAAAATATTTTCAATTTCTTTTTCTTAATTTAATATTAATTCTCGGAATTAAAGATATTTTTCTGAATTCTGTACAAATTTAAATAAACCCTCAAACGGGTCGCTCTTTCTCAGTAAAAACTAACCTATCTTGCAGGAAAATTTAATTTAGCTTACTTTTTCCGATAAAGTTCCAATAATCTTCTTTTATTCAAACTTAAGTTTTATATTGAGAACATTAACACCGTAAAACCTTTGTAATCCGTACATGTAATATCTATCATTAAAATCTAGAGAATAGCAAATTCGAAAATTCTACTTGACTTTTCCAAAATAGAATTTAAAAGCAAAAAAATGCGAAATAAAGGTATTTTTAAAATACTTGATGTAACGCTACAAAAATGATTAGTTAACAGATAATTTATGTTTAATAATATTATATCAACATAATTAAATAAATATGAAGTTGTCAATTTTTTTGAAAATGTTAAAATTATTAAATTTGTTGAATCTATTAGGTTGCTGCAGATGAAATGGCCGATTTAGCAATGACATAAAGTTGGCTGCAATTTTAGTGTATTATGTTGGCACAAGGCAGCGCAAATGATATGACATATTGAAGTATAAATACTACTACCTTGGTTTATGGAGTCATTTCTGTTTTGCACTTCATAGTGATCGTAAAAACAAAAAGAGAAAGTAAACATGGGAGTGAATCAAAAACAGCTATTTTTACTATACGAATTTTAATTAGAGCACAACGCAACGGAAGCAACGAGAAATATCAACAGCGCATTTGGGCTTGATACCACTCGACGGTGGTTCGAAAAATTTTGATCCGAAGATATGGACCTTGGAAATGAGCCACGTGGACACCCAGGACCATCGATCGATAACGACGAGCTGCGTGCATTAGTGGAGTCTGACCCCCGCCAAACCATAAGGGATCTTGCAGAGATATTAGGCGTTTACAATTCGACAGTTTGCCGCCACTTGCAACAACTTGGAAAAGTGAAAAAGCTTGACAAATGGGTTCCGCATGATCTTACCGAACAAAACATGACGTATCGAATGAAAATTTCAAGTTCTCTTCTGTTCCGCAATAAAAAGAAACCGTTCTTGCACCGAATTGTGACCTGCGATGAAAAGTGGATCTTATACGATAATCGTCGCCGATCGGCCCAATGGCTAGATGCCGATGAAGCGCCAAGACACATTCCGAAACCAAGCCTTCGTCCAAAGAAAATAATGGCAACTGTTTGGTGGTCTGTAGCTGGAGTTATCCACTATTCGTTCCTGCAACCTGGCGAAAACATCAATGCTGAGAAATACTGTGCTCAAGTTGATGAAATGCATCAGAAATTAATAGTCCAACGACCTAGGCTTGTCAACAGGGATGGAGTGATACTGCTTTATGATAACGCACGACTTCTTGTATCGAGAACAACGGTCCAAAAATTAAACGAGTTGTGCTATGAGACTCTTTCCCACCCTCCATATTCACCAGACCTCTCAACAACAGATTACCATTTCTTTAAACATTTAGATCACTATTTGACAGGCAAAAGATTTAATAATGAAGCTGCTGTCAAAAATGCCTTCGAGGAGTTTCTTCGAACCAGAAACTCGGACTTCTACAAAACTAGAATAAATGTACTTGTATCTCGTTAGGAAAAGTGTGTTGCATCTATTGGTACCTATTTTGATGTAATAAATTGTCTTTATAAAAAGTTACAGCTGTTTAAAAATTTATTACTAAATCGGCCATTTTATTTGCAGCAACCTAATAATTTGTTAGAATTAGTTTAAATCAACACTATTAAGTTTAAAAAATGATTTGTAGTTGTATATTAAAGTGGAAAATCCAATAAGATAGCTAAAAATCGCAAATATTTAAAAAAAAAAAAAAAAAAAAAAAAAAAAAAATCCGGATTTTTTAGACTTATTTATTCTATTTACTTATTTTTTGTACTTACTTATTCTGACTATTTACATCGAATCGATATTTAAGTTTGCTAACAACAAAAAATGCAAATATTTTTGGTATTTTTTTAAATATTTGAGATTTTCAATTGCCATACTGGATTTAGAATTTTGTCATACAAATAAAAATCATTTTTTGTACTAATGTTGATTTAAACTGATTCTAACAAATTAGTGCTAAAATTTAGATGCACTTCCGAAAAGCGGAAACAGAATTTTGATAGAAAATTTTGCATACTTCTTTGTTTTAACATTATACGACTTCCTTCAAAAGGATTTTTGGCACATTTCAATATTTTCCAAGATATTAAATTTTAACACGTTCAACCCGGCGCATTTTTTCGAAGTCCGTATGGTCGACGGGCTTGAGATTATCAGTTGTTTATTCGTCCGGCAGCGCTTGTTTGTTTCACTATTTTTTCTATTGTCAGTGGTTTGAGTCTAAAGTCTAGTTGCATGAAATTGTTATAAAGTACTTATAAAACTTTATTTACAAATTGTGAAATATATATACAAATAAAATACACACTACGTGTGGACCACCGGTGGTTCACGCCGCCAGATAAAATCAATGCCTGTGAACCACTGGTGGTTCACGCCGGGTTGAACGTGTTAAAGTTTATTTTTTAGCATAGTCGGTTATATCTACACATGTGTATATAGTAGCTTTTATCTTACTCTTTGTTTTATAAGTAACACTACCTTACTGTCGCTCACCGATTTAAACAAAAGTTTGCACATCGATAAACACTAAAAAAATATTGAACTCGTGTTTTTTTATTTCGATGGAATCCGCTTTCTAGGGGTTGAAATTACCTCTAACTAACCGTAAGTACAGGGTGACAAATGAGAAGTTGCCTTAAGTAATCACTTATAATTTTGAGATGAGTGCAGGAAAAAAAATAATAAAAATACATATTAGGTGTAGTAAAAAGTAATCCATTATTTTGCCAATAGATGGCTTTAGTAGTCTGTATCTCCCGTTGTAAAAGTGCGATCAGGTTACACTAGATGGGGTTAGAAAGATAAGATTTCGTACTAAAAAAGCTTCTGATACAGTTTTATAATTGCTTGACTCATTATTTTTTTAGCACGCGTCAAAGATGGACACCAACAAAGAGAAAATACGCCATATTTTACAGTTTTTCTTCGATAAAGGCGAAAACGCTAGCCAGGCAGCTGAAAATGTAAATAGTGTTTATGGTCCTGATACTGTAACAGCCAATCACGCGCAATTTTGGTTTCGTCGATTCTGTTCCGGTAATTTTGACGTCAAAGACGCACCACGCTCTGGAAGACCAATTATCGAAAATGTCGATAAAATAATGGAAATCGTCGAGTCCGACCGTCACGTAAGCACTGTTTCGATTGCCCAGGAGCTAAACATTGCACAAAAAACCGTTTAGAACCACTTAAATAAGGCTGGATATAAAAAAGTTTGATGTATGGGTGCCACACGAGTTATCGCAAAGAAACCTCATGGACCAAATTTCCATCTGGAAATCGCTGCTGAATCGCAACAATATCGATCCATTTCTGAAGCGGATGGTTACTGGTGATGAAAAGTGGGTCACTTACGACAATGTCAAGCGACAACGGTCGTGGTCAAATCGCGATGAGCCGGTGCAAACGGTGGCCAAGCCAGGATTGACAGTCAGGAAGGTTTTGCTGTGTGTTTGGTGGGACTGGCAGGGAATTATCTACTATGAGCTGCTTCCCTACGGCCGAACTCTCAATTCGTACCTGTACTGTCAACAATTGGTCCGTCTGAAAGAAGCAATCGCCCAGAAGCGGCCAGCTTTGGCCAATAGGAGAGAAATTGTGTTCCATCAGGACAACGCCAGGCTGCATACATCGATAGTGACTCGCCAGAAGTTCTGGGAGCTTGGTTAGGAAGTGCATCCACCTTATAGTCCGGACCTGGCACCAAGTGATTACCACCTGTTTCTGTCTATGACGAATGATTTTGCAGGTGAAAAATTCGCCTCAAGAGAAGATTGTGAAAATCTACTGTCCTAGTTCTTTGATAATAGGGACAAGGGTTTCTACGAGAGAGGCATTATGAAATTACCTCCAAAATGGCAACAAGTTATCGAACAAAACGGTGCATATTTGACCTAAATCGTATCATTCTATCTATGCTAAATAAAACCTTTTATTTAATGCAAAAATAATGGATTTCTTTTTACTACACCTGATATTAAATCAGTGATGTGGTCATTTTTATTTGAAATAGGTTTTAGTTTAATCGAACATTTTTAACAGACACATATTACGTTTTTAAAAAAATGACAAAACCTGGCTAGAGAATAACTATTAATGGTAAATATTTTCGAAGTTATCCCCATCTGAACTTTTACAATAATCAAGCCGTTTTTGGAAACTATAAAAAACTTGTTCAATTTTAGATGAAGAAATACTAGAAATTCCTTTTCTAATAGCTTCTCTCAAATCATCTTTGGTCATAGGTTTTTCCGCATAACGGTAATCTTTCAGGTAGCCCCATAAGAATAAATCACACGGGCTTAAGCCCGGTGAATAAGGGGGCTATTCTATACCTGCGTGTGCAAACTTGGGATATCCTAAACCGATGACGCGTTCACCATAAACTTCGTAAATAGCTTTATATACCCCTTGAGTTCTATGCAGCGTAGCACCATCTTGCATAAAATAATAGTTCCTGACTAATCCACGTTTCTTAGCGAAAGGAAAAAATTTTGTAAGAATGTAAGTTAATGAAATTTTTTATTATTAATCTTAGTGTCTCTTGATTTAGTTTTAAAGCTGCTGCAGCTTTTCTTATTAAATCTGTTGGATTATTCTTACTAAGATTATTCTTATCAATTACTCTGAGAAAGCAGTAAAAAAAAATTTGGAAACTTTAGTAAAAAATGTGGTCATACGATAAAGTCAAATATAATTTTTTTCATTTTTACCTTCTAACAGTATTTTGACTAGCTACTTTTTTACTTTCAAACTTAGTACGGAAACCTCTTTACGCTTCAGTATAGTTTTTACCTCTAGAATAAAAGCACTCGATGAAATACACCTTTTCTTCGTTCGTAAGGTCACTCATTTTAAAGTACACGTATTACTCTTTACGGCATTTTAATAGAAACTGACAACATTCTAGAATGTACCTACGTGGGCCCAGTCTCACACGATACAGTAGAGGGGGAATGAGATGCATATACGTTAGAGGCAACTTCCCATTTGTCACCCTGTAGATTAACTGCCTTTCCCAGAGTACGCCGAATTTAATCGTTTAGTTTTTTAAAATAGTAAGGCTCCAAGTTTTAAAAATTTAAAAATTGAACTTAAAAAAATTTGAACTTGGAAGAAAAAATTAAAGAAAATGACTTTTAAGCGTTTTTATTTTTAAAGTTTGGTAAAAAGCTCGATCGAGTGCACAAAGGCTGCTCAAAACGAGAGGAGCAAGTGTCTTGAGCCAGAGCTCGTCAAAACTGCTGTCAATTTACATAAACTCGCCCCTCTTATATGTAAATCGGCCAATAAGGCCCATTAGTAAGACGCAGATAGGGAAAAGAAGTACGAAAGAGAGAGAAAACGTCAAATGAAAAGTCAAGAAAAAGAAATTTTCCTCCCTACTTTCAATCCTGACCTTAAAATTCTAGTATTGTGCAACGCAGGCGAAAAGAAGGTTACGTCCTCGCATAATACGTATAACGCATCGAAGAGAGAAAGTATAGTATGGGGTAGAGAGATATGCATATGATTGGGTCTTCTCCGACTCGTGCGTTTTGCCTTCCTCGGCTTAAAATATAAAATAGAATGTTGTTAAAAACTTATACGCAAATATTTTATAATTATAAATAATAATGTAAGAATTTAATATAAAAATTTTATAATTCTATTGAACTTAAAAATGCTACTTCGAATCAATTAGAAAGAAATAACTAAACTAAATATAATAGAAACTTACTAAATATTAACTAGTATATACATACGAGGTGCGGCAGATAAGTAATGAGACTAGCAACACTGCAAGCGATCTGACAACGCTGCACTGTTGCCAGATCGCTTGCACGTGTATCAGTACCCTCCCATGGCTCAGTACGAGTTTCAACTCTTTCCGTTAACTACGTGATTTTTGTGACTGCTATTAGTGAAGTTGTGTTATGCCTGTGCGTCACGCAAAATGAAACAGTGGAATTTGGAGCAACGTTGTGCCATTAAATTTTGTGTTAAGCTTGGAGAATCGGCAAGTGTGACGTTTGAAAAGTTAAATCAGGCCTATGGGAAACATTTTTTATCCCGAGCTCAGAACATCGAACGTGTGAACACTCTTGTGAGATCAGACCGTCATTTAACATTAAGAATTTTGAGTGAACAATTAATTTTGAACAGATTTACCGTTCATTGAAATGTGACTGAACATTTGCAAATGCGAAAGGTCTGTGCCAAAATGGTGTCGAAAAACCTCACAATTGAGCAGAAGGACAATCGAGAAAACAAGTGTCTTGATCTTCTTGACAGAATTGCCAATAAGCAAGATTTATTTTGTCGTGTGATCACAAGTGATGAATCATGGATTTTTAAATACGATCCTAAGACCTAGAGGCAAAGTGAGAAGTGGCATAATGCGAGCTCTTCTCGACCAACGAAAGCTCGGATGAGCAAATCGAAGATCAAAACAATGCTGATTTGTTTTTCTGACAGAAGGGGAATCGTCCACAAAGAATTTGTTCCTCCAGGATAAACTGTCAACCAAGCTTTTTATAAAGACGTCCTTAAAGGCTCAGAAAAAGGGTCATTCGCTTGAGACCAGACATGGCAGACAAATGGATGCCCCATCATAACAACGCTCTATGTCACACTGTCCTCTCCGTCACAGAACTTTTGACCTCAAAAGGCATTACTGTGGTTCCCCATCTCCTCTATTCACCTGACCTCAGTCCATGTGAATTTCTTTTTTCTTAAAATGAAAAACGTCCTCAAAGGACGTCATTTCGGTACTTAAGAAAACGTCCAAAAGAGGGTAACGGACATGCTCAAGATCATACCGGTTGAAGACTTCCAGCGTTGCTACCAGAAGTGGGAACGTCTCCATCGGTGTGCAGCTGCCCAAGAAAAACACTTCGAAGGGGATAACATTGATGTTTGAAAAAATAAAAATTTCGGTAAATAAGAAATCAGTCTTATTCCTTTTTTGCCACACCTCGTATATAATTAACTACAAAATTTCACTAAGAGTAATCTTGAACTCCTACTTAAGATTAAAAAATCTTGCGTTTAAAAATTGAAAGTATATTCAAAATTAAAATTAATAATATTAATAATATTAATAATATAACAAATTGATATAGTAAAAATTAAATTAATAATAGTGAAATATAATAAACCTAAATTTAAAAAACATACATAATAAAATTAATTTCTATTTCAATTAGTATTATAAACAATAATATTTCATAATTATAAAAATATATTCTTATATTTAATGATATGGTTTTTATATATTTTATATTTCGAAGTTTAATACTTCTTGTAAAATTAAAATTCATTATAAAAGGACTTAATTAAATTTTTATTACATGAAAATTCGTAAAATACGAGGTTGTTCAAAAAGTTTTAAAAGCGGAAATGAAGATACTTTTTTTTGTTGGTAAAATCACTTTTATTGCTCAGTATAATCTCCCATAAGTTCAATACACTTGGTCCAACGGTCTTCCAACTTGTTTATCCCATCATGGAAGTGACTTTCTGCAAGGCCTGCAAAATACTCCTCTACGACGGCTATAACCTCTACGTTTGATGAAAAATGCTTCCCACGAAGGAATTTCTTGAGGTGTAGAAACAACCAGAAGTCAGAGAGAGCTAAATCAGGCGAATAAGGTGGATGCTGCAACAATTTGTACTTTAATTCGGTTATTTTAGTGATGGTTTTTTGAGCTGTGTGAGCGGGTGCATTGTCTTGATGAAAAATGATTTTTTTCTTGTGCAAACCGGGTCTTTTTTTACTAATTTTTTCATCTAATTGGTCCAAAAGGTTACAATAATATTCAGAATTTATTGTTTTGCCAGTTTGGAGATAATCCACCAACAAAATCCCTTTTGCATCCCAAAAAACTGACGCTAACACCTTCTTTGCCGATTTCTGGACACGAACTCGATTCGGTGCCAAAGTGTCCGGTTGACACCACTCTTCAACCTCTTGTTTTGATTCAGGGTCATGATAGTAGACCCAAATCTCATCCATACTGATGAATCGACGCAAAAAATCCTTTTTATCCTTTCGAAAACGCTCCAAATGTTTCTCAGAAAGTCGCATTCGAACGTGTTTTTGTTCCATTGTGAGCGAATGCGGCACCCATTGTGCACAGAGCTTCCTGAAACCCAAAACTTTATTTAAAATATGTCTCACACTGCCTAATGAGATGTCTAGGGCCTCTGCTAAATCTCTCTCGGTCAATCGACGATTTTCCAAAACCATATCCTGTACTTTTGCTATGAATGCTGGTGTTGATGCACTTTTTGGACGTCCTGAGCGTGGATCGTCTTCAACGCTTTTTCGACCACGTCTAAACTCTAAAACCCATCGATGCACAGTTGGAAATGGAGGAGCAGATTCCTTTAACACTTTTATCATTTTTGTATGAATTTCCGTTGCTGATAAACCTTCCAAAACAAAGAATTTTATCACTGCACGATATTCGGTTTTTTCCATTGTAAAAAAAATACACTGACACGTCAACTTCGAATGGCTTATAAACAAACAATGAATTGACAGAGTGCAATAAAACTTTGGGTATGTTTATATGAAAGATAAAATATTAAAATGGCATAAAAATTTTGGTTCTTCCACGGCTCTATAGATGTCGCTTTCAAAACTTTTTGAACAACTTAGTATTATGAAGGCGTTGAATTGTTAAAAAGTTAAATAATTAAGTTATATTAGTTAAACAAATTTGATTTTTAAGCAAAGAAAAGGAAATAATGCATCGATGTATTCCTAGTCTTTCTCTACGCTCGTTGTTTAGGCTGTGTAGTGCACATGTCACACATGTAAAACCATGTGTGACGAAAAACAGGAGCAACGTATCAATCTCAAATTTCTCGATAAATTGAAAAAATCTTTGACTGAGTGCTGTAAATTGTTGCAAGAGGCCTATAGGGACAATTCTCTATCTCGTGCGCGTGTTTTTGAGTGGTGTAAGCGCTTCAGTGAGGGCCGAGTGAGCACTGAAGATGACCAACGCCCAGGTCGCCCTGTCACTGTTTCAACTCCGGAAACAGTGACCAAAATCAACCAAATTGTGCGTGCAGATCGTCGAATGAGCATCCGGATGATTGCCGAGGCTGTAAACGCCGATAAAGAAACGGTTAGACAAATTTTATACGAGGAATCACACATGACAAAAATCTGTGCGAAGTTGGTGCCAAAAAACCTGACTCCTGACCAAAAGCTCTTGCGCCAACAGGTTTGCTCAGATTTCCTTAAAAGGTTGAAAAAGGATTCCGGACTGATGGAAAACATTATTACTTGCGACGAAACGTGGATTTTTCAATACGATGTTGAAACAAAGCGGCAATCGATGCATTGGAAGACGCCTGAATTGCCTAGAATCAAAAAAGCAAGGATGTCTAAATCAAAATTCAAGGCAATGTTGATCGTTCTTTTCGACATTAACGGTATCGTGATGACTGAATGGGTTCCAGAGGGTCAGACTGTCAACCAGACTTACTATTTGTCAGTTTTGGCAACACTGCGAGAACGAGTTCGTAAGAAACGGCCCGAGTCGTGGAAGAACAACTCGTAGATTTTGCACCAGGACAACGCACCTGCCCATAACGCGCTATCTGTGAAGCAGTATTTGGCCGGTAAGCGCACTCCAGTGCTCAAACACGCGCCGTACTCGCCAGATTTGGCACCGTGCGATTTTTTTTTTTTCCGAAGATAAAATCTGCTTTAAAAGGGACCCGATTTGAGTCGATGGAAGCGGTAAAGCAAAAAACGGCAGAGCTTCTAAAGGCCCTCACCAAAGAAGACTTCCAGCACTGCTTCGATCAATGGAAAAAACGTATGGAAAGGTGTGTGGCGAGGGAAGGGGAGTAAATTGAAGGGGAGCATTCAAACGTAGAATAATTTTTATAATAAAACTCTTTTTCGTAACCAGTCTCGTTATTTAATAGCCAGACCTTGTATATGGTTTTAGGGTTTGGAAAAATTTCGTGAGGCAATTTTCAGATCAAGTAATGCTGATGGATTATGACTTGAATTTACATGTAAAAAATAACATTATAACATTATAATCGCTGGTACATAACCAGTTTTCTTCACTGAAATATATGGATATTTTTGAATATTCCTGGTATAAAAGCTGCTATATTACTCAAAAACCAGATAAAACTGATAATCCTGTTGATTTTAGTTTTGAAGAATCTTGTAATGTCAACTGCGAAGTAGAAGGATGTAAGAATGTTGCAATAATACGATGTGGTTGGTGTAAAAAGTCATTATGTTCCAAGCACTTTTTTGAAGATTATCATTATTGTAAAAACTATGTCAAATAATACATTTTAATTTACATATGAGTCAAAAATATAGTCTGTTATAAGAATAACTTTTAATAAAGTTCATTTGAAAATAATAAGACAACGTATTAAATTAGATACTTCTTTTAAGACGTGACTTTTTTCATCCCAGGTTTCGATTTGACAATTATTTTAAGAAAAAATGAGCGATAAACGCCGCTGTGGTCAGCGTGAAGGGCGGTAGCCTGCTTGTGGGTTGATAAGGGTGTTTCTTAGGGATTCATTGGGTTAAGGGTACAATGGTTTGCTGTCATAAATTGCTTATTATGTAGGATATATTTATTTAAAAAAAAAAATCATCAAAAAACACGCTGGGGCCAGGTTAAGATGGATTAGCTTGCTTGTGGTTTGATAGGGTTAGTTTTTTGGATTTTGAACTGTTAGGGGTTAGGAGTAGCTTGGTTAGCTAATATAGTTCGCTTGTGATATGGGATATATTTAATAACAGAAAAAATAATTTATAAACATGCTGTGGCAAGGATTAGTTGGGTTAGCCTGCTTGTGGTTTGGTAGGGGAGGTTTTTTGGGTTTTTGAGGTTAGGGGTTAGAGATTAGGGGTGGCTTGGTTACCTAATATATTTCGCATGTCATATGGTACATATAACTGAACAAATAATTAACAGGCACACTGTGGCCAGGGTTAGGTGTGTTAGCCTGCTTGTGATTTGGTAGAGGTAGTTTTTAGGGGTAACGCACCCCTAAAAAATTTTTTTCTCAAAAAACCCCGAAATACGTCAATTTTAATTTCTTATTTTCTTATTATAAATGCAGTTTTTAACCCACTCGTTTTTATTTAACAGATTTTGAATCGCAAAATAGCAAAAAAATAGAACTTTGACCCCTATAGAAAAAGGGGTTGCAATCGCTTGGTGTTAAAGTTGTATCAATAGAAGAGCCTACTTATAAAAAATATTTTGGCGTTGATTTTATTTAAAAATATTCATTAGATGCAGAGATATATTAAAAAAACGATTTTTCGAGGTTGTTTTCAGGGGTGGATTTAACCCTTTAAAAGTGGATGTCAGCCGATGAAAAAAAAACACGTATCGAATATTTTTTTGAGTATTACAACATATCCAAAAATTATTAAAATCGGTGGGGTCGGGTTGGGGTGGTTCCCTTGTTAGTTGCGCACCTAATATTATATCAAACTTATGAACATCAAGAAAAAGAAACACAATCGATTGGAATACAAGAGGAATATATGATATAGAAGCGAAAAAAAAAACAAATTTCTCAGTGTGTAATTATACAAGAAGAATCATTTAATTACACAAGTTTATTGATATGATGCGCCTTACAACAACGCTACAACCTGCTCAAACGCATACTGTCACAACCAGAAAATTCACTTAATCAAAAACTTAAGAAGTCAAATCGAGTAATCTAACTAGAAAATTTGCAACGACAAAAATTAGGAGAGTTTTGAAGATTGACCTTCTGTACAGAAGCCAGAGTTTTATATCCCATTTAAAAACTTTGTCAGACATTTTGACGTACTTTGTCAACATTAGCTGCTCCCCTTAAGATCGGCGCATATCCTTTCTTCTTCGAAGTCTCCCAAAAATCCACTTTGCCTCTGAGTTGCCCCTCTCCCCAGAAATACACTATCTCTGGCATAAGGTGTGCTATGCTAATTCTCTTGCTTCTAACAAGCTCTTTTACTGCTGGTGTCCTCTTCGATGCACCGTCATGTAAGTGTTACAGAAGTGCACTTATTTATTCTGTAGAAGCTCCGTTTCCAACTTCCTACTTCGAATAGATTATGCACGCTGCTCCAGCCTTTTTAAAGTTGCTCGCAACTCTTCATATCTATGATTTATCAATGCCATATATTTGGCAATTTCTACCGAAAACGGTACGATTGCGCCCCCTGGAATTTGCGCGTTTGCAATTTGATACCGCTCTGCTTCGGCCTTGTCTATGTTGTCAATATTTGCTTGGTCTGAATTTTCTGCCATTGCGACGAAATTATCTTGCTATATACTCGCTTCATCCTCCGGCTTGTTCACGAGTCTGATGGGCGAGAATTTTAATGTATTCATGGCCAAGTTATTTGTTACTTTCTCATTTGTTTGCTCCTCATCTTTCCGAGTAGAATTTGCGCGTGATTAATCAACTATCTCTTTCCGTTGAACCTTTTTGAGCAATTTGAGCCTCTATTTCCAAGTAATCTGCTAGTTCTCACCTTCCTTCACACAGAAGTCTTCTAGTTCGTACTCTCCTATGAATTATTTCGTCAGCCTAACTGCGCAAACTAGGAGCCCGTCGTTTTGAGCCTTAAGAACCTTATAAGGGCTTCCCTCTCTCGCTTTCTTTCTCTCTGTTTGAAAGAAGTGCCCCAGTTCTTGATCGCATGTTGATTTGTAGCGCCATCTTCCGCTAAATACAAGAAAAAAAAAACGCTGGATTGTGGTATATGGAAAAAGCTTGGTGAAACGCTTCCTTCTAAGCCCTTAGACTCATTAAAAAAAAAAAAGTATTTTCAAAGAGAAATATGATTTGAACGCGTATGTATCGTGTGTGTTATTTATCTACCTTTTCTCTTGCACGCACGGTTAACGCAATCGGCATCGTGTTGTTTTTCTCGCATGCAATTCTTGTTCTCACCGGAACGAGCACATGTCCGTTTACTGTCGGGCCTTATCGCGCGAAGTTATTCAAGTAGTCATTCACATCGCAAATTCTACTACGTGGATGCTCCTATGAAGTTTTATGCTTATCTCTCGGGTCCTTGATCCCGTGGGATTCCCGACGACACTCCTTGGTACATGCAAAAAGCGTAGCAAAACTTTTCAGCGTGGTATAGTCAAATTTTGAACTTTTTTGTTCAAAAATATGTACAAGGCTCATATTTTTACCAATTTAATCAATCACCAAATTTAATGCATTTTTTGGGAAAATGCTCGTAATTGATTTTGCAAAAACTTGTCGAGGCTCAAATTTTGAACAATTTTCTTTTTTTCCTATTATAAGCAACTCAAAGAATTATCAGAAAATCACTAGAATCCTTTAATTCTGAATCTTTTTTAAAAATATAAGTCTCAAAAAACAAAGGCGACTGTCAAAATACTTGTATTTAGAATACTTGAAGCATAACATTCAATATTTTATGCCCTTGACCCCAAGGTCACTTGTTAAGGTCATTTGAAGATCAAATTTAAAAAAAAATGTAAACTTATAATCTTATACCATGAATTTTAACAATATGAAATTTAGCTACTAATTTTGATCTGTTAACATTAACGTGACTCGTAAATGTCTCTGATCTTGACCTCGTAGTCACGTGTCAAGTTTATGTGAACATTTAACATATGAAAGAATAAATACTTCTAACTTTATTCCATAAATCTTAACAATTTTAGGCTTAGCATGTATACTCAACATTTTATCAGCCAAGTCAAATAATAGCAAACCATGTGCATCGTTATGAAGATTGGTTTTGATTGTGCATATGCTAAATACACGTGACTTGAAAATTACATACAATATCATTGTAATATAAGTTTAAATGACTGTAATTATATATTAAAAATCTTGGACCTTGAAATAAAAGCCTTATGGTTGACAACAAACCTTCAAGTATAACTATGAGTGCAGCTAGTTACGACTTCTGAAATCATACGTTTCTAATTAAGCTGAGATCATTTTAAGATACGACTAGACAAGGCATAGTTAATTGGAGTTCAGGCTTGTTAAGGAAAAATTGATCAGAGATCCGGCCATTTAAGTCGAGACGGAAAGAGTTGTTATGGCTGGATGGCTTGAAAAACTAAATAAAATAATTGTTCTTTTGCAGGCGAAAAGTAAAATATATTAAGTTTAATATATTGTAATGAAATAGCACGTTAGGACGCTTAATTAACGGGTGCCAGCCACGCATGCGCGCGACAATAACTTAAATTTATTTACTCAAATCATACCACCCCGGGTATGCCGTCCTCGCGCAGACCAGCAAGCATGCGTGGATTACTTGACAACTGGACAAATATTCGGGAATCACGAATTAAACAAAAAAAAAAAACACGGACGAACCACGCAGTTAACTCCAGCTAACTCAACGGCACTCGCGACGTGGGAAAACGACACGCGTCCACACCACTATGGCGGCTTCTATTAGCCGCTTATCCGTAAGCCTGACAACTTCACAAATGCAACTGCACTTACCTTTTACAGAATATCTGGATACGCTCTGCACTTCTGGGCTCTACCCGCTGCCTTTACTTCGACGCTGTAGGCACACGACAAATTACAAAAAAAAAAACCGACACTTGGGAGATATAGTTAAAGTAGACGTTGGTAACTGCACGTGCAAACATGTTTGATATCGTTGCCGAACAGACCGCTTGCGCGCTTATTTCGATCGTAGTTTCTGCTTCTTTTGCGTGAGGACATGCAAGTGCTTTTATTGCTTAATTATCAAGTCTTGATCAAACCACATTTGATTTTCATTTCTAAATTTAGATTCATTATTATTAGCTTTTTCCAAACTTTAATTTGAAAATCGGGACAAAAGAAAGTTTCTAATTGTTTCTCTAACAAAATCAGTGGCTTAGGATCTAAATTAAAATCATTTTTAATATAAGTTAATAACAAACTAGCATTTCTATCACCGTTCTCTAAATAAAGGAGAATATTACATGAACAGGACTTAGAAATTGTGAAATCACTCATGGATGATGCGATAAACTGACTGCATGATTTAAAACTAAATGCGATAGTAAAATAAAATTTGAATTAAAAATACTCAAAACAAAATGAACTTCGTAGCGCGTAGGCAGGAAATAAATTATCCCTAGTGCCTCAATAATAAACAATTATACAGGGCGTCCCGTTTTAATCCCCCCACGCGAATAACTCTAAAAATATGTCCCTTAGAAAAAAAATATTTGAAATAGAAGTTGTAGGGTTTCAAGGGGGGCATCCAATAGTGACCTTTACTATGACCTTGACAATGACCTTCAAGGTCATTTGAAGGTCAAATTAGTTTTTTCAAATGGAAATCCCTACTTGTGACCCCGGCAATAGAATGAGCGAAAAATGTTACGTTAAAAAGGAACCGTTCTTGCATCGAATTGTGACCTGCGATGAAAAGTGGATTTTATACGATAATCGTCGCCGATCTGTCCAATGGCTAGATGCCGATGAAGCGCCAAGACACTTGCCGAAACCAAGCCTTCATTTATAAAAAATAATGGTAACTGTTTGGTGGTCTGTAGCTGGAGTTATCCACTATTCGTTCCTGCAACCTGGCGAAACCATCAATGCTGAGAAATACTGTACTCAACTGGATGAAATGCATTAGAAATTGATAGTCCAACGACCTAGGCTTGTCAACAGGGATGGAGTGATACTACTTCATGATAATGCACGACCTCATGTATCGAGAACAACAGTCCAAAAATTAAACGAGTTGTGCTATGAGACTCTTCCTCGACCTCCGTATTCACCAGACTTGTCACCAACAGACTACCATTTCTTTAAACATTTGGATCACTTTTTTACAAGAGAAAGGTTTAATAATAAAGCTACTGTCAAAAATTCCTTCGAGGAGTTTCTTCGAACCAGAAACTCGGACTTCTACAAAACTGGAATAAATGTACTTGCATCTCGTTGGGAAAAGTGTGTTGCATCTATTGGTACCTATTCTGACGAAATAAATTGTCTTTATGAAAAGTTACAGCTGTTTAAAAATTTATTACTAAATCGGCCATTTCATCTGCAGCAACCTTATATAAGAAACGACTCAAATGACAATGTTGACATAACCTACAAAAAAGTTACATCTATTATGAGTGAACAAGTGTCTGTGCCAATAAGTAGTGTTCATGTAAACAAAAATAAAAGTATCAGGATCAAATATTCGAAGGTTGAAGATGTCAGTGCTATAGAAGAGAAACTTAACGAGAAATTAAAAATTCTTGTTTGATAAAAAGGCAACAGGTACAAATTAATAAACTAAAACTTCAAATCGTTGGCATTGATAATAATAACTCAACTGAATACAGTTGTAAAGATATTATAGCCAGAAACTTCTCTGAATTTGAGAATAATCAACTTACCATTCTACATAGTTATACTAATAAAACCAATATGAAGGGCCTAATTGTTGAGTTAACTAGTGAACAATATTTACAAATAAGAAAAAATAACTTGAAAGTGTACATTTGTTATCAATGCTGCAAAGCATATGATAAATTAAATCTTAAACCGTTCCTAAACTGTGGTATGTTTGGACATAGTGAAAATAAATGTAGAAATAATCTAGGCCTGCATTATCTATGGAGAAAATCATCTATCAAGTGTTTGCATGAATCAAAAGTAGAAACATTGTATTAATTGTGAAACTGCAAACAGATACTTACAAAATAAAAGAAAAACAGATCATTTTGCCAACGATACTTTCAATTGTGAAACTATTAAAAAAAAGATTGATAGTCTGCTTATATTTACGTGTTACCAAATTAAACCAATAATACCTAAATTCTTAAGAATATCCACTATCAAATCTAATTATGGAATTGGCTCATCGAATACTAGTAGTTAAAATATAATTACAGATAAAAAATAATTCTAATGCAACTGAATTATGAATTTATTGAAAATATACAAAACTTAGTGATTCAAGATGAAATCGGGTACAATAATATCAAGTCCCTCAATAAATATACAACTAAAAATAAAAATGAATTTATATTATATCTTAATATACGCAGCTGAAATGCAAACTACTCTAAACTGCAGGTATTTATTGAGATTCTTGATCCCAAACTTAGATGATGTTGAAGTTTGCAACGTTGGACTCCAACGAAAAATCAAAATTTTTCATATTCGTTTTTTCTCAATAAAATGGATATGGAATGAACAAAAATGTATCAAAATTGATAATTAACATTGATTTTATCAGATTCAACCCCTAAAATACCCCTAAAAAAGAATAAAAAAAAATCAACTATTACAACCGTTTTTTATAATTTAAAATAAAAAAAAGGTATCATAAAGAATATATAAGACCCCAGAAACCGTATACAACGAAAAAAAATTGCCAACCCTTTCCGGAATTAATTTTAAAGGGGGATGAAAAGTCGAAATTCTCGAAAAAAAAATCTGACATCTTTCATAATACCGATGGCACAAAAATAAAAAGTGTATACGATTTCTTAGCACATAACGACCCTATAAAAAAATTGGCGTTAAAAAAACGGCTCCGGAACTCCCCCTTCAGGGGGATGAAAAACTTCAAACTAAAAAAAATTCCAACATCTTTCCTAATAACGCTAGCGAAAAAAAAAAAAATGTATATGATTTCTTGGTACTTCAGAAATCTACAAAAAAATTGGCGTCAACAAAAGCAGTCCGGAACTTACCCTCCAGAGGGATGAAAAGTCACAATTTTTTAAAAAAAATCTAGCAACTCTCCTAATACCGTTGGCACGAAAATAAAAACTGTATACGATTCCTTGCAACATAAGGAACCTATAAAAAAATTGGCGTTTGAAAAACGGCTCCGGAACTTACACTTCAGGGGGATGAAAAGTCAAAATTTACGAAAAAAAAATATAACAACTTTCCTAATACCGTTGGCACGAAAATAAACCGCGTATATGATTCTTTGGCACATAAAAATCTTATAAAAAAATCGGCGTTAAAAAAACGGCTCCGAAACTTACACTTCAGGGGGTGAAAAGTCAAAATTTACGTAAAAAAAATATAACAACTTTCCTAATACCGTTGGCACGAAAATAAAAAGCGTGTATGACTCCTTGGCACATACAAAGCTTATAAAAAAATCAGCGTCAAAAAAACCGCTCCGGAACTTACACTTCAGGGGGATGAAAAGTCAAAATTTACGTAAAAAAAATATAACAACTTCCCTAATACCGTTGGCACGAAAATAAAAAGCGTGTATGATTCCTTGGCACATACAAAGCTTATAAAAAATTCAGCGTCAAGAAAACGGCTCCGGAACTTACACTTCAGGGGGATGAAAAACCAAAATTTACGTAAAAAAAATATAACAACTTTCCTAATACCGTTGGCACAAAAATAAAAAGCGTATATGATTCCTTGGCACATACAAAGCTTATAAAAAAATCGGCGTAGAAAAAACGGCTCCGGAACTTACACTTCAGGGGGATGAAAAGTCAAAATTTACGAAAAAAAAATATAACAACTTTCCTAATACCGTTGGCACGAAAATAAAAAGCGTATATGATTCTTTGGCACATAACAATCTTATAAAAAAATCGGCGTTAAAAAAACGGCTCCGGAACTTACACTTCAGGGGGATGAAAAGTCAAAATTTACGAAAAAAAAATATAACAACTTTCCTAATACCGTTGGCACGGAAATAAAAAGCGTGTATGATTCCTTGGCACATACAGAGCTTATAAAAAAATCAGCGTCAAAAAAACGGCTCCGGAACTTACACTTCAGGGGGATGAAAAGTCAAAATTTACGTAAAAAAAATATAACAACTTTCCTAATACCGTTGGCACGAAAATAAAAAGCGTATATGATTCTTTGGCACATAACAATCTTATAAAAAAATCGGCGTTGAAAAAACGGCTCCGGAACTTACACTTCAGGGGGATGAAAAGTCAAAATTTACGAAAAAAAAATATAACAACTTTCCTAATACCGTTGGCACGAAAATAAAAAGCGTATATGATTCTTTGGCACATAACAATCTTATAAAAAAATCGGCGTGAAAAAAACGGCTCCGGAACTTACACTTCAGGGGGATGAAAAGTCAAAATTTACGAAAAAAAAATAGAACAACTTTCCTAATACCGTTGGCACGAAAATAAAAAACGTATATGATTCCTTGGCACATACAGAGCTTATAAAAAATCGGCGTAAAAAAAACGGCTCCGGAACTTACACTTCAGGGGGATGAAAAGTCAAAATTTACGTTAAAAAAATATAACAACTTTCCTAATACCGTTGGCACGAAAATAAAAAGCGTATATGATTCTTTGGCACATAACAATCTTATAAATAAATCGACGTTAGAAAAACGGCTCCGGAACTTGCACTTCAGGGGGATGGAAAGTCAAAATTTACGAAAAAAAAATATAACAACTTTCCTAATACCGTTGGAACGAAAATAAACCGCGTATATGATTCTTTGGCACATAACAATCTTATAAATAAATCGACGTTAAAAAAACGGCTCCGGAACTTGCACTTCAGGGGGTGAAAAGTCAAAATTTACGTAAAAAAAATATAACAACTTTCCTAATACCGTTGGCACGAAAATAAAAAGCGTGTATGACTCCTTGGCACATACAAAGCTCATAAAAAAATCAGCGTCAAAAAAACCGCTCCGGAACTTACACTTCAGGGGGATGAAAAGTCAAAATTTACGTAAAAAAAATATAACAACTTCCCTAATACCGTTGGCACGAAAATAAAAAGCGTGTATGATTCCTTGGCACATACAAAGCTCATAAAAAATTCAGCGTCAAGAAAACGGCTCCGGAACTTACACTTCAGGGGGATGAAAAACCAAAATTTACGTAAAAAAAATATAACAACTTTCCTAATACCGTTGGCACGAAAATAAAAAGCGTATATGATTCTTTGGCACATAACAATCTTATAAAAAAATCGGCGTTAAAAAAACGGCTCCGGAACTTACACTTCAGGGGGATGAAAAGTCAAAATTTACGAAAAAAAAATATAACAATTTTCCTAATACCGTTGGCACGGAAATAAAAAGCGTGTATGATTCCTTGGCACATACAGAGCTTATAAAAAAATCAGCGTCAAAAAAACGGCTCCGGAACTTACACTTCAGGGGGATGAAAAGTCAAAATTTACGTAAAAAAAATATAACAACTTTCCTAATACCGTTGGCACGAAAATAAAAAGCGTATATGATTCTTTGGCACATAACAATCTTATAAAAAAATCGGCGTTGAAAAAACGGCTCCGGAACTTACACTGCAGGGGGATGAAAAGTCAAAATTTACGAAAAAAAAATATAACAACTTTCCTAATACCGTTGGCACGAAAATAAAAAGCGTATATGATTCTTTGGCACATAACAATCGACTTTTAACTTTTCATCCCCCTGAAGTGTAAGTTCCGGAGCCGTTTTTTTGACGCTGATTTTTTATAAGCTCTGTATGTGCCAAGGAATCATACACGCTTTTTATTTTCGTGCCAACGGTATTAGGAAAGTTGTTATTTTTTTTTTTCGTAAATTTTGACTTTTCATCCCCCTGAAGTGTAAGTTCCGGAGCTGTTTTTGTAACGCCGATTTTTTTATAAGATTGTTATGTGCTAAAGAATCATATACGCTTTTTATTTTCGTGCCAACGGTATTAGGAAAGTTGTTATATTTTTTTTTCGTAAATTTTGACTTTTCATCCCCCTGAAGTGTAAGTTCCGGAGCCGTTTTTTCTACGCCGATTTTTTTATGAGCTTTGTATGTGCCAAAGAATCATATACGCTTTTTATTTTCGTGCCAACGGTATTAGAAAAGTTGTTATATTTTTTTTACGTAAATTTTGACTTTTCATCCCCCTGAAGTGTAAGTTCCGGAGCCGTTTTTTTGACGCTGATTTTTTATAAGCTCTGTATGTGCCAAGGAATCATATACGCTTTTTATTTTCGTGCCAACGGTATTAGGAAAGTTGTTATATTTTTTTTTCGTAAATTTTGACTTTTCATCCCCCTGAAGTGTAAGTTCCGGAGCCGTTTTTTCTACGCCGATTTTTTTATAAGCTTTGTATGTGCCAAGGAATCATATACGCTTTTTATTTTTGTGCCAACGGTATTAGGAAAGTTGTTATATTTTTTTTACGTAAATTTTGGTTTTTCATCCCCCTGAAGTGTAAGTTCCGGTGCCGTTTTCTTGACGCTGAATTTTTTATAAGCTTTGTATGTGCCAAGGAATCATACACGCTTTTTATTTTTGTGCCAACGGTATTAGGGAAGTTGTTATATTTTTTTTACGTAAATTTTGACTTTTCATCCCCCGGAAGTGTAAGTTCCGGAGCGGTTTTTTTGACGCTGATTTTTTTATAAGCTTTGTATGTGCCAAGGAGTCATACACGCTTTTTATTTTCGTGCCAACGGTATTAGGAAAGTTGTTATATTTTTTTTACGTAAATTTTGACTTTTCACCCCCTGAAGTGTAAGTTTCGGAGCCGTTTTTTTAACGCCGATTTTTTTATAAGATTTTTATGTGCCAAAGAATCATATACGCGGTTTATTTTCGTGCCAACGGTATTAGGAAAGTTGTTATATTTTTTTTTCGTAAATTTTGACTTTTCATCCCCCTGAAGTGTAAGTTCCGGAGCCGTTTTTTTAACGCCGATTTTTTTATAAGATTGTTATGTGCTAAAGAATCATATACGCTTTTTATTTTCGTGCCAACGGTATTAGGAAAGTTGTTATATTTTTTTTTCGTAAATTTTGACTTTTCATCCCCCTGAAGTGTAAGTTCCGGAGCCGTTTTTTCTACGCCGTTTTGTTTATGAGCTTTGTATGTGCCAAAGAATCATATACGCTTTTTATTTTCGTGCCAACGGTATTAGGAAAGTTGTTATATTTTTTTTACGTAAATTTTGACTTTTCATCCCCCTGAAGTGTAAGTTCCGGAGCTGTTTTTTTAACGCTGATTTTTTTATAAGCTCTGTATGTGCCAAGGAATCATACACGCTTTTTATTTTCGTGCCAACGGTATTAGGAAAGTTGTTATATTTTTTTTTCGTAAATTTTGACTTTTCATCCCCCTGAAGTGTAAGTTCCGGAGCCGTTTTTTCAACGCCGATTTTTTCATAAGATTTTTATGTGCCAAAGAATCATATACGCTTTTTATTTTCGTGCCAACGGTATTAGGAAAGTTGTTATATTTTTTTTTCGTAAATTTTGACTTTTCATCCCCCTGAAGTGTAAGTTCCGGAGCCGTTTTTTCAACGCCGATTTTTTTATAAGATTGTTATGTGCCAAAGAATCATATACGCTTTTTATTTTCGTGCCAACGGTATTAGGAAAGTTGTTATATTTTTTTTTCGTAAATTTTGACTTTTCATCCCCCTGATGTGTAAGTTTCGGAGCCGTTTTTTTTACGATGATTTTTTTATAAGCTTTGTATGTGCCAAAGAATCATTTACGCTTTTTATTTTCGTGCCAACGGTATTAGGAAAGTTGTTATATTATTTTTACGTAAATTTTGACTTTTCATCCCCCTGAAGTGTAAGTTCCGGAGCCGTTTTTTTAACGCCGATTTTTTTATAAGATTGTTATGTGCCAAAGAATCATATACGCTTTTTATTTTCGTGCCAACGGTATTAGGAAAGTTGTTATATTTTTTTTACGTAAATTTTGACTTTTCATCCCCCTGAAGTGTAAGTTCCGGAGCCGTTTTTTTGACGCTGATTTTTTTATAAGCTCTGTATGTGCCAAGGAATCATACACGCTTTTTATTTCCGTGCCAACGGTATTAGGAAAGTTGTTATATTTTTTTTTCGTAAATTTTGACTTTTCATCCCTCTGAAGTGTAAGTTCCGGAGCCGTTTTTTTAACGCCGATTTTTTTATAAGATTGTTATGTGCCAAAGAATCATATACGCTTTTTATTTTCGTGCCAACGGTATTAGAAAAGTTGTTATATTTTTTTTTCGTAAATTTTGACTTTTCATCCCCCTGAAGTGTAAGTTCCGGAGCGGTTTTTTCTACGCCGATTTTTTTATAAGTTTTGTATGTGCCAAGGAATCATATACGCTTTTTATTTTCGTGCCAACGGTATTAGGAAAGTAGTTATATTTTTTTTACGTAAATTTTGGTTTTTCATCCCCCTGAAGTGTAAGTTCCGGAGCCGTTTTTTTGACGCTGAATTTTTTATAAGCTTTGTATGTGCCAAGGAATCATACACGCTTTTTATTTTCGTGTCAACGGTATTAGGGAAGTTGTTATATTTTTTTTACGTAAATTTTGACTTTTCATCCCCCTGAAGTGTAAGTTCCGGAGCGGTTTTTTTGACGCTGATTTTTTTATAAGCTTTGTATGTGCCAAGGAGTCATATACGTTTTTTATTTTCGTGCCAACGGTATTAGGAAAGTTGTTATATTTTTTTTACGTAAATTTTGACTTTTCACCCCCTGAAGTGTAAGTTTCGGAGCCGTTTTTTTAACGCCAATTTTTTTATAAGATTTTTATGTGCCAAAGAATCATATACGCGGTTTATTTTCGTGCCAACGGTATTAGGAAAGTTGTTATATTTTTTTTTCGTAAATTTTGACTTTTCATCCCCCTGAAGTGTAAGTTCCGGAGCCGTTTTTCAAACGCCAATTTTTTTATAGGTTCCTTATGTTGCAAGGAATCGTATACAGTTTTTATTTTCGTGCCAACGGTATTAGGAGAGTTGCTAGATTTTTTTAAAAAAATTGTGACTTTTCATCCCTCTGGAGGGTAAGTTCCGGACTGCTTTTGTTGACGCTAATTTTTTTGTAGATTTCTGAAGTACCAAGAAATCATATACATTTTTTTTTTTTTCGCTAGCGTTATTAGGAAAGATGTTGGAATTTTTTTTAGTTTGAAGTTTTTCATCCCCCTGAAGGGGGAGTTCCGGAGCCGTTTTTTTAACGCCAATTATTTTATAGGGTCGTTATGTGCTAAGAAATCGTATACACTTTTTATTTTTGTGCCATCGGTATTATGAAAGATGTCAGATTTTTTTTTCGAGAATTTCGACTTTTCATCCCCCTTTAAAATTAATTCCGGAAAGGGTTGGCAATTTTTTTTCGTTGTATACGGTTTCTGGGGTCTTATATATTCTTTATGATACCTTTTTTTTATTTTAAATTATAAAAAACGGTTGTAATAGTTGATTTTTTTTTATTCTTTTTTAGGGGTATTTTAGGGGTTGAATGTGATAAAATCAATGTTAATTATCAATTTTGATACATTTTTGTTCATTCCATATCCATTTTATTGAGAAAAAACGAATATGAAAAATTTTGATTTTTCGTTGGAGTCCAACGTTGCAAACTTCAACATCATAAACTTAGTATAATCGTTTGTGCAGAAACATGGATCTTAGACTCCTACTAATATTTTACACTAGACGGCTACAGAATACACTATAATTAAAGTAAAATAAACAAAGCTAATGCAGTAGTTATTTACATCAAAGATAGTATAGGAGAAAATACCTCAATATTCGATTATGGTAAAATTAAAATACTTAACACATCGTTCAATTAGTCCCGAGACTAACCCAGAGATGGTGCTAGTAGTACCAAACTGGCCACGTTTCCATAAAGTGCGAGCCTTTACATGAAACGTGTAAAAATTTCACGTCGATCGGATTACAGACAGCAGAGTTATCGAGGTTAGAGTAAAGTCACTTCGTAATTTGTTTGAAAAACGGAAAAAAGCGAGTTTCGCGTGTTGATAAAACATTGTTCTTTAAAGGGTAAAAACACCGTAGAAGCCCAGCAATGGCTTAAAAAACATTACCCGGACTCCTCTCCATCCAAACCAACGATTTGTCGTTGGTATGCTGAGTTTAAACGTGGTCGTACGGACACAAACGATGCGGAACGTTCGGGTAGGCCATTGGAAGCCGTTACACAGGAAAATGTAAGTAAAGTGTTAAAAATTGTAATGAAAAATCGCAAAGTGAAGGTCCGTGAGATTGCAGAAATGACACAGATATCATCCGTAAGCGTATTTACAATCCTTTATGAAAAATTGAGCATGAAAAAGGTTTTTTCCAAGTGGGTGCCGCGATTGCTTTCAGTGGAACAAAAACATCAACGAGCCGACGATTCAGAGAGCTGTTTATCGCTATTTACTCGCAATAAGAAGGATTTCCTGCGTCGATACGTGACCATGGATGAAACATGGATACATCGTTTCACTCCGGAGTCGAATCGGCAATCATCTGAGTGGCGCATGGCTGGCGAAAGCCGCCCAAAGCGGCCAAAAACGCAGCAGTCTGCTGGCAAAGTCATGGCGTCTATTTTTTGGGATACACATGGCGTGATTTTCATTGACTACCTGGAAAAAGGTAAATCGATCAACAGTGATTATTATATTGACTTGTTGGTACGTTTGAAGGAGGAGATCGCAGCAAAACGACCACACATGAAGAAGAAAAAAAATCCTTTTTCACCAAGACAATGCACCATGCCACAAGTCCATGAAAACAATGGCAAAATTGAACGAATTAGGCTTTGATTTGCTTCCCCACCCCCCGTATTCGTCAGATTTAGCCCCCAGCGACTACTGGCTCTTTGCCGATCTCAAAAAAATGCTCTGGGGAAAAAAATTTGGCTCGAATGAGAAAGTCATTTCCGAAACTAAAGCCTATTTTGAAGCAAATGATAAATCCTTCTATAAACATGGTATTATAATGTTGGAAAGGCGTTGGAAAGATTGTATTACTCTAAAAGGAGATCATATTGATTAATAAAAATGATTTTTGAAAAAAAATGTTGTTTTCGTTGTTAGTCTCGGGACTTATTGAACGCTGTGTTATATATATATATATATATGTATACAGGGTGACCCAATTTAAAAGCTGCACCCAAATAACTCGCCAGGAAGTGTTCTAATCGAAAAAGTGTTAAAGATCAGAGTTGTAAAAATGCAAGAAGGAAAGCCAATGGTGGCCTTGGATTTGACCTAAACTATGACCTCCAAGGTCATTTCAACGTCAACTATAGATTTTCAAATGGGAATCCTTACTTCTTGTCTTATAGAAAAATGTATTTTGATAAAATCTACAACATTTGTTATAATCATTTTTCAAGATATTTCATGGGTTTCAACATAAACGCAAACAACTATGATTTTTATGGGTTTTCTTTGTTTTTCCCACAAAAATAAAATTTCTCACAATTTTGCATATGATATTCGTAATCATCATGTTAAAAAAAGTAAATAAGTCTTTTTTTTTTTTTTTTCTCTAAAATATTAAATGGAAGCATTCAAAAGTGTTTGATGTTAAACGCTGATTATTTACGTATTTAACTGATATGCGTTTGAACTGATTGCATCTATAATTTTCTTCTGAAATTTTTAAGTATCAATATTTTCCGAAATAAATACGAAAAAATACTATTTTTATTAGTTTCTTGTGATTTTTATTATGTATTTGACTTCAGATTCTGAAGACGTCTAAAAGATGGTGTTGAGAACAAAATAAGGTAGTTTAAAAGTACACCAAAAAAAATAATTTAAGAGACCCACAACTACCTCTACGAGTACCATTTCCTAATTTTAGTTATTGTTACAAATCTTTTTGTTGGAAATATTAATTTTGAATTAGAAAGCTCTTATGTGTTTAATAATCAATACAATATCATTATTTCAATGAAATTTCATTAGTTTTTTTATAAAGTTAATAACTGAATAATTCAATTTATTTCGTTTAAAATTTTTTTCTGTTATACATAAAATTTTTATTAACAGTTTTTTTTTTTTTTCTATCTTGTGTGTGAAGTTATTGATTATAATACATTTGGAGTAAATATGCCTGATTATGTAGACAAAGAAATTGTAGACATTTTACTGATTTTAGGTGAATGTCATAAAAATTCTCGTGTAGTAGCACGATTATATCGGGCGCGTTTTCCCCAAAGTCATCATCATTTGATTTCAGGATTATTTTCAGAATTGAACAGCGTGAGAGGCAAAGTCCTCGAAAATCACGGCAACGTAGCAGAATAATGACGATCGAAAGGAACGATCCGCGAGTACTGGTATTGCTTGCCAGTATTCATTTAGATTCTCATAATTCAACTCAGCAAATTGCCATAAGATTTGGAATCCCGAAGGATACAATCAGAAGAATTATCAGATTTTGTCGTTTTATCCATCCATATCACATCACCTTAACCTAAGAACTGACGCAACTTGATTTTAGAAAAAGATTGCAATTTCGTCAATGGGCTCAATTAAGATTGCAAAATCAGCCACATTTTTCAAATTACATGATGTTTTTTGATGAAGCCACTTTCCGTAATACGGGACAATTATACCGACATAATTTCTACTATTGGCGGATTGAGAATCCTCACTGGACTCGTGCAGTTGACTACCAACATCAGTGGAGTCTCATAGTATGGTGTGGTAATATAAATGGCTTTCTAATCCGGCCTTATTTTTACGATGGCAATAGCCATACAGATAGATACCTTACTTTTCTAGCAAATAAACTACCAAATCTGCTACAAGATATTCCTTTGCAAACAAGAGCGCGTACGTGGTTTTAGCATAATGGTGCACCTGCTCATAGAAGTTTGAGAGTTCAGAAATTTTTAAACCAAAGATACTCTAACCATTAGTTAAGTATTCGACGTGATCTAAATCATGTTGGATGGTTTCTTCTGATCCTCAGATCTCAGGAGACCAGATTTATTTTATGGCGTTTTTTCAAAAACACCGTTTATATCAATGCTCCAACTACTAAAGAAAACATTCAAAGAATTACTAACGCTCCAGGAGTATACCAAAGTATGTACTTTTGTCAAGAATTCAAAGTTTTGAACGCAGAATACAATTATAATATGTATTGATAATAATAAAGGTATTTCCGAATATCTAATCAGGTAAAAGTTATTTATTTTATTCTTGCATTCTTATTATAAATTTTTATTATCTATTCTTATTATCTATTTATTATTGATTCTTGGCTTCATTGGCCGGTATCTCTACGATCTTGCCTTCATCGGCCGGACTGTTATTCTTGCCTTTATTGGTCGGTATCTTTACGGTTTTACCTGTATTGGCTGCGCTAAGATTTTTTCCATTAACAGCTGGCTCTTGCCTTTATAAGTTAGATCTACATGGGACCTAAAAATTCACCCTGTTACTTCCACATCGTGGGTTCTAGACATCATATTTTATAACGACGACTAAACGCAGGAAATGGTACTCACGGTAGTAGATATTGACCTTTTTAGTTTTTTATTTTAGTTTACCTTTAAACTACCTTATTCTGTTCTGAACGTCAACTTTTCTACGTCTTTAGAAACCGGAGTCAAAAACAGTGGAAACCATAAGAAACTCATGAAAATAGTATTTTTTCGCATTTATCTTGAAAAATATTAATGATTTTGGAAAAATTTCAAATAAAAGTTATACATCGCATCAAAATCCATCTTCTCCATTCTGCGTATTTTCCTCTAGAGATGATGTTGAACAAAAATTATTAAATTATAATATATATATATATATATGTGCGTGCGTGCGTGCGTGCGTGCGTGCGTGCGTGCGTGCGTGCGTGCGTGCGTGCGTGCGTGCGTGCGTGCGTGCGTGCGTGCGTGCGTGCGTGCGTGCGTGCGTGCGTGCGTGCGTGCGTGCGTGCGTGCGTGCGTGCGTGCGTGCGTGCGTGCGTGCGTGCGTGCGTGCGTGCGTGCGTGCGTGCGTGCGTGCGTGCGTGCGTGCGTGCGTGCGTGCGTGCGTGCGTGCGTGCGTGCGTGCGTGCGTGCGTGCGTGCGTGCGTGCGTGCGTGCGTGCGTGCGTGCGTGCGTGCGTGCGTGCGTGCGTGCGTGCGTGCGTGCGTGCGTGCGTGCGTGCGTGCGTGCGTGCGTGCGTGCGTGCGTGCGTGCGTGCGTGCGTGCGTGCGTGCGTGCGTGCGTGCGTGCGTGCGTGCGTGCGTGTGTGTGTGTGTGTGTGTGTGTGTGTGAGAGAGAGAGAGAGAGAAAAAAGAAAATAAAGAGGGTGTGAGGGATTGGCTTGATTAGACAAGAAATAACACAAGAATTTGCGTTAATATAAAGAAACTTGCTTCAGCGTAAAAACCCTCACGATTTAGAGGAAAAAACCGAAGCAAGCTGACTCTTCGTAATTCTATTTATTGAAAGAAAATAATTAATAATACAAAAAAAACTACACAATTACATTCACTGAAATCGCGCGCAAATAAAATGACGCAAAAATGGACGACGCTTACACGCAAACTTAAGACTAACGCTTACCATGGGTCACGTGACCCGCGCAACTCGCAAACCAACAAAAATCAAGTTCTCTGGCCGCTATGGTACACCAAATCTACCTGGTGAAGCTGGGCTTGGGGTGCGTAAAGTGGTCCTTTACCTGTACACAACGCGCCCCGACGTCTCAATGAGACCAACGCTGTGGTGCCAGACAACAAGCTAAGTTGCCGCGAAATAAGCACGCCCTGGAACACGTCACGTCGAAAATGTCGCACGTGGACAGCACTCCACAATCAATCAATTCTATGCTGAGGTGCACCTCCTTCACTCGTACTTACACACTGCATGCACGCAATAACGAAATTCAGCCCCAACGACCATGCACAATTCACGCAATCAACCCGAACGCGAGGTTAACAAAAGCTAAAAAGACGCACTGAAAACTCGTACGGACACGCAGAGACTCGTCACCGCTGCGAGCTACAATGAAGTAAAAGTTTTTTTCCCGCGCGCCGCACGCGCCACGCAAAAATAAAAGGAGGGCGCGCAAGGCGCGGGACCGCCGCGAGATACGCTCAAGTCCATTTTCTTCCCGCGCGCCGCTTGCGCCACGCGAAAGAAAAAGAGGGCGCGTGAGGCGTGGGACCGCAGCATCGATGCCACAGACGACGGCGACACCAATGTCAAGATGACCCGAACAGATGTTTTCCGAGTTAAATGCGCTCATGTCAGTTAAATACGTGGGTATATCAGCATTTATTAAATACTCTTGAATGTTTCATTTTATTTTTGGAAAAAAGGCTTACTTATGTATTTTAACATGCTGATTATGAATATTATATGCAAAATTATCAGAAATTTTATTTTTATGGGAAAAAGAAATAAAAAAAACCTATAAAAATCATAGTTTTTCGCGTTTATCTTGAAAATCAGAAAAAGTATTAAACAATGATTGTAATGAAAGTTGTTGATCTCAAAATAAATCTTCCTGTAAGACGAAAAGTAGGGATGCCTATTTAAAAATCTGAAGTTGACCTTGAAATGACCTTGAAAGTTATCGTCTTGGTCAAATCCAACGCCACCGTTGGCTTTCCTTCTTGCACTTTTACAACTCTGATCTTAAACACTTCTTTTGTGCAAACACTCCCTGGCGAGTTGTTTTAATGCAGCTTCTTAATTGGGTCACCCTGTGTATATATATATATAGATATATATATACATATCTATACATCGTGTTTACAAAGTCCCAGTACGGCTAAATAACTTAAAAAATAATGATCCTGGAGAAAAACTTTCAACAAAAATTTTTTAAGAAATTTCTTTGGCTATCCAGCGGTGACCTTGGCTTCGACCTTAAATCGGACCTTCAAAGTCATTTGAAGGTCAAACTGATTTTTTTCAATAGGACCCCCAATTTTTGACACCGGAAGTGAATAGAGCGGCAAATTTTACGTTCAAATAGGTCCTTGATCATTCCTAAAATTTAACTTCAAATGGACATAGTGAGGGTCAAATTCGGAAATATCGGAGCTATTCCAAAGGCGGTTACGGTAAAGCGAAATAATAACGAATTAATTTTTATTAGCAACCTGATGATGACCATGGGTTTAACCTTGTCCTTGACTTTGAGGGAAGGTCGAGATATGTACCTAGCCAGTAAAGGCAAGGAGATATCATACCCAGCCGGTTGAGGCAAGGAGATTAAGGTACCCAGCCAGTCAATGCAAGGAGATATCATACCTAGCCAGTTAAGGCAAGGAAATATCATACCTTGTCAGTTAAAGCAAGGTGTTCAAATGGTTCATCATTTACTTGTTGACGATGTGCCAAACAATAATAACACATCGTTCAATAAGTCCCGAGACTAACCCAAAGATGGTGCTAGTAGTACCAAACTGGCCACGTTTCCATAGAGTGCAAACCTTTACATGAAACGTGTGAAAATTTCACGTCGATCGGATCAGACAGCAAAGTTATCGAGGTTAGAGTAAAGTTACTTTGTAATTTTTTTGAAAAATGGAAAAAAGCGAGTTTCGCGTGTTAATAAAACATTGTTCTTTAATGGGTAAAAACACCGTAGAAGCCCAGCAATGGCTTGAAAAACATTACCCGGATTCCTCTTCATCCAAACCAACGATTTGTCGTTGGTAGGCTGAGTTTAAACGTGGTCGTACGGACACCAACGATGCGGAACGTTCGGGTAGGCCATTGGAAGCCGTTACACAGGAAAATGTGAGTGAAGTGTTAAAAATTGTAATGAAAAATCGCAAAGTGAAGGTCCATAAGAATGCAGAAATGACACAGATATCATCTGGAAGCGTATTTACAATCCTTCATGAAAAATTGAGCATGAAAAAGGTTTTTTCAAAGTGGGTGCCGCGATTGCTTTCAGTGGAACAAAAACAGCAACGAGTCGACGATTCAGAGAGCTGTTTATCGCTATTTACTTGCAATAAAAAGGATTACCTGCGTCAAAACGTGACCATAAATGAAACATGGATACATCATTTCACTCCGGAGTCAAATCGGCAATCATCTGAGTGGTGCATGGCTGGCGAAAGCCGCCCAAAACGTCCAAAAACGCAGCAGTCTGCTGGCAAAGTCATGGCGTCTGTTTTTTGGGATACACATGGCGTGATTTTTATTGACTTCCTGGAAAAAGGTAAATTGATCAACAGTGATTATTATATTGACTTGTTGGTACGTTTGAAGGAGGATATCGCAGCAAAACGACCGCACATGAAGAAGAAAAAAATCCTTTTTCACCAAGACAATGCACCATGCCACAAGTCCATGAAAACAATGGCAAAATTGAACGAATTGGGCTTTGATTCGCTTCCCCACCCCCCGTATTCGCCAGATTTAGCCCCCAGCGACTACTGGCTCTTTGCTGATCTCAAAAAAATGCTCCAGGGAAAGAAATTTGGCTCGAATGAGGAGGTCATTGCCGAAACTGAATCCTATTTTGAAGCAAAGGATAAATCCTTTATAAACATGGTATAGAAATTTTGGAAAGGCGTTGGAAAGATTGTATCACTCTCAAAGAAGATTATATTGATAAATAAAAATGATTTTTGAAAAAAAATGTTGTTTTCGTTGTTAGTCTCGGGACTTATTGAACGATGTGCTAGAACGCACCAACAGCATCTTGAATTTTCGTTGCATCGAGTTGTTTTATTTTGTTTCGAATATTTTGTTTTAGTTCTTCGATATCTGTTGGATACGTTCGGTATACTTTATCCTTCAGATATCCCCATAAAAAAAAAATCAAGTAGAGTAATATCGGGAAATCTAGGTGGCCATTCGATCTCGCCTCTCCATCCCATCCATCTATGTGGAAGCACATTGTTAAAGTATGCTCGAACATTAAGACCGTAATGAGAACCTGCACCATCCTGCTGGAACCAAGTATTTTGGAATTCATTGTCAACGATTGCCTGAATTGTCGGAATGACATCGTTTCGTAACAAATTTTCATATTTTTGAACAGTAAGATTACCCTTAATAAAAAATGGTCCAACAATCCTGTTGTCAATAATACCTGCCCAGACGTTAATTTTTTGAGGGTATTGAGTCCATCGGCTATCAATCATCCAGTGTGGATTATCAGCACTCCAATACCTCATATTATGTCTATTGACATTACCGTTTAATTCAAACGTACTTTCATCAGAAAAAACAATACGACTTGGAAAAATATCGTCAGCTATCATTCGGTCCATCATATTTTCACAAAACTCGGCACGTCTGTCTGAATCATCTTCATTAAGCTTATGCACAAGCTTCGCTTTGAATAGATGGAATTCGAGTATTTGTTTTAAAATATTGTGAACTGAATCAATGCTTAGATTATGTTGTTGCTGTACTTTTCTAACTGACGTAAGAGGATCTTCTATGACTGATAACGCAACATTTATCTGATTGTCTTCATTCGTAGCTGTTGCAGGACGACCAGATTTAGAGAGATCCTTTACACTACCTCTTAAATTATAGCGGTCAATCGTAATTTTGACAGTATTCTTTAAAATCAGCTAGACTCTTGAAAAATCTTTATTGAATATAGTGCGAACTCGTTCTAATGATCTCCCTTGATTACCGTAACCTCTTATCATGAGAACCTTTATTCGTTCTCGCTCAGTTAATTGCACCATCGTGCTTTTAGGAAACTATTCAAGTGATTAAATAAAATTTAAATCACCAAAACCTACCAAAAATAAACTGTAGCTTAGACAGAAATTGAAAAATGAAATAACGGGAAATAAAGTAGGAAGACAAATTAACTGAAAGTACTCGTAATATGTTTTGATGCTGTGTATATAATAATTTTAAATATTCTATAGAATATTTCTAACAATCGACAAAACATAGGACTTCTGAAAAAACCTAGAAGAGCATCTTAGTATTGATATTAGTAATTTCATCTAAAATAGAAAAATTTTTATTAAATAGAAAGATCTGCTAAGGAAAAACGAAGTTCAATTTTGAAGTTTTCTTTTATATCACTAAATTTGAAATTGTTAGTGAATAGAAATAATATTTTTTGAAAATTGTATCAAGAGGTTTTTAGAATCGTTGATTTTAAATCTGATGGTGGATTTGAGATATTTGTAATGATGTAACGTCGCGTAGGTTGTAGAGGGGATGATTGTGTCAGGAAAGACAGTAAAGAACTTTTTGACTGACAAAACACAAAAAAAACGGAGGTCATGCACCAACGTTACACCCCCATGCAAAAACGGTTGCTAGGTGACCGTAGTATCAACTAGCAATCGTACTGACGTAGTTGGAATGAAAACGATGAAAACTCGTACTGTAAGGCGTGATTCTTTTAATGGCTGTAGTTGATAAAGCCTCTTGATGACAGGACTTGTTGTGATGTTGCTGGTATTGAGTCGGCTAGGGTTGGTTCTTTAATGATTGTTGGCGTAGGATGTATTAGGCCTCCTGCCGGATGCTTGGTTACGGTGTCTGGGTTCATGAATTTGTTGTTCAATTCGTTTTGTTGTTTGAGTCGTAAATAGACGAGTTATAGAATCATAGAGTGCGGCTAGGAGGTGCATTGAGCATCCGTACATGCGGTGAAGTGGGAAGCCGTTTATTATGGCTCCTGCTATAGTTTTTACTGTTTGTATTATCAAGAGAATTTCTATTACAGCTGAGCTGACGGTTCCGAATGTGATCAACCTATTCGAAGCTGTAGTCTAGACTGAGTCTAGTATTTTTCCTACAGTGTTTTTGTTTAGTAGTCTAGAGATGATGCCTTGTTGTTCATTATAGGTTGGCCATGTATTTCTTTGGGAAATTCGTTAAGTAATAATGGTTTCTCGATTAGGAACATAATTCGTTCTTGTAGTTGCTCTAGATCTTTTTCCGTATAGATGCCACTAGTGGCGAGAGAAACCGGGTCAGTGTACTTCCATGTCATCTGTCTGAAAGGTTTAAGGGTTTGGGGTGTTTTACCTTCCATGGGTTTCAGCATGATTTTTAACCATTCCTCATTTATTATGTAGTATGATGGCAGGATGGTATTGCGTGATACCCTGGTACCATGATCTTTTAGGATGTGGGTTTTAGGTGTTAGATACTGAGTCCTGTTGTTTCAGGAGACTTCTAATTTGGCGTAGCAGTGCTCTCCATGTCGGAGTCTTACTTCTACAGGTATGCATTTGATGATGTGCACCACTTCTCCACCCGTAACTGCCATGTAACCGGGTCCGTTCATTAGGTTATAAGCAAATTCGTCAGGCGATCGGTCGACTATGGCTAGGGCGTTTAGCAATGTCTGTCTCTCAATCATGCATTGTTGCTGCAAGATGTTATGGTACAGAGATTTGATCTGCGTTTTGATGCGTTTCTCGACGTACACGAATTTGGAATTCACATACGCGAAGATGTCCGCGTTTTCTATTGCTATCCTTCCTGGCTTCGCGAACGAATATCCTTTGGTAGTTTCTAGAATAAACAGCTTAGGGTGCTCGGTTCTGACCACTGTGTATCCGCATAAGTTCTCGGTGCCTTTGCTGGATAGGGCAAACGTTATGTCGTCTGTAGTGAGGGAATATGTGATTCTTTCATAGTTAAAATTACTGCCTATGGTTTTGTTAGCTAACCCCTCGTATAAGAGTCCGTAACGGTCGAATTTACATTGGTCTAGGGGTAGGGCGTCCCAAAAAAAATAACCGCTCTCGAAGTCGATACAAGATGTTATAGAGAGGGTGCACGATGTTCCGGAATTTAAATGTATTTTATTATTGTCCAGGTCTATTTTTGCAAAATGTTCTCTTAAGGTGATTTTTAGTAATCCCTGTACGATAAAGTTTTCCTAAGCACCATAAGGGTCTCGGTAAACACTTCTAGAACATCGCCCATCCTCAGAGAGTGTACCTGCGTAGACGATTACATGATTTACGGTACTATTGATTTTTATGTCACTAATTACTGTACTATCTCCAAATTTAAACCATCCGGTTTCGTACATTTGCGTACACGCGTGCCTACCAATTTAATGTGCTGTATGTATTCAGCCTGACCATGATTAACTATAAAGTTGTGTGAGGACATTCCGCAGTGGTAAACTGTCCGCTGTATCTCTACTTTACATTGTATTTCGTGGGTTTGACGATAATTTACTACTTGCAATAATTGTATGTAACGACGGGTTACATTTACAGAGTTAATAGGGAAGTCGCATTCGTCTACTTCTAGTAGAGATACAGTGGTTACGTTTAGGTGTTGTGGTCCACAGTCGTAACCAATTAGACTATAAATTGGAACAAAAAGATATGAGAGCATAATTATTTTTGCCGTCCATCTAAAAAATAAAGATAATTTTATTCTGTTTCCTTTTGGTTAGTCTTATAATCGTATGATATGAGGTTAGTATCTATGTGTTTTTTTTTTTTTTTTTTTTTTTTTTTTTTTGTGTTTATATCAGGTGTAGTAAAAATAAATTTATCATTTTTGCATTAAATTAAAGGTTTTTATTTAGCATAGATAGAGTGATACGATTTAGGTCAAATATGCACCGTTTTGTTCGATAACTTGTTGCCATTTTGGAGGTAATTTCATAATGCCTCTCTCGTAGAGACCCTTTTCCCTATTGTCAAAAAACTGGAACAGTCGATTTTCACAATCTTCTCTTGAGGCGAATTTTTCACCTGCAAAATCATTCGTCATAGACAGGAACAGGTGGTAATTATTTGGTGCTAGGTCCGGACTATAAAGTGGAGGCATAACAACTTCCCAACCAAGCTCCCGGAGCTTCTGGCGAGTCACTATCGATGTATGCGGCCTGGCGTTATCCTGATGGAACACAATTTCTCTCCTATTTGCCAAAGCTGGCCGCTTCTGGGCGATTGCTTTTTTCAGACGGTCTAATTGTTGACAGTACAGGTCCGAATTAAGAGTTTGGCGGTAGGGAAGCAGCTCATAGTAGATAATTCCCTGCCAGTCCCACCAAACACACAGCAAAACCTTCCTGACTGTCAATCCTGGCTTGGCCACCGTTTGCACCGGCTCATCGCGATTTGACCACGACCGTTGTCGCTTGACATTGTCGTAAGTGACCCACTTCTCATCACCAGTAACCATCCGCTTCAGAAATGGATCGATATTGTTGCGATTCAGCAGCGATTTCCAGATGGAAATTTGGTCCATGAGGTTTCTTTGCGATAACTCGTGTGGCACCCATACATCGAACTTCTTTTTGTATCCAGCCTTATTTAAGTGGTTCCAAACGGTTTTTTGTGCAATGTTTAGCTCCTGAACAATCGAAACAGTGCTTACGTGACGGTCGGACTCGACGATTTCCGATATTTTATCGGCATATTCGACAATTAACCTTCCAGAGCGTGGTGCATCTTTGACGTCAAAATTACCGGAACGGAATCGACGAAACCAAAATTGCGCGTGATTGGCTACTACAGTATCAGGACCATAAACACTATTCATATTTTCAGCTGCCTGGCTTGCGTTTTCGCCTTTATCGAAGAAAAACTGTAAAATGTGGCGTATTTTCTCTTTGTTGGTGTCCGTCTTTGAGGCGTGCTAACAAAATACTGAGTTAAGCAATCACAAAACTGTATTAGAAGCTTTTTTAGTGCGAAATCTTATCTTTATAACGCCATGTAGTGTAACCCGATCGCACTTTTATAACGGAAGATACAGACTACTAAAGCCATCTATTGGCAAAATAATGGATTACTTTTTACTACACCTAATATATATTTTTTTGCATTACATATTTGGGTTATGTTTTATGTTTCTTTTTTTTTATTTTATTAATATTATTTAACAATATTATTACTTCCGATTTTTATTGTTATTTATACGTATTTATTTTAATAAGTGTTTTTTTTTATTAGAGTCAATTTAATTGTTTCACGTGACTTTATCTCGTTTATAGCTAGCTCTTGCTATTGGTGTTCCTTTTTATGTCGTTCGTGTTTAAATTTCCGATTTATGTGGGGTTTGCGGAGCCTGTTTGCGTGGACAATTTTGTCGCTTTTTTTGTAACGTATCCTCATATTATGAGACTTGAGGATTTCTAATACTTCATGGGGTCCCGAATAATGATCGCCAAATTTGCCTGGTTTGGATCAGGTTAACAAGAACACATAGTCTTCTACTTTAAAGCTCTTAGGGTAAGTTTGTTTATTGTAATGCTTTTTGTTGCGTTCTTTGGACCGGATTAGATTTTCATATGCTAAATTTTGGATGTCATTTAGGTGCGTGACCAACTTCGTGATGTAATCTTTGTATGTTGGGAGTATGTCACTGGCGTGTAATGGATCGTTAGATGGCAGTCGTGAGAACTTGCCGAATACCACTTCGTATGGTGTGTGTTTGGAGCTTTCCTGCACACTAGAATTATAATTTAGCACTTCTATTTTAATCCATTCGTCCCATTCGTTGTTTTTGTCGGTATATTGTTTTAGAAATTCGCCGAGCGCGTGCTGAGATCTTTCCAATGATCCATTCGACTGAAGGTGGAAGGCAGTCGTTTTGATTTTCTTAATTCGGAATCTCTTTGCATCCCTGTTCATGAGATGACTCAAGAAATTTTTCCCTTGTTCTGTTAAGATGGTTTTTGGTGCTCCGAGTAGGCATATGAATTTTTTGATTAAAGCGTTCGCAATTGTGGTAGACAGCACGTTCTCTAAGGGGATGGCTGAACAAAGTTTTGATAACTGATCCTAAAAGGTCAGGATATATTCGTGTCCTTTGCTTGTGGGCTTAAGTGGACCTACTACGTCCATAACGATTTTGTCAAAAACACTGCCGGGTGTGTCGGTGATTACCATTGGCTGTTTTGTTTTTAAACGTACCAACTTTGTCAGTTGACAGTTGAGGCATTGTTGGACACGACGTTGTACGTCGCCTTTCAAATTTTCCCAATAATATGCTTGTCGTATCTGGTTAAAGGTTTTAGAGACTCCTCGATAACCTCCAATCGGTGACTTGTGCAACTCTGAAAATATTTCGTCTCGTTTTTCGTGGGGGACGTATCTCAGTCTTTCGTTGCAAACTATGGTTTTGATTGGTGTGTTTTTAAAGGTGGCTTTTATTAAGCTTGAAACTTCGGACCATTCAAGATTTTCTGTAAATTTGCTTTTACCCATACTGATAGTTCTCTGTTTGAGGTTTATTAATAAATCTTTTAGAGTGATCAATCCTTTAGTCAAGTTACTTTTTGTTTGAGTGAGGGGTTCGGGTTGTACTCACTCTATACATACTGCAAATAAGGTCTTTTGACCTTTGCATTCCACCCGGTATACCTCACCTATTAACAAACCTTTGGTAGTGTTTATTTTGTTGTGTTCAGCCAATATTTTTGCGCCTTTGTCGCAATTAATTCCGTTCGAGGCGATGAAATAAACTATTTTATCGTTTCGAGTGTGTAGGGGTTCTCTCATTTCTACGACGGGTCGGTCATTTAATGTTTCCTTGTCGCTAATCTCGGATCCGTCTGGATCGAAATCTTCTTCGTTGTCAACTCGGGGCCTTGATGGAAGCGCGAAGGCTTTGGGATTGGCGACTTCGTTGGAATCATCGTCTTCGCCCTCTCCGTAGTTGATTTCTTTCTTGGGTCGCGCGATGACTCCTTTCGTATTTTGGTAGACCTTTTGGCTTTTCTTAGGTCTCCTCATAGGTTTTTTTCGTATTGGTTCCACAAGTTTGGGTGACAAAGGCCTTTTCTGGGTCTCATCAGAGACAGGTTCTTTCCTTTTTAATTAAGCACGTGTTACTACGTTAACGGCACCTTCTTTAACTGAGTTACGCGATAATGCATCTGCGTTAGAGTTTAACTTCTAGATAATCTCATAATCATATTCAGGTAACTTAAAACGCCATTTTTGGACCCTAGTATTAAAGTCTGCCGTTTTGAACCATACCAAAGGTTGGTGGTCGGTTATTATCGTGAACTTTTGTCCGTATACGTAGGATCTAAACGTTTTCACACTGTATACCACGGTTAAAGCTTCCTTTTTATATACTTCGTAGTTATCCTCTGCGCCGCGTAACATGCGCGATGTATAAGCCATTGGCCGACCCTTCCCAATTTCTCGTTAAGACAGGACTTCTCCTACTGTGTAGCCTGAGGCATCTGTCGTAATTATAAAAGGCTGTAAAAGATTTGGGAATTGTAGCACGGGGGCAGTGCACAACATATCTTATAGTGAGTTAAAAGACTCTTATGTTCTTTCGTTCCATTCGAATGGTGTCTTTTTCTTCAGTAATTTAGTCAAAGGTTTTGAGATGTATGCAAATCCCTTGATAAAACGACGATAATAACCTGCCCATCCGAGGAACTGACGGACATTTTTTATATTTTTGGGCCGAGGGAAGTTCTTTACGGCCTCTAATTTATTGGGGTCGCGGCGTAATCCTTCCCCGCTAAGCATATGGCCAAGATATGTCACTTCGCGTCTTAAAAACTCGCATTTATCGGTTTGCAGTTTCAAACCTGCTTGTTTAAAACGTTGCATTAAAGCGGTAATTTTCGCGTCGTGTTCCTCTATACTGTTTGCATAAATAACAATATCGTCAAGATAAACAAGAAGACTTACGGGCGCGTTTTTTAATTCAAACGGCATTTATAAAAATTCCTTATGGCCGAATGGTGTACTAAAAGACGTCTTGTGTGCGTCTTTCAGGTCCATCTTTATCTGGTGGAATCTTGACGCTAAGTCGAGCACTGTATAGTATTTGGCTGGTCCTACTTGATCGAATATTTCTTCAATATTAGAAAGTGGATACGAATCGCCTATGGTTTTTTCGTTTAAGGCCCGAAAATCTAATACTATGCGCCATCTAGGGCGGCCTTGTGAGCTGGTTTCTTGGGTACGGCCTAAACCGAGACGTTGTGGGGTGAATTGGAGTTTTTTATGATCCCTGCCTTAAGTAGGTCATTCTCCTGTAGGTTTATTGCATCTTACAACGAATGCGGAAAGCGATACTGCTTACTGTGGACTGGGTTGTCGTCAGTTGTTGGGATTTCGTGCGTCATAAGGTCTGTATCCGGGAGATTGTCTCCAGGTACGTAGAACGTGTCTCTATTATTCTTTACTAATTCGGTGACATATGCTTTCTCTTGTTCATCCAGGTGGTTCATTCGTAGGTAGTCTTCGATGGTTTCTTTGAGTTCGAGATCTTCGCGAGACCTAGGGTCTCCAAAGTCAGCGGTCGACTTGAGTTGATAGTCTAAATCGATAGCAAGTTCGTTTTATGAGGTCAGATAACTGTTCCTCGTAGCTGCATTACTATCGTGATCTTCGTCTTCTACGATTTCTAGAATATTCTCCTCTTTGTTATCTATGTTGTCGATTGCATTTCCGATTTTGAAGGATTGCTGTTACATGTCATCATACGATTGGGGTAGTCAAGGTGTACTTTGTATTCGCGCAAAAAATCACAGCCTAGTGTTCCTTTCCCTAGGATATACACGTCGTCTTTCATGACGTTGAATTTTATCATACTTTCTAGCAATGAGATCTCTATTAATCCTCAGATAGGTATGATTTTTTTTCCAATTCCTCTCAAATTGTACCTTTCCATCGTATCAATTTCTTCTTCGGGTGGTAGTAGGCTTGATTTATAAGCTTTATCTTGGATCCCGAGTCGATCAACAGTTGCTTTTCTTTGAAGGTCGGTGGATTTAGTATTTTAACTAAGGACAGTCCGGTTTTTTTTCCGCTCGTGATATTGTGCAAATTCTTGATCAGATGCGGGTAATCTTCATCGTCCCAGAGTATTTTAATGCGTTTATCGTTTACTAGTATCGTATCGTCGCCGAAGTCCATTTTTGTTTTAGTGGTTTTGAAAAATTCATAAATTTCCTAATACTCCGTCAAAAGGGATTGGAAAATCATTATGTACTATGATAAATTCGATTATTGTTTCTCCGATCTTTACCTTTGCTTTTCCTAAGCCTTGCTCTGTTTCGCCTTCCAAGCCTTGTAGTGTAAATTCGTCTAAGGTCTTAAGATATTTGTGATCCGGCAAGACGCGTGCTTTTAATACACTAACCTCTGATCCTATATCGATCATGAGAGTGCTGGAGAATCTATATTGTAGGAGGCTGAAGCTTACGAACGGTACAGTTTTACAAGTTTTTATATCATTATCTCTCTACTGAAATCTTCTAGTTCTATCGGGAGAGCTGAGCGCACTTGAGTTCGTGGGCCTCCCTGATGGCGCTCTGTTGTGGGAGACTCCTTTCGTTTTCCGTCTCGGCACATTGGGAGGTCTCTTTTGTCGGCAGACTGCTGCAGTATGGCCGAGAATGTCGCATTTGTAACAGCGTATCTCTGCCCTAGGCGTATTGTTGGTGCGCGGAAAGCAATTCAATGCTGAGTGTCCTAGCTTGTTGCATAGTTGACAAGCGTCGACCGCGCGCTTGTTCTTATTACACTGCACTGCTGTATGTCCTCTTTGCCCACATTTTGGCAGTCAGTACCATTGTTGCAGAAATCGGCAGTATGTCCTGGCTTTGCGCAAATTTGGCAGGTTTTCGCTTTGAGAAAACAGGTTTGTTCCGATTGTTCAGGTTTTTTACAAAAACGGCATAATGCTGACCTGTTTATCGGTGCCTCGTATCTTGTGTCTTCCTTTCTTTTTAGCTTTGGTTTCGCAACCTCTTCGCTCGCGTAAAAGAATCCTTATGGACTCGCTGTTTATCACGAAGGGCTGTTTTGGAGGCGATTTGCCTTTCGGCCAGTATTGCGTTTTTTACGATAGCTAAAATATTGTTTGTTTCCTTCATTTTATTCTCTATTTTTGGTTTCAGACCTTGCTTGAAGCACTTTACTATGTGTGCTTCTGTTCGTGCTCTAAATTCGGGATCGAAGGCGCCGGTAGCTATTTTATGAGTTTCGTTAATCTGTGCTCCCAAATCTCTCATACGATTTGCGAAAGCGATGACGTTCTCTATGTCTCGCTGGTACTCGTTTCCGAGTTCTCCCAGCAGCTTGGTTTTATTACTGGCGTATATATCCTTGTAAAAGTCTTTTAAAGATTCAACCGTCGGGAATGGTAACCCGAGGATCGCGGTGCGGGCTTCTCCTTTTATTCTACTTCTGATAAGTCTTACTAAGTTTGATTTATCGTAGAGCCCGAGTATTTCTCTGGCTTCGTTGCAACCTTCTAAAAATTCGCTTAATGGGATATTTTTTCCATTGAATTCAAGGACTACACCGATGGTGTCTTTTAGAGATATCGGAAAGATCGGTTTTTGTTCGCCTTTATTTTCGGCGTCTCTTGTCGAGGAGTCTGGATCTAAGATGTTTAGATCGATCAGAGGTTGGTATATGGGTGGAGGGGGAGAGTAACACATCCAGTTACTCTCGGGGGAGAGTTGACGGGATAGTCGAAACCTCTATTTTGGGGAGAGCAAGATACACGCGGTCTACGGGTAAAGGGATTGGCAATTTCGTCTTTATCTTTTTCTGCTTTTAATACCTTGGCGACTTGTTTCCTGGTTTGTCTCTTGTCGGTCATTTGTTGCTCAAATGAAGAATGCAAAAATTAATATACAGGGCTTGTTACCTGTTGCTTGAGGCTAATATGTTAAAGTCATAAGTTATGCGACAATATGTGGAGATACTTGTTTCTAAGCAGGAGATTTCGTTTTTAGTTTTATTGTTACTTTTATCTTACTTTACTCTCGTTATTTATTTATTTATTATTTACTTGTTTAAGTTTCATTTATTTATTTGTTTATTTGATCCAATTTTTTCTATTGTTGCTTATTTTACTCGGTTTGCTTGTTGTATTATGTTCCTATCGTCTTAAAAAATTTTTTTGTTAGTTTACTCAATTTATTTTTGTTTACTTATTTTTAGTTCGCGAATTAATCGACTTCGCTCTCCAATGTTTCAATTTTTGCGTGGGTATTTTTCCGGTCTCGGATATAGAATCCTACGTGCGACGCTAGAAAACAGCGAATTCTTTGCTGTTTCTGGAATATTCGCACTTGGTATAAATTCAGGGTTTCGACGTCTCTTAAGAGATAGGTCAAACGCGCGCGTAGTCTCGAATTCTTGTTTGCCAATCGTTCGATCAGTTGTTCTTTGTGTTTCTCTTAATATGCTAATGAATATCTACATGTAAATACAACAATCTTTTAAATACAAAAAAATTATCGTTTTCGTTGTTATTAAAAAATATGAAAAAATATAATTAATAATTAATTTTCATAAACATACTTTCAAATTTTCTTTAATTTTAAAATATTTTGGACTAAAGAAAGCAATAAAATATAATAATATCGCTAAATATCATCTTTCTTTTTATTAATGTATTTTCTGACCGCTACCTGGTCATCATTTACTTATCGGATTAATAAAAAGTCATTACACAAATTTCTACGCACGAAAGTTGTGAAATCTATTTAATGTTGTTAAGTATTTCAATATTTGTGTCGAACACATTTATTTTATAATTTTAGTTAATACTAAAAAATATTATTTTATATTTTTTACAATTTACTTTTGAAATGTTACTTTGAATTGAAATATCAAAGTATACAAAATATCAATGATGTGAAATAATTCTTTTTACTTTTACATTTATTTAGTTTTTATTTTAATATAATTCAATAATTTACATATAATTTCATAGTGTTTTCCTACGATAATAGGAAGTTGCTTCGAATGAAACCACTGAAATCAAATAATTCTTTTAACTATATTTTTCTATATCTTTTATGCTATATTCTTTTACAACTTATATATTTCATAAAAAGTTACTTGTGACATGTAATCAAAACCATACTTGCCGGACACTTGTAGAGTATATGGTGATGCTCGCAGTAATTTATGTAATCAACATATATTTTTGATACTGTAATAGTTTATCTACGTTTGAAATTAAACAAGTAGATGGTAATGCTCGTGGTAATTTATATAATCAGGATATATTTTTAGATACTAAAATAGTTTTTTTATGTTATAACTGAAACATGATTGGGTACGAATTACGAATAATAAGATTCCAAACTTTTAGCTATACTTTCTGTGTATATAAGTACATTTACAATATACAAAAATGTCATAGCATATGCTAGTTTTTTCCTTAATAAATATTAAAAAAAAAAAAAAAAATTAACATGATTTCATATCGTGTTGTATATTTGTATGATTTTAAATATATATATGTAATAAAAAATTATTGAAGTTTGTCAATAAAAATTTTTTTAACATTTGATAATTTTTTATTTGAAAAATAAAGCACTGCATAATTTAAATAGAAATAGAAAAATATAATTATTAAATCAGATGTTCATTTATTTTTTATATTCTATATATTTTATTATTTATATTTTCCACCATTACACTCTGCAAGTGTCCGGCAAGTATGGTTTTGATTACATGTCACAAGTAACTTTTTATGAAATATATAAGTTGTAAAAGAATATAGCATAAAAGATATAGAAAAATATAGTTAAAAGAATTATTTGATTTCAGTGGTTTCATTCGAAGCAACTTCCTACTATCGTAGGAAAACACTATGAAATTATATGTAAATTATTGAATTATATTAAAATAAAAACTAAATAAATGTAAAAGTAAAAAGAATTATTTCACATCATTGATATTTTGTATACTTTGATATTTCAATTCAAAGTAACATTTCAAAAGTAAATTGTAAAAAATATAAAATAATATTTTTTAGTATTAACTAAAATTATAAAATAAATGTGTTCGACACAAATATTGAAATACTTAACAACATTAAATAGATTTCACAACTTTCGTGCGTAGAAATTTGTGTAATGACTTTTTATTAATCCGATAAGTAAATGATGACCAGGTAGCGGTCAGAAAATACATTAATAAAAAGAAAGATGATATTTAGCGATATTATTATATTTTATTGCTTTCTTTAGTCCAAAATATTTTAAAATTAAAGAAAATTTGAAAGTATGTTTATGAAAATTAATTATTAATTATATTTTTTCATATTTTTTAATAACAACGAAAACGATAATTTTTTTGTATTTAAAAGATTGTTGTATTTACATGTAGATATTCATTAGCATATTATATATAACATCATTGATGATCAGCTATCGTTAAAAAAAATGTGTTGATACAAAAGAAAATACTTAGCAATATTATTTGATTTTACAACTTTCGAGAGTCTAAAATGCTGATTTTAAATATTCTTTTTGATAAGTTACTTACAGGTGCCATACTAATATTCGATAAATTAATGATACATAAAGAGAGCACAGAAAAATATGTTCAAACGACAACCAATACTTACCATAATTTTCTTTTTATTAAAAAGGTTGTATTTAGATTTATTATTCTTCTTTATTATTCTTCTTTATTATTCTTCTTTATATTGACTTTATATTTTTATTATTTAAAACTCAAAATTGACGTTGTGACAGGCGGCTTATAGAGGCTAAGCCACCTGCCATAGGCGATAGAAAGAGAGTTCGCGGCGCGACGATACGCGGCGCCATCGATCAAGCGATTGATGGCTTGACGCGGGAAAAGCCGCGGCGTACCGAAACGCGGCGCTATCGATCAAGAATCGATAGCGCTACGCGGGAAAACCGATAGGCGAGAGGGGAAGGAGGAGCCCTCCCCTCAAGCCTTCTCTTCTCGTTCCGCCTTTTCCACGCGCCGCACGTGTTTTGAGATAGAGCGAACAAGAGATTATTTTCTGAAGATTTTCCGACGAGTCTCCGCCGCAGATATCGAGAGGACGATTCCTACGAGTAGATAGTAGTAAAAGTAAGTGGCCACTCGTTAGTATAATTAGACCGCGAGTAATTAGATTTAATTTTCCTGACGCGTGTGCGATCGCGTCAGGCATATATAGATATAGCAGAGTTACGCGCGAGACCGCGTAACTCAAACTCGATTAGGCTGTGCGAGTGCGAGTGAGAGGATCGATCTCTCTCTCGCACTATCATAGAATAGGCGTACGAGTAAGAGAAAGCCACTCTTACTCGTACAACCTGCGAGCACGCAGTTGAGCGAGAGGAACGAGCTCTCTCGCTCAACCATAGACTGCAGCGTCGAGTGAGAGTAAGAGACGCTCTCACTCGAGCAGTCACGGACTACGGTAGTATAGAGGGGGAACTGCTCTCTATATATCTGCCGTCCGTAGACTACACGTGTGTGTAGCTGCGCGGAGCGAAGAGGGTGCGCATGCGCAGTGCGCACCTTGAGAATTAGTATTGCGCGTGAGGCAATACTAATTGCTCTTCGCAATAATTAACCTCTCAGTGATAATTCGTACCGTTGGCTTTGTAATTGTTATTTTTTATTTTTATTAAATTAACTATTTGGCACAAAGCTGGTGCGTTTCTTTATTCATCTTCCCTCTAGCGTCCCTATCCCGAATACCGCCGCCTCTGCGGGTGTGCCAACCGATCGTTGGCACACATACTGAGCAGCTGAGCCCGGTGGGAGCTGCACCGGCCGCGGGGCCTTAGGCAAGGCCCCTCACACACGAGAATAAAGCAGGACCAGAAGAAGGTCCTGCGTTGCTAACGGGTGTAAAGAAATTTGCCCCGTTACAACGTAAAATTTATTTATTATTTATTTTTCCTCTTTACTTCTTACTTATTCGTTAGTTTATTAATTTATTTCACTTCATTGTATCGATATATTATGATATATTTTGTTATATAATTTATTTATACAATATCTTATTTTTCGTAAACAAAGAAACCTTCTTATCTTGTCATTCGTTTATTTTATTTGATTCGCTTTTACTTATTTAATTCCTTTTATTTACTTGTTGTTTATCTTTTTCTGTTTACTTGATTTTCACAATTTATTACTCATATTTTATTTTGCATTATTATTTTTATTATTGCACCTTTTGATTTATCATTAATTCATTTATCCTTCTCAATTGAAGTTTTTTCCTAGTATTTGTTTTTATATTGATTTATTCGATATTTACTTCCTTTTAGTTAGATTTAATTTTTATTTTATTTATAATGTTTATATTTAATATTTTTTTCTCTTGTTAATGTTTCTACTTTTAAATTTAATTTTAAATTTGTTTAAAATATGTTACATTTTTTTTTTTTATTTTTGTTTTGTTATTATATCGTAAAAAGATAGAGAGAAAAGTGAAAATGAAAAGGACAAACTTACAAATTTGCAGTTTCCTTTGAAGATTTTATGAAGAAAAAAAATTGATTTCTTTTTTTCTTCTTCTTCCTTTTTCATCAAAATCCTTTCGGGGCCACCAAAAATTTTTATTATGTAACGTCAAGTGTTACTCTCTTAGCTCTGGTTAAGCTACACTGCTATTTTGCCGTTTTTGAGCCTAAACATTGAAGCTTATGGGCTCGGGGCGGCGGAGGATATAGTTTGTAAACGTTTGTGTGGGAGAAGTGTGTGTTTCCAGAATTGAGCAGATGCAGGAGGCTGGGTTCCTAAAATTGAAATCAGCCTCGAGTCCTGCTCTGGATAAGGTCCTACTAAGATGATAGTGGATAGCATAATAGTCGGCCGCGTTTCGACCAATAATTGTGTTGGAGGATTTTAAGATAAAGAAAAGATTTTTAAACATTACATCCGAACTCACTTTGTATTTAAGAATTTAGTTGTGCGCGACAAATCCCCTCTCTCTCTCTCTCTCTTTCTCTCTCTCTCTCTCTCTCTTTTTATTACTGTGGTTAACTTTCTGTCGTCTTCTTCTTATTTATTTGAAAAATTGAATAGTCTGTTTGGCGTAGCTGCTTCGTAGTTGCTTCCTAGTAGTTTCCTTGTAGTTGCTTGAAGTCTGCTCGTAGTGATAATTTCTTGCTTGCTTGTAGTAGTGTAACTTGTTCCTTAGTAATGCTCCTGGTAGCAATGTTTCCGTAGTAATGTTCTACGTAGTACGTGAGTCCTCGAGTGCTGCCTAAGGTCTGCTACTTGGTGATCATTTTGTGCCGTATTTAAATGCGTTGGAGAAGCTACTCAGCAAATTCCTTCTTTGGCCGGGAAATTCGGGGAGAGGTCAAGTTTTTCGGGCCCCCTCTTCCTGGCGGGCTTCTCGATTAGAGAGAGGGAGAGTGAGAATTAGAGAGAGATGATCCATTTTTACGGAATTTTCACATAGGTTCATTATTTACTATTTACAATAAAATTATTTTAATTTAAATTGTACAATCGTGTTCTATTTAAAATTTAACGCATTTTATAAAAAGAATGAAGTTTTTTGTCGCATTTTAAGTCATTAATTTATATAGTGATTTTTGAATAAAAAATGATTATTTGAATAATAAAAAAAAGATTGCTACTATGGATACGTATGATATCTTTGGGTTAGCGAGAAGGAAATAGAAGTAAGATAATAGCTTGAATAATCATTTTTAATTAATTTCTAATTATTCGTTAAAGACTGTTGGAGGAGTACTTGTTTGATTATCTTTATTTTCAAAAAGTTATTAAGTAAATATTTGCTAGTATGATTGTAAATTTATATTGAAATTTCTACTATCAATCAACATTTCAATTACAAGATGTAATTTAATATTAATGCAATTTTTTTTGTACAGTTTTGTTTATAAAATAAAATAATGTAGCTGGTCGCAGACTATTATTTTGTTCTATCAAATAGTGGAATAGTAATAATTAGGATCTTTGAATTGTCGCTGCAATTTAAAATTAAACTAGATGAATTAGTAACAGTTGAACGTTGGCCTGTTGCAGTTATTAGGTTGCTGCAGATGAAATGGCCGATTTAGCAATGACATAAAGTTGGCTGCAATTTTAGTGTATTATGTTGGCACAAGGCGGCGCAAATGATATGACATACTGAAGTATAAATACTGCTACCTTGGTTTATGGAGTCATTTCTGTTTTGCACTTCATAGTGATCGCAAAAACAAAAAGAGAAAGTGAACATGGAAGTGAATCAAAAACGGCTACTTTTACTATACGAATTTAAATTAGAGCACAACGCAACAGAAGCAACGAGAAATATCAACAGCGCATTTGGACCTGATACAATTAGCGAACGAACCACTCGGCGGTGGTTCGATAAATTTCGATCCGGAGATATGGACCTTGGAAATGAGCCACGTGAACACCCAGGACCATCGATCGATAATGACGAGCTGCGTGCATTAGTGGAGTTTGACCCCCGCCAAACCATAAGGGATCTTGCTGAGAAATTAGGCGTTCAAAATTCGACAGTTTGCCGTCACTTGCAACAACTTGGAAAAGTGAAAAAGCTTGGCAAATGGGTTCCGCATGATCTTACCGAGCAAAACATGACGTGTCGAATGGAGATTTCAAGTTCTCTTCTCTCCCGCAACAAAAAGAAACCGTTCTTGCACTGAATTGTGACCTGCGATGAAAAGTGGATTTTATACGATAATCGTCGCCGATCGGCCCAATGGCTAGATACCGATGAAGCACCAAGACACATGCCGAAACCAAGCCTTTATCCAAAGAAAATAATGGTTACTGTTTGGTGGTCTGTAGCTAGAGTTATCCACTATTCGTTCCTGCAACCTGGCGGAACTATCAATGCTGAGAAATACTGTGCTCAACTGGATGAAATGCATTAGAAATTGATAGTCTAACGACCTAGGCTTATCAACAGGGATGGAGTGATACTGCTTCATGATAACGCACGACGTCATGTATCGAGAACAACGGTCCAAAAATTAAACAAACTGTGCTATGAAACTCTTCTTCACCCTCCATATTCACCAGACTTCTCACCAACAGATTACCATTTCTTTAAACATTTGGATCACTTTTTGACAGAAAAAAGATTTAATAATGAAGCTGCTGTCAAAAATGCCTTCGAGAAGTTTCTTCGAACCAGAAACTCGGGCTTCTACAAAACTGGAATAAATGTACTTGTATCTTGTTGGGAAAAGTGTGTTGCATGTATTGGTAACTATTTTGATTAAATAAATCGTCTTTATAAAAAGTTATAGCTGTTTAAAAATTTATTACTAAATCGGCCATTTCATCTGTAGCGGCTTAATAATTTAAATTAATTATTTATTTTAATTCGCTTAATTAATTAATTACTTATTTAAAAATCTTTATTTAATTAATTATTTATTTATTTTAAATAAAATTATTTGGAGTGTATTACAAGAATTCAGGACATTCCAGATTATTGCGCGATGTTCCAAATTACGTTATAAGAAAGACTACCTTGCAAGAATTTGTGTGTCGAATATCAATTTGTATTGACCGACTTAGTGATCTAGTTATTTAGAAGGAAGAATTTTATTTTATGATGATATGTGTGCGATTGTTTGTAAAAATTGCATCGTAGTAAAACTGAATTTAACGAGAGCGGCTATTTAGCTCTTGGTTTAGCTTTGGTTGAGTTTCTCAATGGTTTACGTCAGTGGGGAGGACGTCGCGTAGGTTGTAGAGGGGATTATTATGTCAAGAAAGACAGTAAAGAACTTTTCGGCTAACAAAACACAAAAAAAAACGGTGGTCATGCACCGACGTTACAATGACGAATCATAAGTGTTTAAGATGAAATTTTTTAAATAGACAAGGACATGCTTGTACGTAAATCCATGGCCACTCAAGGTCAGTTTTTAAAAAGAGCATATTGGAACGTAAAATTTTCCACTCTACTCATTTCCGGTCTCAAAAGTATAGGGTTTCATTTGAAAAAATTGACTTGACTTCAAACGACCTTCAAGGTCAGGGTCATGATCAAACCCATGGTTATCATCAGGTCGCTAATAAAAGTTAAGGCATTATTTTTTCGCATTACTGTAACCACCTTTAGAATAGCTCCATTATTTCCACATTTCACCTTCACAATGACCATTCAAGGTCAAATTTTAAAAATGATCTAGGACATATTCGATCGTAAAATTTTCCGCTATATTCATTTTCGGTGTCAAAAATAGGGGTTCCTATTTAAAAAAATAATTTTGACTTTCAAATGACCTTGAAGGTCCGATTTAAGTTCGAAGCCAAGGTCACCGCCGGATAGCCAAGGAAACTTCTTAAAAAATTTGCATTAAAGTTTTTCTCCAGAACTATTATTTTTTAAGTTATTAAGCCGTATTTGGACTTATCAAACACCCTGTATGTACACACACACAAACATAAAATTTCGAATATAGATCGGCGCTAGCTGCGCTCACCAGTATCGTGGTACTTCGAGCTCTAGCTCAAGAATCTCGTCAACTCTAAAATCTTCTAGCTAAATGCACCGGCTATAGGTGGATTAGACTTTCGTTCTGGATAGAAGGATATTGAGACTGCTCGATCAATCTTTCCGAGACACTTTTCTCAAACAGTTTTAAGCGTCAAGTCGAGCTAGAAAAACCCCGCGCACCCCTGGGGTGCAGCGAAAGTATGCGCATGCACAGAGCGCATTTTTGACAAACAACCGTACTTTCGCGTTATTTCACGCGAGTAGTGAAATTCGATGCTTTATATTCGATGCTATATCTCGCGAACTAATTGTCCGAAAGCTGTGAAATTTATACACGTATCGTTTGAAGATTGATACTAACTACGAGGGCGGTTCAAATATGATCAAGACAAATGATCTGACACGTTTATTTACTATCGAAAAAATTTACAAAAATTTACAGTTTTTCTAGGTACTCCCCCTTACAAGCTACGCATTTTGTTCACCTTTCCGGAAGCTTTTTGATGCCGGTATCGAAGAATTCCTTGGGCAACTCGGACAGCCATGTGCGCACGAACACTTCTACCTCGTCGTCGGTGTTGAATCTTTGACTTTCGAGGGCTTCTTTCAGTGGTCCAAACATGTGGTAGTCGCAGGGTGATAAATCCGGGCTGTAGGGGGGGTTTTCCAGTACCTCCCACCCCAATTTTGATATTGTATCGAGCGTGAGACGCGCGGTATGAGGGCGCGAGTTATCCTGGAGAAGAATCGCACTTTGTGCTGGAATGCTCCGCCGTTTCGAGCGATAAGCGGGTTTCACGTGTGTTTTCAGAAGGTTAGAGTAGTATGCAGCATTGATGGAACGTTGGGTTCATCCTACGGTCCTCCAAAATGAGTGGTTCTACGCGGCAAATGTTGTCTGGTGTGATGCTGGTTTGTGGTTGACGATCATGCGGCTCATTCTCGACGGTTTCGCGACCATCCTTGAATGCTTTAGGCCCTTTAAACACAGCAGCCCTACTCAGGCACTCACTACCGAACTGATTCCGCAAACGCAGAAAAATTGTGTTTTTAACGCCTTCCCACACTAAAAAACTAATGACAATACATTGCGCAACGGCGGTCGGCACTTGATGTTCACTCATGGTCGTAGCACGCGTGTGAAACATGCACTCCCGACGAAAACTATGCCACACTGTTCGTAAGGGACCCAGCTATCATATACTCAAGCCACAACCTTTGAAACATACATGCGCGCCATCTACAGCGTTTGTCTCCATTATATTTGAACCGCTCTCGTAAAAATCATATGGATATAATTCTAGTAACGTCATCTATGTGTCAGCCTACAAATTTTTTAGCCGATCTGTTACTTAATATTTTTAATTTACAAAAAAATTTAATTGTAATTTTCAAATAATTGCACATTTTTGTTACATGTAAGAAGAAAAAGATAAAAAAATTTTTAACGGTAAAAAAATATTTTTTATTTCTAGTAAGTCCTTGATGACTTTTATTATTTTATTATTCTACCTCTTTGCACTGTATCGGTGAATGACGGTTACCGTTTTTTAGCTTCTTGATTCGATTTTGCTCCCGCTCTTTTAATTACCAGAATTATAATCGAGGTTTCTATTGAAAAATCAATAGTTCATCTATAAATAGCTTTGAAAATGATAGTCAAGGTAATTTCATTAAGATATGGTTGTTTAAACTTTGCCACCCAATATTTTACTTTTGTAAACAAAGGAGAAGACTCCCCCAGAGTAGAATCTAGCTTTGTTTTAATATTGGTTGGACTGAGACCCTTCAAATTGAAGTATTGTATTACATAACGATGATAAATTTTTTCCATGTTTACAAATTTACTAAGAGCGTTTACTGTTGTTAACTGCCAAACAAATACTATTCAATGTATCGTATTAGAACTTAAAACTTAAGTTCTATAATATTGGTTCTTCCTGCTGTAGAAATAATTTTCAACGAACAACAGCTACTATATGTCAGATCGGGTACTTTTGGGTCTACCCTCGTAGGTTCAGAGATTTGATAAAACATTGATAACAAATACGAGGTTAGTTTAGTAAAATTGAAAATGTATGTAAAAAATAATAATAGTGATGACAATAATAATTAGCAATAATAAGAATTATTAAAATTTTTTTCCTATAATTTTTTAAATTACGTAATTATTACCTCAAAAAGAAAAAGAAATCTTATCCAGGGAAAAGTAAAATTTTCTTATTATGTATATCGAATATTTACGAATCTATAGAAGTAATTTACACGAGTACTTACAACAAGTAAGGGAATTTTTCTTATATTTTCATTAATCCATTAGATCCTGAGTCGAATCTAGGTTAGATAGCATCAAATTATTGGATTGGTGGCATAGCTGAAATTTATAATTTTTAAAACTTGTAACGCGGAGACGTTGCAAACCCGTAATAGTCTTCAAGTTGTCCACGATAATGCAGCTCGCTGATTGGCCCAGCCGGCGCCAATTCTTTTGTAAAATCTAGATTGTAAGTTACAATTGCATTTTATTCCTTTTTTTCTTTTGTTAATTCAATATGTAAGTTTAATTTGCGTTGTAAATTTAACTTTAGTTTAATTTTAGTTGAATTTTTTCTTTTCTTAGGACCATTAATTGTAAGTATAAAGTTGTAATAAAATAAAACGTAAAGATACTTGTTTGTGAATTCTTGCGTCTACTTATTTCATACCCTCTTCTAGCACCCTGACTACCTGAAACGTCCAACACGAGGGTAACATCACCGTTACAAACTAGAATTATCAATTCTACGCAATAAATTATGACGAAAACCTTGGTGATGTTTTTTTGTCAGACTTCAAATTGTTAGTGTAACAATGGTATAAACAAATGCATTATTAAAGGCACAGGTGAAATTATAAGTGATCATTTTTATGATTTTGTACAGATATTTTTTACATTTAGAGCAAAATTTCTGAGTCCTTATAGAAGACATCAATATGCTACATTTTTTGACACGTATATTTTAAATGCAGTGTTGTAGTTGGAGGACTCACACTCGTACTTGCATATCTATACGTACAATGAAGATAGAGTGTATCTATTTATACGGTATATATAGATATTATACAATCGTTTATGCGGTATTAATATAGATATAGTATATATATACATATGGTATGCATAAATGCACTTATAATTGAAATCTTTTAACTACAACACTGTTCAAATTTAGATTTCGTCAATTTGTTCTTGTTTATACCATTTTTACACTAACAATTTGAAGCCTGACAAAAAAACTTCACAAAGGTTTTCTTCATGATATTTCCAGTAGAATTGATTGCCGCTTTTAGTTTTCAAAATTACAAATTGAAACATTTTCTTGCTTAGCCTATTAAATGTGGAAATTTTTTCAATTTTTCAGGACAAATTTCCTAAACTTTTTTCTCCACATACGGTTTTTTCAGTTTCACCTCTATCGATTACGCGTCTATCTTTAGTATGGTGCATTTGCACTTAGGTGCTGCATCAGTATAAAGAAGGTAAAGTTATGTTAGGCTTACTTACTATTGAAAGGATGCATAGGACCTATTATACTATAATTTATATTTTCATATCTTGATTTTTTTAATTAATGTCTCTGTAATAAATTGTTTTGGTTTTTTCATATTGTAAAAAATTTTATAACACAATCAAATTTTTTATACATAATAAAATAATATAAATTTATATATGCTTATTTATGCAACTTTTATTGAAAATTAACAATTTTCTACCGTATAAAGGTATTATTATTTAAATATATAATGAACGGAATATTCTATTTTTTTTTGTAATAAAACTTTATGCTTATAAAATATATTATTACAGTGTTACAGGTGCCCTATTGCTGAGTTTTGGTTCGGTGCTATTATGGTCAGTTTTGAGATCAGTAATACCAGCAAATAAAACATTCTTTGTTTTAACCGGATTAGGTTCGAGCATAACTATCATAAAAATTGGGCGAAATTATTTGTTACACATAGATGAATTATTAAAAGAAAAAGAAAATTGATAACATTTCTCAAAAAATTATGTTAAGCTATTTGTGTACTTTATTAAATAAATATAATATTAACTGATCTTTTAATTTTTAATTAAATTCCTTAATAAGAAAAAATACATTCGATCTAAAATTTGTGAACAATCGCGAAATAATTTTTCAAGCGTCCCAAGTCAAAGAAAAAACTGTTGCTATTATTAAAGATATCTTCCATATTTGATTGCCTTAATTATGTCCTAAACAGAAAAACTTTTTCGTTTGTGTTATGCTTTGTAGCTTCGTAGTCGTCGTTAGCTTAGGTACGTGCATGCGTACTTGTCGGAAAGCATACGGCGAGAGAAAGAGAGAGAGAGAGAGAGAGAGAGAGAGAGAGAGAGAGAGAGAGAGAGAGAGAGAGAAGGGGGGAGGGGGAGAGCGAGAGAAAGAGAGAGAAGAATCATCTGTTACTATATCTTTACAAAATAGAGTAAGTCTACTTGTAATTATTTTTTTTCTCATTTCCTTTTTTCCAATCAATCTTTTTTTCTCCGAAGGAATTTTTGGCCGAAAAGCGGCCGATCGTTCCTCTTCCTGTGTCACACTCTCGCTAGGACCTTCTTCAGAGGAGAGCTTGAGGCTGGTACTGTTTTTGGAATAGAGCCTGCTGCATCAAGTCAATCCTCAAACGCACACTCTTTCCTTAAAAAATCTTGTAATCTAAACCTCAGCCGTCTCGCGACCATAAGCTTTGGTGCTTAGGCGCTAAAAGGCAAAACAAAAGCAATCAGCGTATTGTTTTTTTACGAAAATATAACACCGACGTTACACTTCTTATACGTAAGCCACGTTCTGCATTTTTTTAAATTTTGGACGTCATACAATAGTGTAGAGCCATACCCTGAACGAATTAAATATTTTCTAAATTTAGAAGAGCCGATAAATAAAAAACATCCGCAACAAATATTAGATATATGTTATGTAATGATTATTAGAGATTTGTAATCAAACATAATGATTACATAACACGATTAGAGAGTTATTAAAAGAAGATACAACGTGAAGGACAGAAATGCATTCAAAAATTTTCGCAAATTTAAAGATAATTTTGTTAATGCCGCATTCCTCAAACATATTGACGTGTACGTGCGTACATGGTCTCGACTCTTTCTTAACAACTCTCTCGCTATTCTTACTTCCTACCGCCTACAAAAGATGGCACACGCACTTTGGTTGGACGACTTGTTCTGCTGCGTGGGAGATGTTCTCCGTCTCCACCAACACGTTACCTTTCGCGACCGCAAGAAGCGCTCTCCCGTAAGGCCTCAGAGGTCAGACCCGCTTCTTGAGCTCGACACTCATGCTTCGGCGACTGCCTTCAGTAGTCGCTTTCGCCTCTTTCTTCTGAGAGCGATGTTGCGCCTGCCGCATACCCGCTTTAGGTCAATACGAACTTAGCACCTCGCGCTGCTCGCAGACCTGTAAGACGTTCGTCTATACCTCTACGTCCTTCCCTCGTGTTCCGGCGATTGCCGCGAATACATCCTGCTTGCAAGCAATCTTACGCTTGGCGCATTTACGCTATGCGGTAAGCGATATCTGCGCCTTGCGCTATACGCTATCCGCGGTCGAACGCAAGTTCGACGAGCTACTTCCCACTAATGGCTACGGCGTCCTGAGCACTTAGGTTCAGGCTAGCGATCCTCGGTCACAGGCTAAGCGCTGCAGTCCAGTAGATTAGCGAACACCGCGTCTGGCGCGAATTACCGATCGCATCTCGTTTCGTGGGACTCCGACGGGCTCTAACGACTCCTTTCCGTTATTCGTTCCCAACCGCACCTTACCGTTTTCTTTTCCCCCGCTTCTTTCTCACTCACCTACTCTCTCTTACACTATCAAACAATCGCACATATCTACGCACACTCGCACATCTCGCAGACATTCACAGCTCCATAGACGCGACACAAATTTATATTCTTTATTTTGTGCCCACTTATTTTGCCTGACTATTCTCTTTTTTTTTAACTCTCCGTCCTTCTACCAGGCGGCTTTGACAGAACTCCATTCTTGAGCTCAAGTCAAATTGGCGCCCGACGTGGGGTTAGATTAAGTTTTGCGATTTTACCACGTCTCGCACACGCAGATATAGTAATTTTGTCGTGAGACCTTAGTCGAGCACGTTAGAAGCGTGCACGAACCTCGAACACTCCCCGAGATGCGTTATATAGCGCAAATCGCTGACAGCCGGTAAAGAACCATTGCAAATGACTTCCGACCGTCGCAAAACAGTCGGTGGCGCCCAACAAATACAACTGCGAACACGCAGCCAAGTGCAAAAAGAAGACACTTTTATGCTTCCGCGGTAAGCCCAGCTCGAAAAGAAATCAACTCAAAAAGGCACGCAAAAAGCGATTGAAGACGAAAGAGAGGGCACACAGGAACGGCGAATGGAAGCCAATCAGCCTTCGCAGCCTAGCACGAGTACTAACACCGCAAGTGAGTCACTTCCTCAGGTCACCGCTGTGGAGGAAGTACGTAATTTATTATGTGCGCTAATCGTCGGCAACCCAGAGCCTCCTGAGTTCGTCGGTCAGGATTACGAAGACCCAAACACGTTTATAAGTGCGAGGCAGCCTTCGAAACGAACAAGACGAACGCTCATGCGCGTGTTTGACTGGCCACACGCGCTCTCGAGGACGACGCCGCTTGCTGGTAGCCAGTCTACAAAAATCCAAACGCAAGCTGGGAGAAGTTCTGCGAACTTTGTAGCAAATATGCTGCGCATGCCGTGCTACTAAAGCTGTCCGCTTAGCTCTACGACCAGCCACAGGGAGAGAGAGAAAGCACTGGCCTCTTTCTCGAACAGCGACACCTTCTCGCACGGCGATTATTACCTAAGGCCTCCGAGGATCGCATCATTGCAGTCCTTTTGGAATCCCTTCGAAGTTCCATAAGAAAGTTGTTGCGAGCCTCACAATTTCAAACTGTCGAGGAGCTGATTACTCAAGCCGTAGAGATAGAGCAGGATGAAGCCAAAAAAGAAGTGCACTTCGCCGCGCAACTGCGCAATTCGGCACGACTGTCTCTCAAGTAACCGTAGCGCCACAAGAACGCCAGTTGCCTGGGTGCAATTATCGCCTGAAGAGACATTGGCATCGTGATCACTCGAAGAAGCCTCTGCTTAGGAGCGCGAGAAACTGGCGAGGGACAGAAGCCGCCACGGTCGGCCCTGCCCCGGGAGCAGCAGTTCCATAATTTCAATAACGCAGCTACCCGGTACGAGCACCAGATTTTTAACGATTAGTGTAAATAATCGAGAAACAAGTGTTCTAGTGGACTCAAGTGCCAATGACAATTTTATTCGGTCTTGTTATGTAAATATTGGGTGTACAACTTTGCTTCCGCCGTTTTTTTCCGAAATTCGAGGCTTTATTGTAAAAAACTGGTTATACATTTATGATTCGAAGTATTGTCCATCGCTGGCCTCTACTTTCTCCCATCTTTCGGGCAGCATACGAATCCCGCGTTGAAAAAACTGGTCATCTTTTAAATCGATCCACGAATCGATCCAATTTTTTACTTCTTCATAAGACCGGAAGTGCTGGTCAGCCAGGCCGTGTGCCATTGATCGAAAGAAGTGATAGTCCGAGGGAGCAATGTCTGGAGAATACGGCGGGTGGGGTAGGACTTTTCATTTCAAAGTTTCCAAGTATGTCTTGACCACTTTCGCAACATGGGGTCGAGCATTGTCATGCTGTAAAATCACTTTATCATGTCTCTCGTTGTATTGCGGCCGTTTGTCTTTCAATGCTTAGCTCAAACGCATTAATTGCGTTCAATAACGATCGCCTGTGATTGTTTTGGTCGGATTTAACAACTCATAATACACTACGCCGAGCTGGTCCCACCAAATACTGAGCATGACCTTGGAACCGTGAATATTCGGTTTAGCCGTCGACGTGGAAGCATGGCCGAGATATCCCCATGATTTTCTGCGCTTGGGACTATCGAAGTGAACCCATTTTTCGTCCCCAGTCACAATGCAATGCAGAAATTCCTTCCGTCTTTGCCTTGCAAGCAGCTGTTCACAAACACACAAACGCCGTTCAACGTCTCTCGGCTTCAACTCGTACGGCACCCAATTTCCTTGTTTCTGAATCATTCCCATGACTCTCAGGCGTTTTGAAATGGCTTGTTGCGTCACTCCTAATGATCCTGCCAATTCTTGTTGCGTTTGACACGAGTCTTGATCAAGTAATGCCCCCAATTCTGCATCTTCGAAAACCTTCTCTCTTCCACCGCCATGCTGGTCTTCCATGCTAAAATCGCCGTTCTTGAAGCGTTGAAACCACTCTCGGCACGTTCTTTCACTAATAGCGGCCTCACCATAGGTATTTGAGAGCATTAGATGAGCCTCAGTCGCAGATTTCTTCATATTAAAGCAGAAAATCAAAACCTCCCGCAAATGACGAGAATCAGGCTCGTAAGCGGACATGTTTAATCGAGAATAACTTTATGATGCAGACAAAAATTGACTAATATTTCAATGGCGTTATGTTTACAAATACCTAAGCTTATTGTATGACATCTATGATCTATTGATTTCAACTACCACTTACCGCTACAGCCATCTATTGCAAACCGGCGGAAGCAAAGTTGTACACCCAATAGTAAAACTAAAGTGGAAAAAGTAAGTTTGAAAGTGAAACTCGTGGGTCGTGGTACGACAGTGCCGATTTCGCGAGTGTGCTGGTTGTGTCGCTCCACATAAAAGATTATACGGCGATAGTGAAGTTTTATATTTGCGAGGAGCTGAGCACGTAGGTAACCTTAGGACGAAGTTGGCTCAAGGACGTCAAAGCCGTGGATGATTATAATCTTGAGTGTTTGTACTTCGGAAACGATACGCGCCAGCGAGTGTATTTTCATAGGGACACTGCCGCGCTAGTGAAAAGTGTAGTACCACCTCCAGACTTTTTCGCGAGTATGCAGCACGGTTTTCCAAATGAGCACGTGAGTAATCTAAGTGCGGTAATAAATGAATACGCGGATTTATTTTTTTATAACGGGCTGCTTCGCCGTACAAAATTTGTCACGCACGATAACAAACTTAAAGACGAGACGCCTTTTTGGCTCGCGCCATGCCGATATATTCAGAAAAGAATTGCGATAAACGAGCAAGTGCGCGAAATGCTCGCAAAAGGGTTGATCGAGCCATCAACTTCGTCTTACTGCTCGCCGATAGTAATGGCCGCGAAAAGGGACGGAAAATATCTTTTTTGTATTGATTTTCGCCACCTTAACTCGGTGACTAAAGATATTACGCCGAATTTACCGCGAATGCAGGAGTTAGTGCGCGACATCGGCACGGCGAAGATATTCACAACGCTCGACATGACAAGCGGCTATTGGCAGATCCCGCTTACTGAGCGCTCTCGACCTTATACAGCCTTCGCTACTCTGGATGGCGGACTCTACCAGTGGCGCGTAATGAGTTTCGGGCTAAAAAACGCACCGACTGCTTTTCAACGATTATATTACACAACAAGTGCTAACACATCGTTCAATAAGTCGTGAGACTAACCCAGAGATGGTGCTAGTAGTACCAAACTGGCCACGTTTCTATAGAGTGCGAGCCTTTACATAAAACGTGTAAAAATTTCACGTCGATCGGATCACACAGCAAAGTTATCGAGGTTAGAGTAAAGTCACTTTGTAATTTGTTTGAAAAATGGAAAAAAGCGAGTTTCGCGTGTTGATAAAACATTGTTTTTTAATGGGTAAAAACACCGTAGAAGCCCAGCAATGGCTTGAAAAACATTACCCGGACTCCTCTCTATCCAAACCAACGATTTGTCGTTGGTATGCTGAGTTTAAACGTGGTCGTACGGACACAAACAATGCGGAACGTTCGGGTAGGCCATTGGAAGCCGTTACACAGGAAAATGTGAGTGAAGTGTTAAAAATTGTAATGAAAAATCGCAAAGTGAAGGTCCGTGAGATTGCAGAAATGACACAGATATCATCTGGAAGCGTATTTACAATCCCTCATGAAAAATTGAGCATGAAAAAGGTTTTTTCCAAGTGGGTGCCGCGATTGCTTTCAGTGGAACAAAAACAGCAACGAGTCGACGATTCAGAGCTGTTTATCGCTATTTACTCGCAATAAAAAGGATTTCCTGCGTCGATACGTGACCATGGATGAAACATGGATACATTATTTCACTCCGGAGTCGAATCGGCAATCATCTGAGTGGCGCATGGCTGCGAAAGCCGCCCAAAGCATCCAAAAACGCAGCAGTCTGCTGGCAAAGTCATGGCGTCTGTTTTTTGGGATACACATGGCGTGATTTTTATTGACTACCTGGAAAAAGGTAAATTAATCAACAGTGATTATTGTATTGACTTGTTTTGGTGCGTTTGAAGGAGGAGATCGCAGCAAAACGACTGCACATAAAAAAGTAAAAAATCCTTTTTCACCAAGACAATGCACCATGCCACAAGTCAGTGAAAACAATGTCAAAATTGAACGAATTGGGCTTTGATTTGCTTCCCCACCCCCCGTATTTGCCAGATTTAGCCCCCAGCGACTACTGGCTCTTTGCCGATCTCAAAAAAATGCTCCAGGGAAAAAAATTTGGCTCGAATGAGGAGGTCATTGCCGAAACTGAAGCCTATTTTGAAACAAAGGATAAATCCTTCTATAAACATGGTATAGAAATATTGGAAAGGCGTTGGAAAGATTGTATCACTCTAAAAGGAGATTATATTGATGAATAAAAATGATTTTTAAAAAAAAATGTTGTTTTCGTTGTTAGTCTCGGGACTTATTGAACGATGTGTTATGTGGATTTATCAACGTGTTTGTGCGTTCTTATCTAGATGATTTGCTAATATACTCAAATTCGCGGAAAGAACATCTGACGCACTTAAAATTACTGTTTGAACGGCTCCGAACCTTTAATTTAACATGTGCAATACCGAAGTGTTTTTTCGGACAACGCACACTTGAGTACCTCGAACACACAGTCTTAGCCGAGGGTAATTGCGCAAAACTCGGGTATGTAAACACGATTCTCGACACTCCGGTGCCGCAAAACAAAAAACGACACGCAGATTCTGTGTCATTTGTAGGTGGCTTCACGAATATGTGACGGATTTCGCAAAAATAGCGCTTCCACTTACACAGCTGCTCGCTGCGAATCAGCTCTTTAAATGGACTACCGATCTACAGTGCGCGTTTGATCGTGTAAAGGATGCTTTTCGAGCACCACTCAATTGTGCCGCTTAGACCCTAGCAAGCCACTTGTATTGCAAACAGATACGTGCGCAACGGGCATAGGCGCAGTGCTGTATCAAGTAGGCGAGCAGGGCGAGAGGCATGTGATCGCCTATGCTTTTGCCAAATTTAGAAAAGTGGAAAAACACTATCACTTAAACAAACAGGAGTGCTTAGCCGTGATCTGGGCCCTTCGTGAATTTAAACATTTGCTTGAGGACAGCAAATTTATCCTTCGGACGAATAACCGCGCCCTTACCTGGCTTGATAAAAAAAAAGGAGGTAAAAGCAAGCTGCACCGTTGGACCATATACCTCCGTAGCTACAGCTTTACCGTCAATCACGTAGCTGTTAGAGACAACAAACTTCCAGACACTCTCTCGAAAGAGCCCAACGAAGAAATCTTTGAAAATAAAGAGGAAGAACTCGACGCCTTGCTACCTCCAAGTCTTCTAGCGCAGCAAGAGGAGCTGCATCTAGCTTCCATGTGCGCTAGCAATCTATACGCTTAATTTGGCGAAACGCAGGCCTGCGAGAAGCCTAATGAAGAGCTGGAGAAATTCCTAACGTCGAACCAGCACCTGGAAAATGTCAACGCGGTGTACTTCGGGACGGAGTGTGGATATACTCACGCTTACGTGCCAACAGCGTGCCGTCCGATGGTACTACAGTACCTGCACGATGACCCGTTAGCAGGTCACCCCAATTTTGCCAAAACATTACGCGCCGTCCGAGAAGGTTTTATTTGACCTCGAATGCGCGAAGGAGTGTGGCGAAAGGTCGCGCAGTGTTCTGCTTGCGCAACGACAAAAGCTCCAAAACCGATTGCGCAAAGAGAGCAAAAGTCTCAAGAACCGTTCGAGCCATGGGACATCGTCGCTGTCGACTTAATGAGACCGTATCCAAGGTGATCGAGAGATAAACGATATATCCTCGTTGTCATCGATTTGTTCTCTCGATAGACGAAAGCATTCGCATTACCTAACGCCGTAACATAAAATTATGAAAATTGCACCTGTTATAGAGAGCGAAGTTTTTATGAAGTGGCAATATCCTTGCGTGCTGCTCTTAGACAACGCGCCACAGTTCCGCGATCCTGCTTAGAAGAAGCGATGCCAGGAGTGGGAAATCGAGCCGTACACAACGCCGGCCTACCACCCGTAAGCTAATCTAATAGAAAGACGTAATCCGGAGTTGAAAAAAGGCATGCAACTATGGTTAAATGACCGTAATCAAAAAGAATGGGATCGCTACCTATCAACTATTCCTTTTAACATGCGTAGAAGGGAGAATGCTTGCACGGGTAAAACTTCCAGCTATACATTGCTCGGGCGCACGTTACCGAGGCGTGGTGAATGGACGTTTTATTGTAGTTTGTCTGCGGTTTCCGTATCCGACCTCAGATTGACGATATCTTCCGCCATATTTAAAATACGGCTATTTAAAGCTAAAAAACAAGAAAAAATATGATATTTTTTAAATAATCATAAATCTGAACCAGAATCTGTTATCGGAGGGCACTAAAACTCTGGATCGGGTAAAATACAGACTTATACTAAAAGATAAAATAGATAATTTATCGAAATTCAAAATAGTGTCTTTTGAATCAGCCGTTTTTATACATGACCGTTTATCGATTTGTCCATTTTTCGGAAAATTCAAAAATCATCCAAAAAATTGTGAAAAAATTTAGATGTATTTTTTGACTGATTCTAAACACCTTTTGTCCTATAACATTTTTTAGTAAAGTTGATTCTCATCGAGTAAAAAAAATTTATTTTACAAAATAAAATGATTTTGTATTTTTTTCAGTTTTTTGATACTTGTACTTATGGTTTTCATTCAAGAGACTAGTCTTACGTAGCTACGTTTTACTATTTTCTATAATACTGCAATGCTCACCACTAGTTGTTATTAAAAGAAAAATTGCTGTTTATCAGCCGCATGTATTACATACATACGTTGTCCAACTCTCACCCACATGGAGGTCAACGAAATCATAGTCACTTTATTTGCTTTTTTTATTTTTTTTTTTTTTTTATTTTGTTAGTTTTCAATTTCTTTTGTTTATTTTTAAAGTTTTTTTATTATGAAAATTTTTTATTATTTTGATTCGTGAATTTTGTCGAAGCAAAATAGGTAGAAATATAAATCACAACCTACACAGAAATTAGTTATTCGTTGTGGGCAACTTGTCGTTGCACATGAACCTCTTCGTTTCGACTCTTTTTTATGTTTAGATAACTCAGTACTTCTAGCTTGATTCAAATAATGTTCGCTGATAGAAATAGCAAAGTCTTTACTGCTTATCTTCGTATTTTTTCCATCATTAAATATACACTCATAAAAATGTTATCAACGTAGATGTGATACTTACGTAATTTTTTAATATTGGTTGAATTTAGAAGTTGATGTAGCATTCGCATTACAACTCTAGATCCTAGAGAAATAGTTTTTAACTTTTCTCCTGTTCCGAGGCTATTTTTACCACAATAGATATCGAAATCTAATAAATAGCCAAAACTAGTACAAATTGCCCACAACTTGATACCAAACCTTATAGGTTTCTGTCTCATAAATTGTTTTAGAACTGTTCTGTCCAAAAATGTTACCATAACATCAATCGATAATGCAGTACTAAAAAATCAAATTGTTGAATATTTTTTCTGAAGATGTTAATCATTTTTCTAACTTTCCACGCTCGATCAGAATCATTGTATTTATCTTCTTTAGAATAGTTTATCTTTTTTTTTATTTCAAGAAATTTGTTTCTACTCATTGCATTCTTAATAGCTGGGCAGTTTAGTTTCGGATTTTGTGACCAATAATCCTGCAGGTTTATCCTTATATTATATAACGAAACAAAATACCAACGAATGTGTTAAAATCTTTGTAAGATAAATCATAGCCATTCGATTTAGTAGCATCAGTTATATGATGTTTGAATTCATTTGAAAAAAAAGTTCAAACAATTCTACCGGAGTACTATTCTGAATCTTTTCCTTTGTAGAATCTGATAATAGTAACTCATCGTACATAACTCATAAATTTTTTCAAATGTAACGTTTTGAAAAAGATTATCATTTTCTTCTTTAGAGCATTCATTATCAAGTTCATTCTGAGATGTTTTCCCTGAATCTTCTAGATCAGGAATAAAAATACCACATTCATAATTAGAATCAATCTCCATTGGATCACTATCGGAATATAGTGTTGTATGACTTTTACCTTTAGACAAAGTGAGAATAGAATGAAGTTAGTGATATTTTTAAAATAAAAACTTGTCAGAAAAGAGATTTACCATTAAAGCTTTGAATCTTATGTACTAAACTTTTTGCTCAAAAAGAAATATTGAAAAAATATTTTGAGGTAAGAGTAAATTATAGCTCAAAAGTATTTGTTATATAGCTAAAAATATACTTTTGGATGCAACAAGATTTATAGTTTAAATTTAAACGCGTAATTATCCTTTGTACTGTCGACTTGGATATCGGTTTTATTTCTACCCTATAAGAATCCTTGAATAAGATCTGTACATCTTCATTAGATCTCGCCCTGTCACCGTATCCTTTCATCATAGGAATAATTATTCGCTCTCGTTCAGCGAGAAGAGCCATGTTACATTGATTTCAGATAAAGGAATAATCTAATGGAAAAATTTAAATTTACGAGAATATAAAAAGCGATAAGATCGTAAGACCTGAAAATTACGAAAGGAAGTATAAATGAAGAAAACGGCTGAATCATCAAAGAAAATGACACGCAGTTCTTGAAAGTAATAAAAAAAATCAAAAGCAAGGATCGAACTTAATGATGAACATTAAAATTACTGGAGTATTAACATTTTGTATTAATAAACGAAAGCAATTTAGAGTTACAATTTAATATTCTAAATTGTATTCTTTCGCTCACACAATTATTACTTTTCGTTTATTAACACTCTGAAGTCAGATTTTGAGAATTCTATAATTCAATATGACGAATCCAACATGCGGATCCAATGAGAGGAAAATTTTCAATTTGTTCAGAAGTGTATTGAAAATTTTCCACATTGGTTTTCGAGGTCGCTAATTACTGATTTGAGGTCAGGTTTAAAAACTTAAAATTTCAAAATGGCGGACACAACATAGCGGATGAAAGGGATGAAGGTCTGGGTCAAGTTCATGACTGAGATTGCCGTCGGATATTCAGGAAAATTTCCTATAACTTATGTTCCAACCATTTTTTTTAACGACGTCTACTTTTCAAGATATCCAGCTGGTCACTGCTTAAATTTAACTTGACCTTTGGAAGTTAAGATTGATTGAGGCCGCACGCACACGAATATGCGAAGCAGGAAGATTGCAATCGAATCGCTCAGCTATCCGTCGTTCATTAGACAGCAGTCGGGAAGCAAGAATAGCTCGCCGACGTCGTAAAATTAATGCTAAGGCCGCCAATAAAGAAAAGAAAAGAACATTTTATGGTGCTGAAATAGACAATTCACTGCAAATTAAAAATAATTTTCATCTGCATGTTAATCGTTCTTAAAACTTTAAACGCTTTTTTCTTGAAACTACGTATTCGAAATCGGTTATCACTGTAGCTCGAAAACGACTTAACTTATCATCTTGAAATTTACTTTTTCTATATACAGGGTGAGCCATTTTAAGTGACCCACATAAATTTCTCCGTTGGTAAGTTAGATACAGAAAAATGTTTCAGACAAAAGTTGTATAGTTTTGAGGGGGACATAAGATGGTACCATCGGTTTGATCTTAAAGAGTAATTTGAAGGTCACATGAAGGTTACCTTAAATTTCTTTAATGAAACCTACTATTTCTTGTTACACATTCTTGTAGGCTATTTCAAGAGCTTTCTAAAACACTATAATAAAATATTTTTTCATTGCGTAATTTTCGAATTATAAGGCTCTAAAAGCAGTACTTTGCAGTACTTCGAAATGATGTATAAAATATCTTGTAAAGGGTGATTAATTATGAGGTTTGATTTTCAATGGGCTTTTTTTTACAGATCACGCGTGACTCCTGTCAAACTGTAATGTAATTTTTATTCAGTATTGTTTGACAAATCATCATGGAAAGACTTACACCGCAACGATGTATCCAAATTATTCAGCTGTATTACGAAAATCAGCGTTCTGTGAGAAATGTTTTTCGTGCTCTTAGAGCAACTTATGATGTGCATCGTCGATCTACCGAAACCACTATAGCCAATACCATCCGCAAATTTGAAACCCAGCATACATTATTGGATAATACTCGACCGATTAGACCACATCCAGCACGTAGTGAATAGAATATAGCGGCTGTAGCTGAGAGTGTGGCTGAAGACCGTGATGAATCGATTCGGCGTCGTTCTTAACAGCTTGGTTTGTCGTACGCAACAACTTGGCGTATTTTACGTAAAGATCTTGGTTTTAAGGCATACAAGCTTCAACTCGGGCAAGAATTGAAGCCGGGCGACTTAGGTCTGCGTCGTGTTTTTGGTGAATGGGCTCTGAATCAGCTCAATGAAAATTCGCTGTTTTATCGCGAAATTTTGTTCAGTGATGAGGTGCATTTTTGGCTCAATGGATACGTCAATAAGCAGAATTGCCGTATTTGGGCTGATGAACAACCTGAAGAGTTACAACAGCTACCACTTAAGCCACAGAAATGCACAGTTTGGTGTGGTTTATGGGTCGGTGGAATCATCGGTCCATATTTCTTTCAAAATGAGTACGGTCAGAACGTAACCATCAATAGCGACCGCTATCGCACCATGATAACGGATTTTTTGCTACCTGAAATTAAAGCCCTGAAATTGGTATCGGTGAACTTTGGTTTCAACAATACGGCGCTACTTATCATACAGCGAGAGAAACAATGGACTTATTGAGAAATTATTATGGTAAGAACCTGATTTCACGTTTTGGACCAGCAAATTGGCCGCCTAGATCGTGTGATATCACACCTTTAGATTATTTTCTTTGGGGTTACACGAAGTTTCTGGTCTCCAGGGATAAGCCAGCTTTAATCGACGCTATGCAAGCCAACATTATTCGTGCCATTCGCGAGATACCGGGCGCTATGCTGGAACGCATCGTCCAAAATTGGACCCTCAGGATGGACCATTTACGGCGTAGTCGTGGTCAAGATTTAAATGAAATAATCTTGAAAAAGTAAATGTCATAGATTGTTCTTTCGACTCACAATAAAATTTTTACTATAGGATTCAACTTTATGCCTTTTATTTGAGATTAACCCTCTGTAGCGCGGTGTGACATTTCTGTTACGAAGCGATTCTTTGCCTACCACAATTCAAATAATTTTTCTAGTTCCTTTTGAGTCGGTTTAACATTCGCGTAACAAACCGATGTATCGACTTAGTATAACACAAAAAATGTAGAAGGCGTTAGTGCCGCGTGCAAGCCAGTGTTCGCCGGCCGATCAGTTTAAATCACCTACCTGCTTTTGAAAAATTATTCAAAAATAGAAAAACGTGATGAAAACTGTGTGTTTTTGTAAAATATATAAGGTAAGTACATTTCCTTTGTGGTGTAGATAAGGTTTTTGTGTAATTGAAATATTTTGATGAGTTTGACTTTGTGTCGATGCAGTGTAACATTTCTGTAACACTCCCTAAAATTGCGTTTTTTTTTGAAATTTATAAAAATAAACAGAATTTTGAAAAGCATGTGTATTTTCATTTATTTAGATGAATGATTTTCACTACTCATTTTAAAATTTTAAGATGTTGTCCTACAGAGGGTTGAAAACTAAACCTCATAATGAATCACCCTATATAATGTCATGTTATGGGTTAAGTTGATCCTTAGGTATCATTCGAAAGTCAAATCAACTTTTCATCCAAATCTCTGTAGTTATGCATGTTATGCATCAGAAATACGAATCAACCTACTTCTAACGCTATCCAGGAACAATGACGTGGACGTAGTAGAATTCGGTTCCCTTTGGGGTACTTGATTAACGTAAGTCCCCTTGCCTCTTACTATTATAACAATTATAATTATTAACCACGAAGCAAATGTTCGAAGTTGCCTCCATTGGCTTCAAGGAAACGTTGTACTGTTTTTAGCAAAGTTTCTCTTGGAATCGCTGCGCAAGCTCGACGAATCCCGTTTATCTCTCGTATGGCCAAATGGTGTTACGCGCTTTTTGGACGAACGCGTGCGATCAAATAAAGACAAGCTTTTTTGTAAAATTCGATCTTTATTCGTATATAAACATGCCTGACTATTCGCCTAATGAAATTGTTGATATTATAACGGTTTAAGGAGAATGCCATAACAATTTTCTTGCAGCGGCAAGACAGTACGCTGAACGCTTTCCAATTAGGAGACACCCAAATCATAGGACAATATGTTGAGTGACCGAAAGAGCTCGCGGTGGACATCTTGTTCGCTAACGCAAACGCCACGAATACGACGATAATGATGCTCGCGCTGTGACTATCCTAGCAGTTATTCATCTTGACCCTCATATTAGCAGTCGCCAAATTGAAAGAAAAATTGGTATACCACAAAAAACGATTTTAAGAATTCTAAATGCTCTTAGATATCATGGCTATCACGTAACATTGGTTCAAGAGTTAAGGCCACATCATATTTAAATGCGTATTGAATTTTGCCAATGGGCTTTAAGAATGATAGCAAATGATCCTAATTTTTTTAAATTTGTACTTTTTTCTAATGAGGCTAAATTTTGTAGCGATGGACAACTTAATAAGCACAATTCTTATTATTGGTCAAATCAAAATCCCCAGTGGCACATACCTGGAGACTATCAAAATCGATGGAGCCTTATGGTTTGGTGTGGCATAGTCAATGGTTATTTCATTGGTTCTTATTTTATGAGAGAAATGTTGATTAAGATAGCTATTTAGAGTTTCTAAGAGATCAGTTGCCAGAATTGTTAGAAGATGTTCCTTTAGCTACAAGACAAAAAATGTGGCTCCAGCAAGATTGTGCAACACCACATTTTGCGCGACTAGTTACTTATATAGTTACGTGACTTCTTAAATTATAACTACAATAAGAGATGGATGGGACGAGGAGGTCCAGTTAACTAGCCTCCTTGCTCACCAGATCTCATATCTCCAGATTTTTATTTATGAGGCTACTTAAAAAATGTTGTTTTTGCATAACGGCCAACAACTGAAGCAAACATGAAAGACCGTATTCGTCAAGCTTGCGCAGCGATTTCAAGCGAAACTTTACTAAGAACAGTAAAACATATCCAGAGGCGATTACATTCATGCCTTAAAGCCAATGGAGGTAACTTCGAACATTTGCTTCGTGGTTAACAATTATAATTGTTATAATAGTGAGAGGCAAGGGGACTCACGGTAAACAAGCACCCCAAACGTGAGAGGCAAGAGGACTCACGGTAAACAAGCGCCCCAAATGTGAGAGTCAAGGGGACTCACGGTAAACAAGCACCCCAAATGTGAGAGGCAAGGGGACTCATGGTGAACAAGCACCCTAAAGGAAACAGAACATGGACAAAAAAAAGTAAGATAAACGCATTTAAAGAAACAGAACGGCAAAGTACTGCTTTGAAGCCTCATAATTCGAAAATCACTCAATAAAAAAATATTTTGTTATAGTGTTTTGGAAAGCTCTCGAGATAACTTACAAGTATATGTGACAAGAAATAGTAGGTTCCGCTTGAGAAATTTAAGGTAACATTCATGTGACCTTTAAATTACTTTTCAAGGTCAAACCAATGGTACCATCTTATGTCTCTCTCGAAACTATACAACTTTTGTTTAAAACATTTTTCTGTATCTGGCTTACCAACGGAAAAATTTTGGTGGGTCACTTGAAATGGCTCACCCTGTATATAAATCTCCTATTTAAATGAAGGATTTTCTTGTGCTATGAATATTTTTTTTATAGCGAAAAATGTTAACAAAATTTTAGTCAAAGACAAAATTTTATGAGAAATGAAGAGTGTTCATAACCGTTCGTTCAACCAGAGCATTATATAGGGTGATTCATTATGAGGTTTGGTTATTAATCTCAAATAAAAGGCATAAAGTTGAATTCTATAGTAAAAATTTTCTTGCGAGTTGAAAGAACAATCTATGACATTTACTTTTTCAAGATTATCTTATTTAAATGTTGACCGCGACTACACCGTAAACGGTCCATCCTGAGGGTCCGGTTTTGGACGACGCCTTCCAGCATAGCGACCGGTATCTCGCGAATGACATGAGTAATGTTGGCTTGCAAAGCGTCGATTAAAGCTGGCTTATCCCTAAAGACCAGAGACTTCGTGTAACCCCAAAGAAAATAATCTAAAGGTGTGATATCACACGATCTAGGCGTCCAATTTGCTGGTCCAAAACGTGAAATCAGGTTCTTACCATAATAATTTCTCAATAAGTCCATTGTTTTTCTCGCTGTATGATAAGTAGCGCCGTATTGTTGAAACCAAAGTTCACCGATACCAATTTCAGGGCTTTAATTTCAGGTAGCAAAAAATCCGTTATCATGGTGCGATAGCGGTCGCCATTGATGGTTACGTTCTGACCGTACTCATTTTGAAAGAAATATGGACTGATGATTCCACCGACCCATAAACCACACCAAACTGTGCATTTCTGTGGCTTTAGTGGTAGCTGTTGAAGCTCTTCAGGTTGTTCATCAGCCCAAATACGGCAATTCTGTTTATTAACGTATCCATTAAGCTAAAAATGCGCCTCATCACTGGACGAAATTTCGCGATAAAACAGCGGATTTTCATTGAGCTGATTAAGAGCCCATACACCAAAAACACGATGACCTAAGTCGCCCGGCTTCAATTCTTGAACGAGTTGAAGTTTGTATGCCTCAAAACCAAGATCTTTACGTAAAATACGCCAAGTTGTTGCGTACGACAAACCAAGCTGTTGAGAATGACGCTGAATCGATTCGTCAAGGTCTTCAGCCACACTTTCACCTACAGCCGCTATATTCTTTTCACTACGTGCTGGATGTGGTCTAATCGGTCGAGTGTAATTTAATAATGCATGCTGGGTTTCAAATTTGCGTATGGTATTGGCTGTAGTGGTTTCGGTAGATCGACGATGCACACCATAAGTTGCTCTAAGAGCACGGAAAACATCTCTCACAGAACGCTGATTTTCGTAATACAGCTGAACAATTTGGATACTTTGTTGCAGTGTAAGTCTTTTTATGATGATTTTTTAAACAATACTAAATAAAAATTACATTACAGTTTGACAGGAGTCACGTGTGATCTGTAAAAAAAGCCTATTGAAAATCAAACCTCATAATGAATTACCTTTTACAATTATCTAATGATCCCCTTTTTTTTTTATTTTAGATGATCTAGTCTTCCTCTGAAAATGTACCATATCTTGGACGTTTTTCAATATTTTGTCATAAAAAAATTATGAAATATAGTTAAAATATATATCTTTTACATAGAAAAAAAATTTGTTTCAATTTATTTGAATACTTCGCCAAAAAAAATTCCTAAAAAAATGTTTTTTTTTGAGGCTCCAAGTGTATCTTCCTCCTTAAACAAATGACTTGAATACAAAAATATTGTAGAATCTAGATTTTATTCTTTAAGTGCATGCCAAAATAATAAGGGAGATGGTACTTATTTAACGTAGCGTGTGTGTATGTGTGTGTGTCGATGAGTGTCGACCTTTGGTGCTCGTTGATTAATTCAGGAGTCACCGGTGCAGGAACTGGTGTTGGATTCTTCGATGGTGGGGATAGCTGGTGCGTGGCGACTTGACTTGCACGCTGGCTTAGCTATCCCTCCCTTATAAGAGCATTGAATCCGGTAATGTGTACGTGTGCGTATATGTGAGCGTATACCTAGCACCTTTTCTTAGCTACTTTAATCACAGCAACAGAAAGTTAAACTGCAACTGTACAAACCGTCAAATTTGCAAAAAGAGATACTTATAGCGGCAAAGATGTCATCCATTCTTTCGAAATAGCATAAGATATTACTGCTTTTTTAATCCTAAAATTAGTTTTGTTTTTTTCTTTTCTTCAATTCGCTAAGTCTGCTAAAAATTATCTATAAATACCAGTAAGAAAAAAGTTTAATTGGTTCGAATCTGGAATTGAAATCGAAGATTTCGAGATTGGTTACAATTGACTTTAACAATTACATCCAATTAGAATCAATATAACAGACACACACACACACACGCGCGCGCACGTACGCACCTTATATTTTTTATCCTTCTATTCTCTTTCCTCCTCTTGTCTGCTATATATTATATAATTTAGTTATAATTTATTTTTTAAGTTTAGTATTTATTTAAATTTAATATATTGCAATATTAGTTATTTAAGTTAGGTACAAATTATTTGGAATATATTTATATTTTTTTCGAATTTAGTTTAGCTATTTAAGTAAATTTTAATTTATTTAGGGTTAATTGAACGAATATATTTATATTTAAATAGTTCATTATTTTATTTTAACACTTTGCTGACCGGTCACGAGTTAATTTGTCATTGCACTTGCATTATCTATTTCAATTTATGACACCTGGAGTGATATAGAATATTAAATTACTTGGCGTATCGTGTTTAGTCGTGTCCACTTTATAAAAAAAAATTATTTTTTTTGGTAGTTAGGTTTTTATCACAATTTCAGTATAATTCCAAAAATTTCAACCATGATGGAACGTATCAGCGAAGAACTTTTCAATGAATTATATGCGAATAGTTCATCTGATTTTCCAAGTGATTTCGAAATATATTATAGTGATGCCGGAAATAAAAAATATGTCCAAAGTTTAATTTCATTTCATTCAGTATAAATAAAATTTATTGGAGTTTATTGTATTTAGAACGTTTTACTTTTATATTCAATTACAAAAAATAGCCGGTCACATAACATAGTTTCTGTGTGAAATTGCCGGTCAGCGAAGGTTTAAGGAAGTCGCTCCGTGTGACGGCCAATTTTTTTTGGTTTTCTTTGGGATTTTTTTTGTTGAGAAACTATAAAAATATAGAAGTTTTAACTTTTTACTTTAGATTTATTAACATTTCAACAATAAGTCAAACAATTTTCAGGCCAAAATCTTTATCAGAAACTGTTGCACTACTCCAAAGGTACCCATCTCGAAAAATCCACCTCTACGATATCTCAAAAACGGTTTGACCGATTGCTTTAAAATTTTAATGGCAGATTCGGTACATTTATACTTCTGAGTCGTTTTTTTTTTTTTTTGTAACGAAATGATCCGAAGAAATCATGAACTTTAAAAATTAATTTTTAAAAACATCAATTACTTAGTTTTTAATATTTTCGAATGATCCTAGTTCATTCGCTAGCAACAGTTTCACATATTAAAATGCCGTTGGTTTTTTAATTTCAGATAAGCCGATCAGCCAGAATCATGGAGGCCATTAACGCACTTATTTTTGAGATGGGTGCCTTTGGAGTAGTGCAACACAGATTCTGATAAACATTTTGGCCTGAAAAATATCTAACTTACTGTTGAAATGTTAATAAATCTATAATAAGGAGTTTAAACTTCTAAATTTTTATTGTTCCTCAAAATACAATCCCAAGAAAAGCTAAAAAAATTGGCCGTCACACGGGGTGACTGCCTTAAGTTATTTGTAATAAGGCCTTCTTCTCTCTCTCTCTCTCTCTCTCTCTCTCTCTCCCTCGCTCTCTCAAATTACAAGAATAAGTTTTAGAAAGTATTATATTACGAGCCGCGCGTGGCAAACTGCAAATGCTGCACCGATTCTCACAATCGAAAATCCGAAACTTGCAAATTCCGATACATCCTTATGTGGAAGTGGGTGAAAAACTTCTAGGTGGAAACTGAGGTAATGAACCAGGTGACGGCGAAGGAAAAAATCATTCTCTCGGGATCTCCGACGCTCTCAAACTCGGAGTCGGGGTCAAGTCTAAGTCGCTGCCGTTTATACAGTTACATACTACAACCGCCAGATACCAGCTGAAACCTTAGAGAGAGAAAGAGGGAGGGAGAAGAAGGGAGAGAGAGAGAGAGAGAGAGAGAGAGAGAGAGAGAGAGAGATAGATAGATAGATAGATAGATAGATGGATGGATGGATGGATGGATGGATGGATGGATAAATGGATGGATAGATGGATGGATGGATGGATGGATGGATGGATGGATTAATGGATGGATGGATTAATGGATGGATGGATGGATGGATGGATGGATGGATGGATGGATGGATGGATGGATGGATGGATGGATGGATGGATGGATGGATGGATGGATGGATGGATGGATGGATGGATGGATGGATAGATGGATAGATGGATAGATGGATAGATGGATGGATAGATAGATAGATAGATAGATAGATAGATAGATAGAGTGTTTATTCGTATGTACATAGAAAAATTAATACAAAATTTTTAATATTTATAAAAAATATTGCACGTGATATCACAGTCAAAAAAATTAAAAACTAATAAAGCTGAAATAAATCTTGTCAATAAAATAAGTGATATCACAGATAGTTAAATACGAACAAATATGAATACAAATCGACTTAAATACAAACATACAACGCACATGAATAAATAATAAATTAACATAAATAAAATAACACAGAGAAGCTACTGATTGAGTTCAAAGTAGTGTCTCTAGACCGCTTTTTTAAATCTACCGAGAGACGAGATGTTTCGTATGTCAGTAGGCAGAGAGTTCCATAAATGCGCACCTTGAACTTAGAAAGAGCGCTTTCCAGTCTCAGTGCGCATCAGAGGAGCAAAGAGTTCCTTAGTTTCACCCCTAAGAGGTCCCCTGGGTACATATCTAGAGAAGAGACTCTCTAGATAGTCAGGAACACGCATGCGTATGATTTTGTACATAAGTACAGCCATAAAATAGTGCCTCTTTATATCAGTACGCAGTCAACCCAGAGAGTCCCGATAAAGAGAAACATGGTCTTCCCCCCTTAGACCCTTCACGTATCGAACGCAGGAATTTTGTTAGACTTGCAGTCGATTACATTGTTCTTGAGAAGCATCCAGCAAGACCACCGAACAGTAGTCCAGGTGAGGAAATAGCAGCGCCTCAGCAAGCATCTGACGCAGCTCTTAGGAGGTATATTTCCAAAAAAAACGAAGAATATATAACACTCGATTAAATTTTTCCGTTAAATTATCAACATGGGGTTTCCATGATAATCTTGAGTCTTAAATCATCCCGAGGCTGGTTACAGTGTCGGAAAAGGGGATGCAGACGCCATCTCCAAGATCAATAAGGGTTAGCTTTTCACAAAGTTCGTTAACGAATCTTTGGCAACCAAAATTAATAGCCTTAGTTTTACTTGTATTGAGTCTTAAAGAGGCATCCACGGCCCAATCCGAAACTGCTTTAGCTGCCCGCCGAAGCTTCGATATCCCCCCATCAAGACAGTCTATAGAAGTTTGAATATATATTTGAAGGTCATCTGCATACAATATATGCTGAATGCTTCTAGTGTCAAGTGCGTCACAAGTCGTTAGTGTATAAGCAGAACAAAAGGGATCCCAAGACAGATCCCTGTGGCACACCAAGATTCGTTCTCAGCCAGTCGGAGTTGCCAGCTGAGGTTTATTTTTATTGTTAATCGGGATAATTTCACTAGACGCAGTACCTTCGTTTTGTTTATTTTTGTTAATAACATTCTCTACAGCTTCTTTGCTAATCTCATCTTTGTTTTTAATTTTATTTTTATATTCGTTTTTATTATTATTGTTTATGATATCTAAAGTTAAATGTAATGCTTGCAATTCATTAATAGAAGTGACAGAATGCACTCGATCACCCTCTCTTCTCCTGACCAGAAATCTGCCTTGACGATGCCAAATATACTTAAAACCAAGATTTTTGGCTAGAAATTTAATTTGTTTAAATTCGTTATATTGATTTTTATTTAGATATTTATTGATAAAGATCTTGCGATTCGCAAATGCAGGAAACCTGTCAAGAAATAAGGGTTCTAGATCGGTTGTGCTAAAAGCAGTGACTTTGTGTTTTGCCGCCATTATTTGTGTAATAAGGTCGCAATTGGAGAGTGTAACAAGCAAGAAAGAGACACTCCTCGAACCATCTCCGACCTTTTCCCGAGAAATTACTGTTACGTGCGGGGCTACACGCACGATACGAAATTTTAATATTTATTTTAATGCAGGACCCGCCAACCCGTCCCGTACGGGCCCGCCCGCACATTGCGAACCGAAGGGACCCTTGCTGTCGCGGATTATGGAAATGACAGCCTCTGCTTCATTCTTTACTGGGAATCAGACGCAAAGAGAAAAGGGGAAATTAATCAATTTAATATTCATAGTGATTGTAAGTGAAGTCTTACCTGAATCTTAGCGTGTCCTAGAGTTCCGAAGGTACTCGTGCGATGAAGAATGGAGGTCCGAATTAATTACCAAAATAGTTCTCCTTAATAATTGTCTTTTATTTAATAATTTATACTTATTAAATATACACACTGACACAGTTAGTAAATGTCACCTTTATAGCATACACTAATACACGCAACACGCGGCAGAAACCAGGATGATTATTAAAATGAAATATTATTCAAGATATATTAAAATATGAAAACTCAAAAAAAGTCAGTGACAGTACGACGGAACTTAGATTACTGACTATCCTCTTAGTCACTACTGTTCCTTCCCAACGGTCAACTCCTTGCGGCCCGTTGGTACTCATATTTAAAGACCTTGAGGTGGAGGCCTCGTGGGGATTTTCGCTTGTTTGGCATCATCGCGATCCTCGGTGGACTCCCAAGCCTCCCCCACGCCTCCCAACTAAAATGCAACTTTAGATATTTTATTTGTTCAAATGTGTGTGCCGAGGCGAGTTGAGCAACACAACTCTTTATAGGTGTGTGGGAAAAAATAGTTAACTATAAGAATAAGTTTATTTTCCATGTCTCCTGGGTTTTTTCCACCAATTTGCAGCGTAAATGCAAGTATCACCCACCTTTATTCTAACACTCTGTTGTCTAGAGTTCGTCGAACTGCGCGCTCAGCATTTTCACACATTAAACGTATACATTTATATGTTGCAGTAGTACATTAAACTGCTTAATTTTAATTTTAATTTAATTAATTTTTTATAGTAATATTTTATATAATTTTAATTTAATTAATTTTTTATAGTAATATTTTATATAATTTTAATTTAATTAATTTTTTATAGTAATATTTTATATAATTTTAATTTAATTAATTTTTTATAGTGATATTTTATATAATTTTAATTTAATTAATTTTTTATAGTAATATTTTATATAATTTTAATTTAATTAATTTTTTATAGTAATATTTTATATAATTTTAATTTAATTAATTTTTTATAGTAATATTTTATATAATTTTAATTTAATTAATTTTTTATAGTAATATTTTATATAATTTTAATTTAATTAGTTTTTTATAAATTTTTTATTTAATTTAATTATTAAAATTTCGTCACGTAACATCCTTCCCCCCTTAAAGACGTTTACCGTCCCGGTAAACGGCGGACGTGCTGCGTGGTGTATGCGCTTACAACAGACTCTTAGCCTATATATTATGGTTTGTTAATACACAGTGTGTCCCATGGAAAACGGAACTTTTTCAAAACATCAATTTATATTAGCGCCACCTATTGGTGGATGTTAGCAATGGGAAGGCCCATTCTTAACTAACATCTTGTCAAAATTGTATGACATTTGGTTCAATGGAAACCAAAATATCGCGCTCAAAGTGACAGTGTGTTTGTGGCATCGGTCGAAAAATAAACTTCGAACAAAGAGCAAATATTAAGTTCTGTTTTAAACTCGGTAAATCCTTTACTGAGACGCATAATTTGCTGAAACAAGTTTATGGCGATAATTGTCTATTTCGTACTAGAGTGTATGAGTGGTATAAGCGGTTCCAGGAAGGTCGTGAAGATATTCAGGACGACGAACATCTAGGTCCTTTGAATACCGTGGTTACTCAAAGTAACATTGAAGAAGTGCGTGAATTTATAAAAAAATGAGCCAAAATCTGCATTGCGATACATGGAAATGGAATTGAATATGTCCAAAAATTCAATTCATCGCATTTTGACCGATCATTTGAATCTACAGAAGGTGTGTGCACGCTTTGTTCCACACAAATTGACCGACTACGAAAAATTGCTCCGAATTCAACATTGTAGGGATTTGATTAAAGAGTCAAAAAAGGACCCAAACTTGAAATATTCAATTGTGACTGGTGACGAGACATGGTGTTTTCAATATGATCCCGGAACCAAGCATCAAAGTGCTGAATGGAAGCACCCAACCGAGCCCAATCCGAAAAAAAGTCGTCTTGAAAAGTCAAAAGTGAAGACAATGTTGATTTGTTTCTACGATTCGGAGGGTATTATTTATCGTGAATTCGTTTCACCTGGTCAAAAGATTACTGATGTGATTTATCTTGGTGTTATAAAGCGTTTGCTCAGCCGTATTCGTCGTGTGCGGCCACAATACCGTGAAAAAGAGATCTGGCGTTTGTTGCATGATAATGCCCCGTCTCATCGATTGAATTTGATCAAGGATTTTTTGATCAAAAATTCCATTTTAACCATCAACCATTCACCGTACTTGCCGGATTTGGCTCTGTGCGACTTCTACTTGTTCTCCAAATTGCACTTGCCTATGAAAGGAAAACGTTATGCCGACGTAGAGGCCATCCAAGGAGCGACGACGGACATACTAAAGTTGATGGATAAAAATGATCTCAAAAACTCATTCGATATGTAAATTGATCGTGCAAAAAGTTGTATTGATGCGAAAGGAGACTATTTTGAATGAAATAAATGAGATTTGCCCGAATATTGAGTTTTTGTCTTTATTTTGAAAAAGTTCTGTTTTCCATGGTACACACTGTGTATTACATAATTGTCGAATGTTATTAGCCATATATTATTGTTAGTGTCGTATTATAAAGGTTGATTAATTTGCTTAACGGTTTTAGGGTTGTAGGCAGTCTGAATAATATTTAGGATAACTCACAAAAAAAGGAAGAGGAAGGGAAAAATTAAATTATTTAGATTGCCTTTATATGTTGATAATTTTTTTTTTTTTTTTTTTTTTTTTTTTGCTAATTAACAATCTATAAGGAAACAACCTAAACTGATTTGCTTATTATTATGATAAAAATTTATTAGGACTGTCTGTAAAATAAAACCGTTTGGATTGCTTTTACAAGATTCATTCTATTATATTGGCTAAATGTTAATATGGTTATAGAAATCAATTTTATACTATATGTGTTAATCTTTTAGATATATTGTTTTCTTAATCTTCTTTTATCTTGATTAATGAGGCTGGATATGTGTGCTGGTAGATGCTCATGTTTCTTTTGGTGTCAATGGTCTGCTTAATTGCGTGTTTATTTTCGCCCATGGTTTTTGATTTGAATTCTGGCGTGGTGATAAGGACTCGATTAATAGTCTTTTCGTGTTCCGCAATAGGGTCTTTGCTGGATCTTGATTCTTCACTTTCAAGCTGTTGGATTACACTCCTTATTTTTTCCAAATGTCCTTTGCGGTCTCTCATTTGACACTGTATTTGGCATGTAATTAGATGGTCTTCAAATGTTTTGCAGTCTACTCAGAGCATGCATTTCGAGTGCAGTGTCTTCTCATATCCTTGGTTTTTATCCTAATCTGCCTTTGACATCTTCGGGAGATCGGCAAAAATAGCACGGTACGTCTTTTTACTTCCTTTCAAGGCTTTAAGAGCATCCTTAGCATTAATAAATTGAATGTATCCGCAAGTGGCCTGTCTTTCAATATTTCGGATGATCTTGATGAAATCTAACGGTCCAAATATTCGAAAATCTTTAAAGAGTTCTTCTTTCGTTATATTTCAAGGTAATTGGCAGAATAGTCTAGTTCCAGAGGGTCTGGTAGGTATGGCCCTTGACTTTGCTTTGTTCCGTAATTTACGTAGCTCTCTAGTTTTGTCTTCTTCGTTGAAATACCTTATCTTTAGTATTCTGGCGGGCTCCCCATTTCCATTTAATCGTATGTTTACGCTCCTTATCGGTCCCTTTTCTTTGGCTCTTTCTACAGCAGCTGATAAGGAGGTGGTGCGAGGGTTGTAAAATACTAAACTGCCTTCACCTTCTGGATTTTTAGTTACGTTGATTCGGCATCGGCCAGCCATAGTCTTCTCGGATTGAGTTTTCTAGAAGCTAAGGTTGTGTGTTAGGCTTTATAAACGCCGGGTTCGGAATAAACTGGGGTTTATTAGTAGGACATAGTTTTAATTGTGATCTTACGGAAACGTGTTCCGTTGGGTCTTTCTCAGAGTCACTTTCTCAAGTCCTCATAATTTATTTTCATATACTGCCTTTGGTCCGTTCCAATAATTAGGTATTTGTGGCTTGGCTTTACATATCCTGTTCCTAACCAATTATTGTTTATTGTTTGCGATACAGCTAATGGATGCAGTCTATAGAGGTTGTAGGGTACTCGTTCTACTAATGGAAGATGCATGATAATTAATAACTTCCCGTTGTTGTAAACTGCGTCTACTTAGGCGATTCTTCTAGTGCTTCACTTGCCTTTGCTATTTTGGTTGTTAGGTGCTTTAGTATATCTTTATTTAAGGAGGAAGGATCCACCTTGCGTTCCTTGAGTCCCTGTATAATTTGCAGCGTTCGTCGATTACTTTCAATTAGATGTTGCATTGCGACGTCTATCTTACGAGCGTAGATGGTTAAAGTAATTAGATACCGCAATTCATTTTCTCCACTGACTATGAATTTGAATTTCCGGTCCATGTCCTTTTCCATTTGGTTTATTACCTAAGCATGGGTTTTCGTAGTATTGTATAAATCCTCTCGAGATTTGGTAATTATGTGTTCTTTCTTATTTACTAGGTACACTAGCTCCTTTTGGTCTGTAAATAACTGGTCTATGTTGGTATTTATCTTGTCGACGTCTTCTGCCGTGACTAGTCCTAATAGGCTTTTACTGAGGCTTCCAATGAAACCTAAGGGCACCATCCGCTTGTACCTCATGCTTCCTGGAACTTTTATAGGATCTTCCATGGTTTGTCCCATATCAGAGAGCATGGTTTTTATCTCTGTCTGTATTTGAATTAGGGTGTTTTGTCTCGCTTCCACTAAGTCTGCCCCGAGCATAACCCCACAAGTGTTCACTTCCATGAGGGCGGTGCAATTAGCGAGTAGGGTTTGGTAACTGTCGATCGCCCCGTGAGTTTCTAGAAAATCTTTCATGTTTACATAAATTGTTACCTGCCAATCAGCCCTATTTAATCGTACTACTTCCATACGCTCATAATACATTCCTGGGTTTTCTTTTATTAGCTCTATCTCGAAATTCTTTCCTGTGAGGTCTGGAGAAGTTCCTGCGTGTACCATTATCACGTAGAGGAGACAGAGAGACTTGTGCATGGTTTCCTGAAACGGTTATTCCTTTTATTCAGGGGCTAACTTTAATTTATCCATGTGTTTTCTAATACGTCTGCCGTCGGGTAATTCTAATATAGCATAGTTTCTACTCAATATTTCAACGATTAACAAAGGTTTATTATAGTATTTATCGAACTTTGATGTTCTTATTTCTTTGAGCACATACACATAGTCTCCGACCTTGGCTTTTAGTTTCTTCTCTTTACTATCATATCGAGTTTCAGATTGTTCTTTAGCTGCGATCTGATTGTCCCTGGCGATGTTATTCATTTCATCCAAACAAAAAAGTAAGTCCCGTAGGTACGTGTTATATGTATTCAGTTTTTCCTTGACTGGTAATTTTAGGGGGAATCTTGCGATTATTCCCAAAACCAATTCATAAGGAGTGAATTTAGTGGCAGAGTGTAAGCTGGTGTTGTAAGTGAAAGCTGCAAAAGGTATTAATCTGTCCTAGTCGTTATAAGATTCTGAATACGTTTTGATAAAATCAGTTAATGGCGCATGGCTTCTTTCTAATAATCCGTTGGTCTGGGGTCTATATCCTGAAGTGGTAAGATGTCGTATTTTAAATATTTTCATAAGTGTTTCCGTCAACTCTGACAGGAAACTGGTTCCTCTATCTGATAATATTGCTTTAGGAGCCTCGAATCGACATATGAGGTGCTTAGCCAACGCGTTGGCTATTGTGGTAGATCGCAAATTAGGTATTGGTACCACTATCAGGTATTTTGTTAGATTGCATTTCATGGTAAGCATATGGCAGTTGCCTCGAGGGGTCATTCTCAATATGCCTACGGTGTCGATGGATACCTTATCAAATGGTTCTATCGGTGTGTCTGTGATAATCATGGGCTCCCTGATCTTAGTTCGATCCAACTTTTTCATACTGCATTCTCGGCACTTTCGGACATAATCCAGAACGTCGTTTCTAATACCTGGCCAGTAATGTCTTTCTCGGATCTTCTGATATGTTTGGTTTACCCCTTTGTGTCTCCCTATCAGGCTCTCATGTAAATTTTGTATTATGCCATTTCTCTCCTTTGGTTCTGGACAATTCACCTTTCCGTAACATAGGGTTACGGTAATTGGGCTTACCTCAAATGTTTCTGTCAGCAGTTGAGCTAATAGTCCTGCTTCTAGGGCATCCAGCATGTCTCCTTTATGCGAAATGCAAAAACTGGTGAGGTTTCTTTGAAGCATTGTAGTTCTGAGATTAGCTAGAGCGGTCCTTAAGTTCGGAATAGTGAGTCTGTCGAAGTACTTATGTTTTATAACCACGGATAGTATGTTATGATTCTTATATGACGTAACCAGGATCTGTCCTACCTTTGGTCTGGTTTCCTTTAATTTCATTTGATTTATTTCTCCTATATCAATCAATAACCTTGTTGTACTCGTTATACTCTCAATATCGCTAGTTACGAAGTGTACTAGGTTGTCTCTTTTATAGGTGAGGCTTTGTCGAGATGTTTTAAGGTTATTTTTCGAAATCAGTAGAGGCGGGAGTTGTTGTTCTTCTAAGCTGTCAGTATCTTCTGAACTTCGGTTACTGTGACCAGTGGTGATAGTTTCAGGCGACTTGGTTGAAGATATGCATGATGACATCAGAGGTAGTAATTCGTTGAAAGAATGTTTAGGCGCTTGGCCATAATTTATATTTACACTTGGTGTTTTTTCGAGTAAGGTTTTATGTGAGGGTTCTTTAGAGTCTCCGGGAATGCAAACTGCCTCGCTAAAACGCAAGTGTTTCTTTACTTTCTCTGTTAGAGGGGTACTTTTGGCTTGTGGTTGTTGGTTGCAACTGAATGGTGTGTCTGAAATGGGTTAAGATGCTTTTCTTGGTATCCCATGTATATTATCTGAATCTTCTGCGTCGGCGTCACTGTTTGTTCCATAATTAATTTTGTTGTCCAAGGTTGGGGGAGTCGGATTTTTTGTGCTAACTGAAGGCTGTCGCTCCAGTTGAGCCACTTGACGTTCCATAACGTCGTCGTTGAGAGTTTTGTCGTTGTAGGGATCTATGGTGTCTAAGTACTCTTGATATTCCGGATCTACTATATCTCCTTCAAAGAAATTACCTTTACCTCCAAGGGTGTTGTCTCTATCTTTTAACAGTTCATTAGAGTTATGGCCATATTGATTATATAGTCTGTTATAGATCCTTTCCAGGGACGCGTTAAAATTTCTTTAGTCTTCTGTCGTTTCTACGTTTTCCGTAACTTCGTCACCTAACTTTATGCTTGACGTTAGAGGTTTTGAACTTCTACACGCTCCTTGCGAATCGTCATTAGATTCTTCTTGATTTTCTTCTATGGCGGTGTCCTCCTTGGTCTCACTTTCTGAGTCTGCGGTAACATCCATACAAATTGGTAAATTATCCTTTTCTTGATGGTGTTGAGTGTCAATGTCAGAATCCGATTCTTCGGTGTTTTCTTCTCGCAGCCCACTCTTCCTAGGGTCAGCCTGCGGTGGCACTTCATCTGTGTCCGTGTTGATATCAATTGACTTCGTACTCTTTGATGCTAGCTCCGAGCTGGTTCCGACCTCGGTATCCGTAAGGAGATTTGTTGGTAATGACCTTTGATTTGGCGGTATTGCATCTCTTCTGATTGCTTCTAAATTATAGGTTGTATTGGGCGTATTAACAGATTTAGTAGGGGGCCTCTGTGTACGGGGATTAGTAGATTGGGTCACAGATAAGGGCTTACGGGTACTTCTTGATGCTTAAGAGGTTGTCGCTTTTGAGGTACGAAGATCACTTCCTGTATTTTGGTGAGTCTTAGCTCTAGTTCTATGAGCTACGGTGCTATGGTCTATGACATGAGGTGCTTTGGTTGTTTTCGAGCCAGGTGGCCTCCCTCGCCCTTGGCTTGCTGTTGCCAAGCCAGGCACGTTTCCGGCTGGCGGATTTCCTGATTCGGGGGCTTTCGACTTTTTTTCTTTCCTTGGCTGAGATGCTACCTTATTCAATACCAATATCCTAAGTTGCGGTAATTTATCATTGATCTCTTGCTCAGTGGCGTCTATTACTGGATTGCGGGACAAAGCGTTCGCATTACTATTTAAACGTCCTGGTTTGTATTTGAAAGTATATTGATACCCGGTGAATTTGAACATCCATCGCATCAGTCGTTGCCCAGAATTAGTTCAATTATGCATTCAATTCAAAGGTTCATGATCTGCTCGTAAAACGAATCTTTTTCCTAGTAGGTAGGGTCGGAATTGGTGCATGGCATATAATGCGGCTAAACATTCCTTTTCTGTAGTACTATAATTTCTCTTAGCCTTATTCAGGGTTCTTGATAAGTATGTTACGGGATGATCGAACCCCTTTAGTTCCTGGCTTAGTACTGCTCCAATTGCGTAGTCAGAGGCGTCCGTAGTCAACATAAATTCTTTCTTAAAATCCGGATAAATTAAAATAGGGCTTTCACATAACCGCTTTTTCAGTAACTCAAAACTTTCATCCTGTTGCGGTCCCCAGTCACTACACTGCTGGCCTTTCTTTGAAAGGTCGGTTAGTGGCTTTGCAATTTTCGAGAAATTTTCTATGAATCTCCGATAGTGTCCTACCAGGCCTAAGAATTGTCGAATATTTTTTATAGCAGTTGGTTTTGGGAAGTCTTTTACTGCTGAAATCTTCTTAGGATCTAATTCAACTCCTCTTTCGCTGATCACATGCCCTAGGAAGGGGACTCCACATCGTAAGAATTCAATCTTGTCAGGTTGAAGCACCAGTCTAGCATCTCTCAGGCGATCTAAGAGTTGTCTCACTTTTCTATTATGGTCCTGCAAAACTCTTGCGTATACTATTATATCATCGAGGTATACTAGCATTTCTGTGTTTTGGAGTCCCTTCAACACGTTATCCATTAGTCTCTGGAACGTAGCGGGTGCGTTCTTTAACCCTTCCGGCATGCGTACATATTGGTAGTGACCGTTTGGGGTAGTGAAGGCGGTCTTGCATTTGTCTTCTGATTTCATAGGTATCTGTTGAAACCCATTGGCCAAATCGAAGCATGTTAAGTAACTTGCTCCGCCTAGTTTATCTAAAATATCTGCTATATTGGGTAGAGGATATGCATCCCCTATAGTTTTCTTATTTAGCTTCCTGAAGTCAATAACTATTCGACAACGATGGTTACCATGACTGTCTGGTCGTTTCGGAACTACCCCAATGGGAGAGGACCAAGGTACATTCGAGGGTTTTATAATACCGTCCTTTAGTTTCTTCTTTAGTTAGTCACCTATAACTTCTCTATGTTTTGGAGGGTGTCGATATTGTTTGGTATGTATGGGTACATTATTTTCTAGTGATATTTCGTGTTCTACCTTATTAGTAAAAGGGAGGGGGTCTGCTGGCAATAAGAATACATCACAGTACTCATCTTGTATCTGGTTCACACTGTCTTTTTCCTCCTGATTAAGGTGACCGACCCGAATTAAACTTCGTAGTAACTGAGCTCGTTCCCATTGCTGGCCTATTCTGTTGGGTGGCGTTTCTGGTTCAGTATCTGTGTCAGGGTCGAATTCGGGGGTAGCATATTAAAACGGTAAAATTTCCACAGGGTCTATGTTTACGCAGATGTCCTCTTCTTGGGTATTTATTGCCATCACTCGGCAAGTATTATGGTCATTTCGTACTATTCCTTCCCCTATATATACCCGATCATTGTTGAGTTCTAATTTGGGCAGATATCCTTCTTTCAACTCGCTGGGCTTGATAGCTATCTGGACTACTTGTTTAGTTCTTTCTTTTAATATATATTTGTGTTCGGATTTCTCTTGGTCGAGGGACGATTGATACAAATCTACTTGATTGTCTGTGAACAATTTGCTTATGAAAGTTTTGGATAAATCACTATGTTCTTTGCAAGGATCACTTGCTTTATATATCTTTTTGGTTTTCAGCTTATGTTGGTCACTTGTTGATTGGAAAGGAATATGATGCATAACATCTCCGCTTATCATAAGGGCTCTGTTATAATATGATATAACGGCTTCCTCCTTTTTTAAGAAGCCTCGTCCAATTATCCCATCGTGGTCAATTTTGAATTTATCCGTCACTACATGAAACTTCGCCGGTGACCCTTGTATGGTTGAATAGGTGGTACCTAAAGTTTTTACGGTCTTATCTGTAATCCCACCTAGTGTTTCTATATCGCCTACATCAATCTGGAGATCAGGATGCAAGGAACCGAGTTTAATTAGGCTAACCGAGGCTCCATTATCTATCATAAAGGTTAACCATGGTACTCGACCCTCACGGATGCGCAGCCTTATTACTGTGGGTTCGTCATCCCCTGAATCTTCTTCTCGAGGTCTTGCACACGTACTTATTCGCCTAATAGTCTCTATATTTTGTTTTGGACCAGCAGGATCCGCCCTCGGGACTCGTCCCTCGTTATCGGGGGCTCTTGTCTCTTTGCGTATAGGGTCGATTCGGTATTGTATGGGCTCGTCAGCGGGATCTCGTGACGAGCCCCTATCGAGTTAAAATTACTGTTTACTGTTCTTGTTTCTTGGGTGGGGTTATTAGCTGATCTTCTCCAGGATTCATTACCCCACGCTTGCTCTGCCGGGTTTTGATTCCACGGCCCTCCATAATTGGTTCTTACCCTGTAGTCATTTCTGGCATACTCGTTATTATTGTAATTCGTCTGGTGATTAACGTATCTTGTTCTGGAATTTTCCCTCATGGGGTTATATAAGCGTAAATCGTTATTATATTGTGCGTAGTATCCGTTCCTGTTAGTCCGCTGATACTGCTCCGGGGGTCCGTTCGGACGCTCATAATTTCCTCTGGATGGGAAGTGATACATTGGACAATAATGTCCTTGTCGCAAATAGTCCATTCAGTCGTGGTATTGCGTTGGTCCATATTGTCTATTCGTATTATAGCCATTAGTCCTGTTAGTCCAAGCTCCTGGTGATGGAATTTCTTTTGCTATGACTCGAACGCTTTGACGACTATACTTACGATCGTTTGGTCTATAGTTTATGCTGCTTCGGCCTTCCAGATAGGATCTATCGTTACTACGTTTAATTGAGCTCGAGAATTCGTCATCCTCTTCATTACCTTCAATTTGTCTATGTCTAGGCTTTGCATCTGGTAAGATGTGCCTTTTAATCAGATTTTCTAATTCTACTGCGGCTTGATACGCCTTATTTAAATTAGCGGGCCGTTAGCTGTGCACCGTAGTGGCAATTTCTGCTGGTAATCCCTTTTTGAACATTAGTAGCGCTACCTCTTCTAATGGCTTGATGCGCTCGGTTATTTGTTGTGATGTCACTCCTGGTTGCCTTAATGCTCCACGGGCTCCCATTAATAATATATTTAATCTGTCATAGAACATCCCAACTTATTCTCCCTTTTTCATTGTTATGTTGTGTGTTTTCTCTGAGTAGTAAGAATAATCCTTCCTGGGCGCGAATCGCTCTTTTAAATGTTTTACTAAGGACTCCACATCTTTAAACGCGTATCCATAAATACAGTCTCGGGCTTCTCCTTCTAAGCACCCAAGTACGTTTTTTATATACGTGTTCTGTTGGCTCTCCGAAAGTTGGGCAGCCCCATTTCTGACATCTATTAGGAAATCCTTAAGTGGTCTGTTGTATCCGTTAAAGGTTTTTAAACCCTTAATGGCGTTCTTCAGATTGAGACATGATGCCATTGTAGTCACTAGGGCTCGGATGGGTTCATCGGTGGGTTTTCATCAGCACCTTGAGTATGGTATGCGGGTTCCTCTCCTTCCTTATGTGGGTTCGGGGTTATTGGGTTCGCTGCGTTGAACATATTGGTCTTAAAATTTAGTCTAATTGTTTTGCTCTCCGTCTTAGCCTCTGTGTACTTTATTCCGATTTTTTCTTCTAGATTGTATTCTTGTCAATCCCAATATATACAGGGTGCGTACGGTATTTGAGGACAACTTGAGAGTAAAATTAATTAGCTTGTATTTTCAATAAAATTTAATTAAATTTTAGGAATTTTTCATACAACGTTAAATTAATGTATGGCTATAAAGTTATTCAATAAAATCGCCATTAGCAGCAATAACCTCTTCGATCCGGGTCCGGAAACGATTACATGCCCGAATCAAATGCTCCTTGTTCATATTGACCATAACGGCATTAATAGCAGTCTTCAGCGAAGAAGTGATGTTATAAGGACGCTTATTGGTCTCACGCTCAACTACGCCCCATACGTAATAATCCAAAGGATTAAGGCCTGGAGAGCTAGGTGGCCATAGGTTCGGTGTTATGTGGTCATGAAAATTTTCGGCCATCCAATCTTGTGTCGCCATCGCTTTATGTGAAGGAGCAGAGTCTTGTTGAAAAATGTATGGTCTGCCTCCGCTTACATTGTCTATCCAGGATTTCACTACCGTCTCCAAAACCTCGATGTATGCAGCAGAGTTCACTCGAAGTCCTTGAGTAAAAAAGTGTGGTGGCATAACATGTCCTTCGTTGCTGACAACACCTAAAACCATAACAGTGGCTAGAAATTTTGTGTGCATAATAACATGAACCTCTGCAGGATTTGAACATAGCCATCTGTCATTTCTGCGATTCGTATTTTGATCTTGGTCTTCATAACCCTACCAACTATTTCGTAAGATTTACTTAGGATTAGAAGGTTATCACCTGCCGCTCATTCACTCAATCGTGAGGGCCTTAACACCCGACAAACTCAGTTATGAGTCAGGTGCGGCAAACCCTCACGGCATCTCGGTAACGAGTCTTAGGGTGACAAAGATTTTACAACAAGTATAATACTTAATTCAAAATACTTTTTTTTTTTTTATTATTGCTTTCTGCTATCGGCCACTCGGTTGCAACGTGATAGCTAACTCCGCAGAGAAATACTCTCGTCCGCGAAAGCACTCGCGGCTTGCAGGCCAACGGCAGTCAAGCAGCGCATAATTCTACTAGAGCAATAAGGATTAGGTCTTGAACCTTTTCTCATCGATGCAATAACTCCTGAAGCCAATGTATCATTGGTTAATTTACTTATACAGTTGTATGCCTTTCTCAATATTACTTCAATGCATGCAAGTTTAACTTCGTCATCGTAAAATAATAAAGTCTCGCGAAACAATCTGCACTATAATGAAAGAGTAGTACCGCTGTGTTTGTACATTAAAGGTAATTACCAAAAAATGATTGCGGGTATTGCAGAAAAAGAAATAGTATAACAAAGATTATTATTAAAAATTGTGTACGTTTGTTTGTTTGCTTGTGCGCGCTAATCTCCGAAATTATTAAACGTATATTCAAAGAGTTTTAATGGATAACCTAAGCTTAACTCAAAGCAACGTACAAGCATTATTTCATCGAAATCGGTTCACGGAAAAAAAAAGATGTATCTAAACTTTTTGAGCGCTGTTACAATACAAAATAGTATGAATATGGCTGCTGCATGCAGGACATTGAAAAAGGATGAACATTTTTCATTGGCGGATACGTTTTGCATCTACGGAAATGGAATGAGCCAATCAGACGCAGAAATCGTAGAATATCTAGAATAGAATATTTAACGATATTCCGTCAAATTGCAAACCATAGTATATGTATGTACGTGTATATCTGCATAAAGATATATTTATATGTAATTTGTATTATATTAAAAATGTTAAGATATTTATGAATAAAGGGGGAGTAAAATTGGTTATATGGTAAACGTATACCGAATTGACATATCCTATGTTAAGAGTAACCTCAGGGATAAATTTTTATACTCTATACTATTATCTTTTTGAGTCACATATACACCGACTGAAATCCGAGTGGTTAACTACAAATGTCGGGACGAGACATTGTATTTAAACATTGTCCTACTTAGATAGATTCCCATTAAATTTTTACTAATAATAAAAAAGTTCTAAAATTAGGAAAAATTTTAATTTTATTATTAATATAGCTTAAATATACATAATATTTTTAGGAAAAATAAAAAATTTTAAATATGTCAATTTTTAATTAATATGTAAATTTATTAATCTAACAGGGAGATTATTAGTATAGGGATAATCACGACCCAATAAATGTATATAATTGTATGTTTTTATTTATAATATGGTTAATAACATGGTACAATAATATGGTATACGACCTATACATTAATATTCAGTAATATTGTAATAATTATCGAAGCAGAAGGTGTAATCTTCTTTTTTTTTTCCAAATAATCAACTTGCTTCACTATGTGACCATAATATTTTCACTTAATATAATTCGTTCAATTTATAATCATTTATTCACACTTTATCTCTAATTTCCCACACTTCATTTACTCCTTATCGCGTTATTTTCATTTACTGTAATTATATTTTTATTTTCCTTTTTTCACTTTTATTTTCAATTCGCATTATATCATCTTCCATCTATGTTATTCACTTTTTATTTATTCATGTTTATATATTTATATTTTTCTTCTCGCTTTATTTTACTTTGTTTTAACGCAGTTTCTTTCTTTATGTTATTCTTTATATTAATTATTCATTATTTTATTTGTTTTATTTCACTCATTTTAATCTGCATATATATATATATATATGTTTTATTTCCCTTTCTTTTATTTTGTTGCAATTTATTTATCTGTTTTTCTTTTATTTATTCATTCTTTATTTTACTTATTATCCTTCTTTTATTACTTATTCATATATATATATATATATATATTATTTTCATTTTATTAATATTGTTCCTTTATTTATTCTTTTTATTTATTGATTCGCTGCACTTTATTATTATTTTATTATTTTAATTCGCACATATATTTTTTTAATTCACTTTCTTTTATTATATTTTTTTTTATTTATCTTTCGTTTATTTTATTTATTATTCTTTTATTTATTATTCTTTTGTTTTATTTATTCACGCACTTTTATTATTATTTCATTTATTTTTCTTCTTTATTTCATTGATATTATTCCTTTATTCTATTTTATTTCGCACATATGTTTTTACTTCGCTTCCTTTTATTTTATTTTATTTTATTTATTATTCTTTTATTTTATTCTTTTATTTTATTATTCACGCACTTTTATTATTTATTCATTCATATATTATTTTCCTTTTATTATTTTTCTTTTATGGACCATTTTCACACTAACGCTAACTCTTACTCCTTTTGTCCCTCTTATTTTCCGTATTATTGACATTCATGCAATTGTCACAGAGCGAATACTCGAAGATCACAAGTTCACATTTTTACACTTTCTCTTCTGCTTATTATTTTTATTTATAAAAATTCAAATCACTTTTAATTTACATGTGAGAGAATAAGAAAAAGAACTTTAAAGACCAGCTGCGCGGTATCTCGCCGTGACGTAATATTTATCGCTGCATTCCTAGCATGATCACTCGCATGCCTCGGCGATCCGACGACCGGGCTAATCACGGAAAGAACGGCATTATATCTTAAAATAAAACACTTTAATACCTAAAATTTTTATTCAATATACAAAGTATTTTAATAAAAATGCTTTTATTTTATCATGTCTGATAGAAGTCTTAATTCTACATTTTTTCAAAATTATTCACAACATCACTATTATATTGACATGAACACATTTTTAAATAAATTCAATAAATTTAATAATTTTATTAAATATTTAAAATTAATATTAAATAAAATATTTTTCTCTTTTTTTTTTCATAAAATGTTATTATTAGATAAAAATTTTTATTTAGTTTATCTTTTTGCTTCATTATTCACTGTCACTTTTTCACTTATTTTATTCACTTTTACTTTTCTTTTTATAAATAATTTTTTTTTTTTTTTATATATAATTGTTCACTTATATGTATGCCATATACATACGTATACACATCCACTGTATAATGTTGAACAAAATTATCCGCTTGGTATTTAATTGTATCAACGTAAAAATTGCCACCGCATTCGTAGCATAATCATTTTTAGATCGCGGCGATCTGACGGCCGGGCTTCGCGCGGAGAGAAGTACATTAATTCTCTTTAAGGCATGCGGTAAAATCATTGTAATATATTTATTATCAACATATAGACCATTCTAATAAAAATAAGAATGTCTGTATTCACAATAAAACAATAAAAATATAAATCAAATATTTACATTTGTCAAGAAAAAATACGAACATTTCACCCTATAAAAATTTATTATCACTATTTTATTAATTTCATCGCTGTGGCGATCCGACGGGAAATCGCACGGTGAGGTTTATACTAGTTTTCTTTTACAAAGGATAAAATAATTATATAAACTAATTACTTAGATGCAAAAAAACGAATTATTAAGTTTAATACAAATTTTTGGTTAGACATCATCAATTAATTCAGATTTTAATTTTAATAATATGATTAATTTTAATATACTTTTCAAACACGCTAGTAATAAAACCTTTAGAACAAAATATGTTATATACTGTAACGCCACTGGGCATCAGGATGTCGTACAAATGTAAGGGAGAGCGGGCGGGTTGCTTGCTAGTGCAAGTCAAAACAACCGATTAAAATGAGCACACAAACGAATACGTTTATTTAAACCAAAATTACAAAATACAAGAATTGATTGCGTTTTTACGCGAGCCCAGGACGCCAGCTACACTCGTGTACCGCGGTTTCTTGCGCGGCAAATACGTTGCGCGGCTAACTCACGATTAGAGCGGTCGCGGGCGTACAGCATACAACAACGACCGAAAATGGCGCGTAACACGCGACGCGGTCGCACACACACACAGCCGGGAAGGATACAGGGACGATTCGGGGAAGATGTGCCTCCTGGCAGCTGCCACTGCACCTTGGCACTCACCAGATATTGTATTCACACACGGCTACGATCCGGATGCTCGCTTGTTCGTTTTTCTTTACAACCAAGAGGGTTTTAGTTTGCGACTGCTGTTTACGATTATCCCGAACGGAGTGTCGACACCTCGCTAATTGTGACTTTTCGCTAAAACGGACCCGAACGGAGTGAACGAGAAGCTCTTGCGTGGCACTCTCGCGAGCACGGATTTTAGATCATCGTTCTGCGCCGGCGCAACGTACGTGTAAAGTACGTTACGCGACGCAGCTGCCGCGCGCGCTCAGCGCTGTCGGCAGTTGATATTACTGCTCGCAAGCAGCGTGCGTTAAGGTTATCCGCTCGCGAGTGCCAGTGTTGTTGTGTCTTTCCTGGAGCGGCGAGAATCTACCTCCGATGTCCAGAGAGTCCAGGTAAGTCGACGCGTTCCATGGCTGGTAGGCGTCGACTAATTTGTTTCTTCTTTTCTTTTTCAGGTGCGACAGTACGGCGGATCAACGGCTGCGGATCGGACGATGAACGGTGGAGAAAGCGAAGCAGCGGTGTCGGGGACAGCGATAGCTTGCTCGCAGCGGCAGCGAGGCCGCGCTATTAGACAATTCCAGGTGCGTAATTACTTGCACTTGAATGCTGTGCTTATGTGTTTGTGCTTGCCTTCTAACCTCCTCATCCACTTTCCTATGATGTTATGTGGCAGCTTGTACTTCCTTCCCAGGTGCAGCTGCTACTATTATTTTCTTCCTTGTTTAATTGCTGTCTAGGAGGTTGCAGGTGCGGGAACCACTACAAGGACAGAAAGGAGCTTGGAGAGGAACCCTGCTGCAGTGTGTGCGAGCACTGCAATCGCCCAATTCATGGGCTCCTGAGACTGGCTCCTCGCTGGAGCCTTTACTTGAGCTCGAAGCCCATGTACCTGGTGAAGGTAAAGTATGTACAACCCTGCGCGGCTGTTAGTTAGGGTCAAGCGTGGCAGTCCTGCGAGACTGCCAAGATTGTAAAAGGGGGTATTTTAGCTACGAGGAGGCGCACAAGCTATGCTTTGGCCTCCTCATGTGACTGGTGCAAAAACACCACGTCACAATACATACTTATTGTCTTTACTATACTGCTGGTTTTTTATCATTATATGAATTATTATAGCAATTGGAGTCTCAATAATTTGATATTTAATAAATGAACATTAATTTATATACTTATATATAGTTTATATAATTTCAAAAAATATTTTATTTTATTTATTTTTTTTTTTTTTTTTTTTTTATACAATTATCAAAAAAAAAATCTAAATAATTCAAGATTATTGACAATTGTTTTCATTTATGTCAAATGTATTAAAAATTTGTAAAAATATTTTCTTTTAAACGAAAATATAAAAGGCGCTTTCAAAAAAGAAAAGCTAATTTTTGTCAATAATTAATTAAATAATTCAAGCATAATCGACATAATTAATACAACAAAAGTTCCTTAGTGTTGGCGGTTACCCGGCGTCTCCACCAAAAATTTTGTTGTTACGTGCGGGGCTACACGCACGATACAAATTTTTATATTTATTTTAATGCGGAACCCGCCAACCCGTCCCGTACGGGCCCGCCCGCACATCGGGAACCGAAGGGACCCTTGCTGTCGCGGATTATGGAAATGACAGCCTCTGCTTCATTCTTTACTGGGAATCAGACGCAAAGAGAAAAGGGGAAATTAATCAATTTAATATTCATAGTGATTGTAAGTGAAGTCTTACCTGAATCTTAGCGTGTCCTAGAGTTACGAAGGTACTCGTGCGATGAGGAATCGAGGTCCGAATTAATTAACAAATTAGTTCTCCTTGATAATTGTCTTTTATTTAATAATTTATACTTATTAAATATACACACTGACGCAGTTAGTAAATGTCACCTTTATAGCATACACTAATACACGCAACACGCGGCAGAAACCAGGATGATTATTAAAATGAAATATTATTCAAGATATATTAAAATATTAAAACTCAAAGAAAGTTAGTGACAGTACGACGGAACTAAGATTACTGACTATCCCCTTAGTCACTACTGTTCCTTCCCAACGGTCAACTCCTCGCGGCCCGTTGGTACTCATATTTAAAGACCTTGAGGTGGAGGCATCGTGGGGATTTTCGCTTATTTGGCATCGGCGCGAGCCTCGGTGGACTCCCGAGCCTCCCCCACGCCTCCCAACTAAAATGCAACTTTAGATATTTTATTTGTTCAAATGTGTGTGCCGAGGCGAGTTGAGCAACACAACTCTTTATAGGTGTGTGGGAAAAAATATTTAACTATAAGAATAAGTTTATTTTCCATGTCTCCTGGGTTTTTTCCACAGGAGTTAATTTGCAGCGTGAGTGCAAGTATCACACACATTTATTCTAACACTCTGTTGTTTAGATTTCGTCGAACTGCGCGCTCAGCATTTTCACACAATAAACGTATACATTTATGTGTTGCAGTAGTACATTGAACTGCTTAATTTTAATTTTAATTGAATTAATTTTTTATAGTAATATTTTATATAATTTTAATTTAATTAATTTTTTATAAGTTTTTAATTTAATTTAATTATTAAAATTTCGTCACGTAACAATTATATTAGCTAATAAAACATTCTCTAAGGTGATAGAGGGAAGTACCGTGCTAAGAACAGCCACCGCGTAGTCCATGGGATCAATGTTAACCGTCGTAAAGTCGATTGTGCTAAAAATCACGATGCAACTGGACCTAACACGACACTTGTCCCCATCTTGCAGAGAAAATCTACCACAATTTGCAATCTTTGGAGTTACAGCTGTTATTTCAGGGCTTGCTATACAATCATCTGCTTTTGTGCTCGATTCGGAGTCTAGGTTAACTTGTGCCAGATCTGAGACGGTCTGCACCACGGTCGCCACGCCAACAGTCAGATTATTAAAATTTTTTTGTATGTCGTAAAATTCCGTATTAACTTGTTGTAAAAGGTTATTGTGTTGTGTTTTCATGATTTCAGCAACATTTTTTTCAATTTGCAAGAATTTGATATTAAAATTAGTTACAAGACTATTTTATAATTTTGTTATTCGCTCATCCAAAGAAGAATTGAATTTAAGCAGCGTTAATTGACTTTCTCGAAACTCATTTAGTATAACATTTTGATTTTTAATAGTATTTTCAATATTTTTGACTCCCAGTATTAATTGATGTATTTGTATTTCCAGGTTAGTTAATTTGTTAATTGGCTCAACTAAATTAAGTAATTTATTTAAAGTTAATTGTCAGGAGTCAGTCAAAGAAGTATTATTGCAAGGAAATTGGTTTTCATTTTTACCTGTTGGCGTGTCAAGCGTGGTGATACTCTTCTGTTCCGATAATACTGGTGTGGAATTTGATATAAGTACACTACCGTTCGCTGTCGTGTTAATATTAACATTTTCAACCGTAGAGTCTCTGTTCTTCCAAATTCCAATTGCATAACAATTCTCGCACATATAGATAATAGTCGGTTTTTTGTTAATTTAGGGGAGGTTCTCATCAAGCACGACCAAAAAATCGATTTTTTTTTTTTTTGCTTAAAAAGTTGGCAAATATCTCGTAGAATACGCTTGTGAAACCCGTTTTGCCGAATTCAATTTATTTTTAAAGTTATAGTCAAAAAACCGAAGTCGTCTTTTTATGTACTAAATCGCGTACTGAAACTTTAAACGCGTTTTTCTCGAAACCATGTTTTCTGAGACGGGCGGCAAGATATCTCAAAAACTATTATAGATATCGAGATGAATTTTTTATTTTAAAGGTGATTAAATTTGCTGGATCTTGACTTAAAATCATAATTTTACAATGATTATTTTTATTGTTATTGCACTTTTTAGAGCAAAAAAAAGTGCAAAAAAATATTTTTTTTTTGCAAGTCCGCGATTTTGTTAATTTTTAACTTTTTCTCGTGATTTTAGTTCGAGATCCAGAAAATGTCTTCAAGTTTATAACGAACTTTGATTTTCTGATTTCAGACAAAAATTAGATGAGTTATCTTGCCGTCCGTGGAGATGTCTTTTTTTTCGATGACTATTCTTCAATGCATATAACTAATAAACTACTCAATATTTTTGTTCAAAAAAATTTGTATAAGTAGTTAATAACATCCTTAATAAGTACCAAAAAACTTGACTACTTTATTTATTTCCTTCTATGAGAAAAAAAATCGCGAAAATCACGTAATTTTTGGGTCGCTAGATGAGAACCTCCCCTTAACATACTGCGAGATATTAATTTGTTGCAAATATCGTGATAATTTTTATTACATTTATAGCAGGTATAAAAAATACCGACTTTTCGATTTATCTTCCTGCATTTAAGACATTATGGCTGATAGAGCCATAATGCAAAGTCAGTAAAGAGTCAATATTTTGTCAGACAAGTCTACGTGTTGTCAGACAATTAAAATGACTCCACAGCAAAAAAGTAGTAAAACTAAATACTAGTCAAACAGAAGTCAATTCAATAAAATACAATAAAATTTTGTGAAATATATAAATTAATTAGATTAAAAATTAAAATAAATAACTGTGACTAGTATTCGACTAGAGAAAAAATAAAATAATTGATTAAACGCCAGTCTCTCTCTAGATGTTGTTTGAGTAGCGCGCGCTTGGTTGCTCAGCTGGTGATTATGTGATTGCTCCTAGTTCCTCAAACTTAAGGCAGATTTCCATGAAAATAATGACGGCGATGAAATAAATTTTCCAAATTTAGCGAAGAAACTTTGCGTAGATGAGATAACCTCAAATTTTCAAGTTAATTTTAGAATTTTTCACGGTACTTTCAAGGCAGTCAAATAGATTTATGGTATAAAATATATACATAAATTGATGCCCCGAAAAATACCTTCTTGCTGTACCACAAAACTCACAAAAAAAACGTGAGTAATTATGTAAAATTAATAAATATTAGAGGAGCGTGAAATAATAAACAGTGCTACTCACCCGAGAGAGAGAGAGAGAGAGAGAGAGAGAGAGAGAGGGGGAGAGAGAGAGAGAGAGACAGAGAGAGAGAGAGAGACAGAGAGAGAGAGAGAGATTGTACAAAAAGAAAAATTGCATTAATAATTGTATCTTGTAATTAAAATGTTTATTAATAGTAAAAATTACAATATAAATTTACAATCGTACTAGCAAATATTCACTTAATAACTTTTTGAACATGAAGATAATCAAACAAGTACTCCTCTAACAGTTCGTAACGAATAATTAGAAATTAATTAAAAATGATTATTAAAGCTATTATCTTACGTTTATTTCCACCTCGCTAACCCAAGGATATTATTTGTATCTATAGTAGCAATCTTTTTTTTATTATTTGAATAATCATTTTTTTTTTTAAATCACTATATAAATTAATCATTAAAAATGCGACAAAAAACTTTAGTCTTTTTATAAAAAGCGTTAAATTTTAAATAGAACACGAGTGTACAATTTAAATTAACATAATTGTATTGTAAATAGTAAATAATAAACCCATATAAAAAGCCGCAAAAATGGATCATCTCTCTCTCTAATTCTCGCTCCCTCTCTCTAACCGAGAAGTCCGCCAGGAAGAGGGGGCCTGATATACTTGGCTTCTTCCCGATTTTCCCGGCCAAAGGAGGAATTTGCTGAGTCGCTTCTTCAACGCATTTAAATACGGCACAAGATGATTACCAAGCAGCAGACCTCAGGCAGCACTCGAGGGAAACATTACTACGCATCATTTGCACGAGAAAACCTCAGGCATCACTCGAGGGAACAAGTTACATTACTAAGGAACAATTTACACTATTACGCAAAATACTAGTAAGGGAACACTGAAGGAAGTAAGGAAGAGAGAGACAGAGAGAGAAGATTTTCCTTTTTTACTACCTACTTCACACTCAATAAAAAGTAAGTTTTTTTGAGATTTTGTATTTCTCTTCTCTACTTCCAAAGAGATAGTATTCCGCAAAAAGCAGTCCGCGTTATTTTTCACGCAATTGAAACGTCACCACCGACGTTACAAAAATTTTTGGAGGCCCCGGAAGAATTTCGAGGTTAAAAATAATATTGAATTTTCTGTACTATAGAGGAGACTGCAAATTGCGAGATTTTTCCCATTTTTCAAACTCTGTATCTCTACGCTAAATTTAAAAATAATACATACATAGTATATACATACATAGTAAAACGGGAAGTTTTAAAAATAATGAATTAAATATATAAAGTCAATTTAAAGAAGAATAGTAAATGAATAAAAGAAACACGAAAATTAATCGAATTAGAAAAAAGGCAAGTCGTGAAAATAAATAAAGAAATTAAATAATAAATAAATAATAAAATATACAAGTGTATAAAGAAAAATAAAAAAAAACAAGTGAAATAGTAGAGTGAAATAATAAATAATAAATAAAGTCTCAAAAGAATAAAAAGAAATAGCTTAAACATAAATAAGCAAAAGGCAAATAAATAATAAAAAAAAAAAACTAAAAAAGAAGTGACAAACGAGTAAATGAAATATTAAATAAGAAGAGAATAAATAATAAATAAACTAAAATCCCAAATCATAAACGATAAAAAAAGAATAATAAAGTGAACAAGAAGTGTTAAGGGAAGGTTTACCTTTTTATTGACCAAAATAACAGTTTTTTTGGAATTTTTTTTTCATAGAAGGAAATTAATAAACAACTCAAATTGTTTGTTACTTGTTTAATACAATAAAAAGTACAAAAAAAAATTTTTATGACAAATTATCGTGACGGTAATTAATGGCACGCCCCGTAAAGTGACTATCTCCAAAAAAGGTGGCCCGCTGTTGGCCACTCTAGCACCTGCAAAAATGAACGAAAATTAGAAATCGAAAAAGTTTTATAAAATATATGAGTGTGGTCGACATCTGACCTACAATCATCGCTGAAAATTCAAAATTAACAAAATGGCGGGCATTTGAATTTTGTTTACATTATTGAGTTTTTTTTCACTCTTTAAAGTACTCTAAAAATAAAAATAATGCATATATTATCTTGATTGTAGTCCACTTTCCAATAAATACTATAATAATTGAAAGAAAAAAAAAATGGCGATCCATCAAGTAGTTTTTTAGTAATCGTGGCCAACAGTTCGAGAAACGTGGTTTTGAGAAAAACGCGTTTAAAGATTTGATTAACGATTAATCTGTGTTAACGTCGGTCTCGTTTTTGTTCTATAGCTTAAAAAAAATATATATACGACCAAACGGTTTTGGGAATATATTCTACACGTAATTAACTACAAAGAAATGTAAAAACAGAAAAATCGATTTTTTGGTTAAGAAAAAAGTAAACCTCCCCTTAACCGTGCAATATTGATAAAAATAAATGAATTTGTAAAGGAAAGTGTTGAAACAAGTGAAAAAATAAACCACGAGAAATAATAAATTAATTAAGTAATAAACGAATTAGAAGTGAGGAAAAAAAGCAAAAAAATAATAGGAACCTAATACAATAGATTAAGAAATAAATGAATAAAGTAAAAAGTGCAAAAGCAAGCAAATAAATTATAAAAGATAGATTAAGGAATAAAATTAACGAAAATTATAACGAAATTAAATGTGAGTAATTAAATAAATAAATAAATAATAATAAAATAATAAAGGAATAACGAATTAAACAAAGAGAAATAAATTAATAAATTGAATAAAGTGGAAATCAAATCAATAAGGAAAAAGTGCTGAACTAAGCCATAAGTAATACAAGTGAAATAAAACAAAAAAAAAAAAGAGTTTAATAAAGAAAGGAAATGCTAACATAAGTGAAAAAATAAATAAATAAAACTAATTAATAAATGAAAAAAAAAACCATAAATAAATTGAAATACGAGAATAAAAAAATTTTGTTTGAATGACACAAATTGAAAAACACAAATAAATAAATAATTTAATAAATGAGTAATTGATGAAGTAAACCAAAAAAAACCCAATTGAACATACATGCATTACATTATAATATCGAAACTTGTATTAATTAAGAATTTTCTATATAAATCTTAATAAAGGGTTTATTATGAGGTTTCATTTTCAATAGGCTTTTTTACGGATCAAGCGTGACTCCTGTCAAACTGTAATGTAATATTCATTCAGTATTGTTTGAGAAATCCTCATGGAAAGACTCACACCGCAACAACGTATCCAAATTGTTCAGCTGTATTACGAAAATCAGCGTTCTGTGAGAAATGTTTTTCGTGCTCTTAGAGCAACTTATGGTGTGCATCGTCGACCTACCGATACCACTATAGCCAATACCATCCGCAAATTTGAAACCCAGCATATATTATTGGATAATACTCGACCGATTAGACCACATCCAGCACGTAGTGAATAGAATATAGCGGCTGTAGCTGAGAGTGTGGCTGAAGACCGTGACGCATCGATTCGGCATCGTTCTCAACAGCTTGGTTTGTCGTACGCAACAACTTGGCGTATTTTGCGTAAAAATCTTGGTTTTAAGGCATACAAACTTCAACTCGGGCAAGAATTGAAGCCGGGCGACTTAGGTTTGCGTCGTGTTTTTGGTGAATGGGCTCTGAATCAGCTTAATAAAAATCCGCTGTTTTATCGCGAAATTTTGTTCAGTGATGAGGCGAACTTTTGGCTCAATGGATACGTCAATAAGCAGAATTGCCGTATTTAGGCTGATGAACAACCTGAAGAGCTTCAACAGTTACCACTAAAGCCACAGAAATGCACAGTTTGGTGTGGTTTATGGGCCGGTAGAATCATCGGTCCATATTTCTTTCAAAATGAGTCCGGTCAGAACGTAACCGTTAATGGCGACCGCTATCACACCATGATAACGGATTTCTTGCTACCTAAAATTTAAGCCTGTGGTATCGGTAAACTTTGGTTTCAACAAGACGGCGCTATTTCGCATACAGCGAGAAAAACAATGGACTTGTTGAGAAATCATTTTGGTGAGAACCTGATTTCACGTTTTGGCCCAGTAAATTGGCCGCCTAGATCGTGTGATATCACACCTCTAGATTTTCTTTGGGGTTACACGAAGTCTCTGGTCTTCAGGGATAAGCCAGCTTCAATCGACGCTTTGCAAGCCAACATTACTCGTGTTATTCGCGAGATACCGGTCGCTATGCTGGAACGCGTCGTCTAAAATTGGACCCTTAGGATGGACCATTTACGGTGTAGTCGCGGTCAACATTTAAATGAGATAATCTTTAAAAAGTAAATGTTATAGTTTGTTCTTTCGACTCACAATAAAATTACTATAGAATTTAAGTTTATACCTTTTATTTGAGATTAAAAACCAAACCTCATAATGAATCACCCTATATAAGCATAATAGAGGTAATATTATATATACGAGTATCAGATTTTAAATACACATGTTGAGCATCGTTCACACACTGCCTTGGTTTTAATATACAAGTATCAGAATTTAATATCCCTCACAAGTAAAAAATCAAAATACTAACATTATACTAAAATTAAGAAATAATAATAACAAAAAAAAAAAAAAGTTTTTACTAAATAATATATTCAACGGACATTTATTTTATCTCATATAATAATTTTATTCTTAAAGTTTATTGCTTACGGGTTCAAAAAAATATATTAAAATTTATATTATTAAAATTAAAATATGGATATATTGAATTCATCAAAATAAAATTTTTTTTTTAAAATAAAAGAAAATTGAAATTAGTAACCTTTTTGACGGCGTATCGTAACAAATAATTATAAACAAACTAATAAAAGTTCATACAAATGATACTGCTCCTTTAAGAAAGACTCACCAATACACATTTGTATACGCTGATCCGGAAAATCAGTAATCGCGTTCAGGAACTCGAGTTTTAGGATCAACAAAAAGAACTGCTAATCGAACAATTGGCAAACGAGAATTCGAGACTACGCGCGCGTTTGATCAATCTCTCGAGAGACGTTGAAACCCTGAATCTAAACCAAGTGCGAATATTCCAGAAACAGCAAAGAATTCGCTGGTTTCTAGGGTCGCACGTAGGATTCTATATTCGAAACCAGAAAAATGTCCACGCAAAAATTAAAACATTGGAGAGCGAAGTCAATTAATTCGCGAGCTAAAAATAAGTAAACAAAAATAAATTAAGTAAACTTGCAAAAAAATTTAAGAAATTAAGACGATAGGAACATAATACAACAAGCAAACTGGGTAAAATAAGCAACAATAAAAATAATTGGATAAAATAACCAAATAAATAAATGAAACAAAAACAAGTAAATAATAAATAAATAAATAAGTTGGTTAATATAATTAAAACAATAAATAACGAGAGTAAAGTAAGATAAAAGTAACAATTAAACTGAAAACAAAATCTCCTGCTTAAAAACAAGTATCTCCACATGTTGTCACATAATTTATGACTTCAATATATTAGCCTCAAGCAACAGAGAACAAGCCCTGTATATTAATTTTTGCATTTTTTTCCAATTCTCTTTTTTCCCTTCTTCATTCGAGCAACAAATGACCGACAAGAGACAAACCAGGCAACAAGTCGCCAAGGCATTGAAAGCAGAAAAAGATAGACAAAATTGCCGATCCCTTTACCCGTAGACCGCGTGTATCTCGCTCTCCCCAGAATAAAGGTCTTGACTCTTCCGTCAACTCTCTCCCGAGAGTAACTGGAGACATTACTCCCCCTCCACCCATATACCAACCTCTGATCGATCTAAACATGTTAGATCCAGACCCCCCGACAATGGCTTAACCTAATAAGGACGTTTACGGTAGAGACGCCGAAAATGAAAGCGAACACAAACCGATTTTTCCGATATCTCTAAAGGACGCCCTCGGTGTAGTACTTGAATTCAAGGAAAAAAAATATCTTATTTAACGAATTTTTAGAAGGCTGCAACAAAGCCAGAGAAATACTCGGGCCCTACGATGAATCAAACTTAGTGAGACTTATCAGAAGTAGAATAAAAAAAGAAGCCTGCGCCGCGATCCTCGGGTTGTCATTCCCGACGGTTGAATTTTTGAAAGACTTTTTTGAGGATATATACACCAATACTAAAACTAAGCAACAGCTGCTGGGAGAACTCGGAAACGAGTACCAGCAAGACAATGAAAACGTCATCGCTTTGGCAAATCGTATGAGAGATCTAGGAGCACAGATTAACGAAGCTCATAAAATAGCTACCGGCGCTCTCGATCCCGAATTCATAGCACAAACAGAAGCACACATAGTAAACTGCTTTAAGCGAGATCTAAAACCAGAAATAGAGAATAAAATAAAGAAAATGAACAATATCTCAGACATCGTAAAGAACGCAATACTGGCTGAAAGGCAAATCGCTTCCAAAACAGCCCTTCACGATAAACAGCGAGCCCATCAAAAAGGATTCTTCTACGCGAGCAAGGAGGTTGCGAAACCAGAGCTAAAACAAATGGAAGACACAAGATACGAGGTACGGGTAAACAGGTCAGCAGTATGCCGTTTTTGAAAAAACCTGGACACTCGAAAAAAACCTGTTTTCTCAAAGCGAAAACCTACCAAATTTGCGCAGAGCCAGGACATACTGCCAATTTCTGCAACAATGGTACTGAATGCCAAATATGTGGGCGAAGAGGACATACAGCAGTGCAATGCAATAAAAACAAGTGCGCGTTCGACGCTTGTCAACATGCAACAAGCCAGGACACTCAACATCGAATTGCTTTAATCGCACCAACAATACGCCTAGGGCAGAGATACGCATAGGGCAGAGTTATCCGAGTATGATTATGAAAAAATTTACGAACCAGTAAAGTTAAACGCTAACGAAGATGGATTATCGCGTAACCCAGTTCAAAATGGTGCCGTTAACGTAGTAACACGTGCATAATTAAAAAGAAAAGAACCTGTTTCTCATGGAACTCAGCAAAAGCCCTTGTCATCCAAACTTCTACAAAAAAAACCCAAAGGAAAGACCTAAGAAAAGCCAAAAGGTCTGTCAAAATACGGAAAGAGTCGTCCCGCGACCCAAGAAAGACATTAACTACGAAGAGAGCGAAGACGATGATTTCGGCGAAGTCGCCGACCCCAAACGCTTTCATCAAGACCTCGAGTTGACAACGAAGAAGATTCCAATTCCGACGGTTCCGAGATAAGCGACAAGGAAACATTAAATGACCGACCTGTTGTAGAAATAAGAGAAAAACCCCTGCATGCTCGAAACGATAACATAGTTGATTTCATAGCCTCGAACGGAGATAATTGCGACAAAGGCGCAAAAATATTAGCTAAACACAACAAAATAGACACCACCAAAGGTTTGTTAACCCTTTCGCTACGGACGAATTCTACGGTGCGGTACTCTCGTAGAACGGGCCGCTGCGCTACAAGTGTGCACGTAAAACAAATGCTAAACAATTGCGATGGGTTACCATGGAAATAACATATAAGAATTATTCGTGCAAACGCACGAGTAACTATAGTGACCGCCCATATGCAGCAAGCATCAGACGTTGGGTGACTATAGTCACCGCCCGTACGTACCGAGCGTCAGGCGTTAGGTGACTATAGTCACCGCTCGTACGTACCGAGCGTCAGGCGTTGGGTGACTACAGTCACCGCCCGTAGCGAAAGTGTTAATAAGTCAGGTACACCGAGTAAAACGTAGAGGACGAAAGACCTTATTTGCGGTGTATATAAAGGGAGAAAAACTCGAATCTCTCACTCAAACGAAAAGTAACTTGACTGAAGGATTAACCACTTTAGAAGATTTATTAATGAACCTAAAACAGAGAACTGTCAGTATATGTAAGAGCAAGTTTATAGAAAATCTTGGATGGTCCGAAGTTTTAAGCTTGATAAAAGCTTCCTTTAAAGACACGCCAATCAAAACCATAGTTTGCAGCGGAAGACTGAGATACGTCCGCGACGAAAAACGAGACGAAATATTTTCAGAGTTGCACAAGTCACCAATTGGAGGTCATCGAGAAGTCTCAAAGACCTTCAACCGGATATGTCAAGCATATTATTGGAGAAATTTGAAAGACGACGTACAACGTCGTGTCCAACAATGCCTCGATTGTCAACTGAAAAAGTTGGTACGTTTAAAAACAAAACAGCCAATGGTGATTGCCGATACACCCGGCGGTGTTTTCGACAAAATCGCTATGGATATAGTAGGACCACTTAAACCCACGAACAAAGGACACGAATATATCATGACCATTCAGGATCAGTTATCAAAACTTTGTTTAGCCATCCCCTTAGAGAACGTGCTGTCTATCACAATTGCGGACGCTTTAATCAGGAAATTCATATGCCTATTCGGAGCACCAAAAACCATCTTAACAGACCAAGGGAAAAGTTTCTTGAGTTATCTCATGAACAGGATTGCGAAGAGATTCCACGTCAAGGACGTTTTTGAACGTCCTTGACGTGGATCGTCTTCAAGGCTTGTACGACCACGTTTAAATTTAGCAACCCATCTTTCTACTGTACTGATTGAAGGCGAAGAGTCCTTATGCACTTTTAACATTCGTTCATGAATTTCCTTGCTTTTAACCCTTCCAAAAATAAAAATTCAATCACTGCACGATACTTGATTTTTTCCATTGTAAAAAAATACTGTGACACGTCGATACTAAATGGCTTGTAAACAAAGAATAAATTGACAGATTGAAATGAAATTCAATGATTCACATACGTTCATATGAAGAGTGTACCAACATAACAAAAAAAAATTTAAACTAGCAGCAACACTCTCTCTTATCGAACCGCAAAACTTATTGAACAGCCTGGTTCTACAGAATAAATGAGAAATGGTTAAAAATCATGCTGAAACCCATGGGAGGTAAAACCGCTTAAACCTCTAAACCCTTTAGACAGATGACATGGAAGTACACTGACTCAGTTTCTCTCGCCACTAGTGGCATCTATACCGAAAAAGATCCAGAGCAACTACAAGACTGAATTATGTTCCCAATTGAGAAACCATCATTACTTAACGAATTTGCCAAAGAAATACATGGCCAACCTATAATGAACAACGAAGGCAGCATCTCTAGACTTCTAAACGAAAACACAGTAGCAAAAATACTAGACTCAGTCTGGACTACAGCTTGGAATAGGTTGACCACATTCGAAACCGTCAGCTCAGCTGTAATAGCCATTCTCTTGATAATACAAACAGTAAAAACTATAGCAGTAGCCATAATGAACGGCTTCCTCCTTCACCGCATGTACGGATGCTTAATGCACCTCCTAGGCGCACTCTGTGGCTCTATAACTCGTCTATTTACGACTCAGACAACAAAACAGACTGAACAACAACATGACATAGAGATGGAATTCATGAACTCAGACACCGTAACCAAGTATCTGGCAGGAGGCCCAATACATCCTACGCCAACAATCACTAAAGAACCAACCCCAGCCGACTCGCTATTAATGACGTCACAAGTCTCACCATCAAGAAGCTTCTTCAACTACAGCCATTAAAATAAGCACGCCTTACATTACAATGTTTTCATCGATTTCATTCCGACTACGTCAGTACGATTGCTAGTTGATACTATGATCACCTAGCAACCGTTTTAGCATGGGGGTGTAACGTCGGTACACGACCTCCGTTTTTTTGTTCGTGTCAGCCGATAAGTTTCTTATCTGCCTTTTCTACCACGATAAAGCCCCCTACACAACCTACTCGACGCACTCCCCACTGACGTTAACCATTGGGAAACTTAGCCAAAGCTCAACCGAGAGTTGAATAGCCGCTCTCGTTAAACTCAGTTTTACTATGATGCAATTTTTACAAACAATCGCACACATGTCATCATAAAATAAAATTCTTTCTTCTAAGTGAACAAAAAACTAGATCGCCAAGTCGGTCAATACAAATTTCATTAAAATTCAACATACAAATTCTTGCAAGGTAGTCTTTCTTATAGTGTAATTTGGAACATCGCGCAATAATCTGGAATGTCCTGAATTCTTGTAATGTACTCCAAATAATTTTTTTTAAATAAATAAATGATTAATTAAATAACAATTTTTAAATAAGTAATTAATTAATTAAACAAATTGAAATAAATAATTAATTTAAATTAACTGCAATAAGCCAGCATTCAACTGTTATTAATTCCTCTAGTTTAATTTTTAATTTCAGCGACAATTCAACGATCCTAATTATTACTATTTTACTATTTAATAGAATAAGATAATAGTCCGCGACCAGCTACATTATTTTATTTTTCTAAGCGAAATTGTACAAAAAATAAATTGCATTTGTAATTGCATTTTCTAATCAAAATGATTATTAATAGTAGAAAGTTCAATGTAAATTTTTAATCATACTAGCAAATATTTACTTAATAACGTTTTGAAAATTAAGATGATTAAACAAGTACTCCTCCAACAGTCCTTAACAAATAATTAGAAATTAATCAAAAATGATTATTTAAGCTATTATCTTATGTTTATTTCCACCTCGCTAACCCAAGGATATCATTAGTATCCATAGTTGCCATCTTTTTTTTATTATTTAAATAATCATTTTTTGTTTAAAAATCACTATAACATATAAATTAATTACTTAGAATGCGACAAAAAACTTTATTCTTTTTATAAAATGCATTTAATCCTAAATAGAACACGAGTGTACAATTTAAATTAACATAATTTTATTGTACAAGGGCGGTTCAATAAGTACCTCTGTTTGACGACAGAGGGCGTTCCTGAGGAAAGTTGGTATTATCATTGTGTGCTGCCATCTATCAAACGACGATAAAACAAATTTCAGACTGATTGATAGGTTAGTTTGGATTTGGCAGCCATTCGAGTAAGACGTGTTTTGTGATTTTCGCTAAGATGGGAAAAGAGCAGCATCGTTCAGTAATTCGCTTTTTGTTTTTGGATGGAAAAAAATGCGAGGAGATAGAAGCAAAGTTGGGTGCTGTTTATGGGGACACTTCACCATCTATGACCACAGCTAGATATTGGTTCAACGAATTTAAACGTGGGCGAACATCCGTTTTTGATGAGGAGCGACCAGGACGCCCGGCAGACGTGGTTACCGAGGAAATCATTCAAAAAGTCTACGACATGATTCTCGCTGATCGACGAACGAAAGTGCGCGAAGTAGCAGAGGCCGTAGGTGTGTCGACCGGAACGGCAATTAATATTTTACATGATAAGTTGGCGATGAAAAAATTATCGGCCCGATGGGTGCCGCGATTGCTCACGGTAGACAACAAGCGGATGCGACTGTTAACTTCGAAGCAGTGTTTAGAGCAATTTAAGCGAGATCCGAAGGAGTTCTTGCGTCGAGCTGTCACCGTTGATGAAACCTGGATTCATCATTACACACCAGAAACTAAGCAACAATCAAAACAATGAATTTCTCCCGGTGAATCTGCTCCAAAGAAGACAAAGACGGTCCCATCGGCTGGAAAGGTCATAGCGACGATTTTTGGGATGCGAACGGCGTCATTCTCATAGACTTTTTAGAAAAAGAAAGAACAATCATGAGATAATACTACAGTAAGTTATTGGACCGCTTCGGCAAATAATTGAAGAAGACACGGCCGCATTTGGCGGAAAAGAAGGTGCTGTTTCACCATGATAATGCACCAGCACATTTATCCGGAGTTGCCGCCGCCAAACTGCATGAATTGCTTTATGAATTGCTGCCGCACCCCCCGTATTCACCCGATCTGGCTCCCTGCGACTCTTTCTTGTTTCCTAACATAAAGAAATTGCTCGCGGGAAAAAAATTTAGCTCAAACGAGGAAGTCATCGCCGAGATAGAGGCGTATTTTGGAGTGTTCGACATATCCTATTTTTTGGAGGGGTTAAAAAAATGGCAGGAACGTTGGGAGAAGTGTATCTTTTTAAAATGAGACTATGTTAAGAAATAAAAAAAAATTTTTTGGAAAAATGGTATCTTCATTTTAACACGGGTACTTATAGAACCGCCTTCGTAAATAGTAAGTAATAAACCTATGTAAAAATTCCGCAAAAATGGATCATCTCTCTCTAATTCTCACTCTCCCTCTCTCTAACCGAGAAGCCTTCAGGAAGAGGGGGCCAGAAAAATTTGGCCTCTCCCCAAATTTCTCGGCCAAAGAAGGAATTTGCTTAGTAGTTTCTCTAACGCATTCAAAGACGGCACAAAATGATCACCAGGCAGCTGACCTCACGCAGCACTCCAGGGAAACATTACTACGCATTATTTACACGAGCAGACCTTAGGCACCACTCGAGGGAACAAGTTACATTACTAAGGAGCAATTTACACTATTACGCAAAATACTACTAAGGAAACACTGAAGGAAGCAAGGAAGAGAGAGACAGAGAGAGAGAAGATTTTTCTTCTTTTTCACTTACTTTACACTCAATAAAGAGTAAGTTTTTTTAAGATTTTGTATTTTTCTCTTCTACTTCCAAAGAGATAGTATTAGCCAGAATCTGCTAAATATCTTTATCCTCGAAACACTTAGTAGGTCCTTTTCCAGGGCAGCATATAGGCCAACGTCGGCCTATACTGTTGTCCATTCTCGATATTTATGACTTTTTCCTAAAAATCTCGCAAATTTAATTTTTTCGCCGTCCCGAGCCTATAAGTTTTAGTACTTAGAAAATCATCGATTGACAATTAGAGACCTTGCTGATAGTGTTGGAATATCATTTGGCTCAGCTCAAACCATTTTGAATGATATTTTGTGTCTTAATCGCGTCAAGTCTCGATTAGTGCCAAAATCGCTCAATTTTTTGGAAAAAAAAGCGTTGCGTTGATGTGTGTGAAACTTTGCTGTCTGACTATCAGGACCACTTAAAATGCATCATTACTGGAGACGAGACTTGGATTTACGCATACGACCCTGAAACCACCAACCAATCCAGCGATTATCGTGCAAAAGGTGAAGCAAGACCGAAAAGACCACGGCAAAGTCGATCGAAAATCAAGGTCACGTTGACAGTTTTCATGATTATCGTGGTGCACTATGAAGTCCTTCCACCGGGCCAAACTGTCAACAAAAAATATTATTTGAGCGTTGTGCGTCGTTTGCGTGAAGCTATTCGTCTGAAACGGACGGAATTATGGGCGAACAACTCTTGGTTCCTTCATCACGATAATGCACCATGTCATACTGCATTAGTTCTTCGCTACTTTTTTGCCAAAAACTCGACTCGTATCGTTCCGCAACCACCGTATTCGCCTGATTTGGCTCCGTGCGACTTCTGCTTATTCAGCAAACTCAAAAGGCCAATGCGGGGACGCCGTTTTGACACGGTTGAGGAGATAAAAACCGAATCGAAGAAGGTCTTGAAGGCTATACCGGAAAAAGACTATTCCGACTGTTTCGAGGACTGGAAAAAGCGTTGGCAAAAGTGCGTTTTATCGGACGGGGATTACTTTGAAGGGGATGAAATTGATTTGGAAAAATAAATAAAGAATTTACATTTTATAAACAAATTCACCTTACTTTTTGATCACAGTAGTATATACTGACAGTAATCTTTTCATATCAAAAATTTAACTCAGTTTTTAAGTTTTATTCTAATAAAGTTTTATTTTAACTTCGTGCATGTATTCAACTGAATTTTGCGAGAAATGCTCGGAATGAATTTCAAAATAAATCAGATACAAAAAATTTGCTGAGAAGAAAAAATAAGCCATCTAATCATTTTGATGACGCCTCGAATGCAGCAAAGTCGAGTAGTAGCAGCATCGAAACAAACTTCGCCTTAAAAAAATGGAGGTGGGAAAGCAGTCCTAGTTAAACAATCGAGGAACGAGTCTTATATACGGGATGTTCTAATGAATCCTTAGTAAATTTCAGAGTCAAGTTTTATTCTTTTTTGAAAATTTGTCAATTCTGAGTTTACATCAAAGTAAGATATCATGCCAAGAATCAGCTCAAAATATTAATTTTTAAAGAAGTTATGCATATTAAAAAAAAAAAAAGGAGTAAAAGTTTTAAACTGTAATATCTTAAATACTACAATAATTATCGGAATAACGTAAATTTTTTTTCAATTACGCCAATAATATTAAACTTACAAAATGTATATAATTTAATACAAAATTTTGTATAAAAAAAAGTTACAACAATTTTTTGTAAACAAATTAAGTTTTCTAATCGAGGCGCACTTACGATTTTTAATTTATATCAAATTAAAGCCTAATTTTTCTTCTTTAATTTCGTAAAAAAAATTTTCCGACATTTTAATAGAGAAAAAATTAGAGCCATTTGAAGCTGACGTTCGGTGCTTCCCACCGCGCCGCGCCGCACTTAGCCTTATGATGCATGTATGTGCTGCATAATACGGCGGTTGCTCAACCCTTTAACTTACGATTTACTTTTGAAAATTTTGGGCCGAAAACGTAAACAAGCTCGCGCAGTTTTCAAGCCATTCGCAGGCTATGTCCGTAATATTTACGTTTGGCCCGATCATCGTACTACGGGCTAGGCCCATAGTTGTAGGTAGCGTTCAGCTCTCTGGAAGAGCTCCTCCAGCCGTGCCCGCACCACGTCGTGAGCGCTCATGGCTTTCTCCACAAGCGCTTCAATTGCCTCTCAGTCCTCTACAGAACCGACTAGCTGGAGGTGGCTGGTGCGCGGAGACGCGCGGTTGCGTGCCACGCGCGTTCTCGTCTGCCGGCTTAGCCGACTCCGTGTGTGTCCTCTTCGCTCAGGCCATTGTCGCCCGCCTCTTCGATTATTACGGTCGACGGTTCATTGTCAGCCACCACATTTGATCCAGGTCCGGTGGTCTCCTCTATTACATGGAGCATGCCGACGAAGAACTTTTTGGCCTCCCGGCTTGAACCTTAGTTTCGACGTTATATCCGTGAAAACATATTTCGTTATCTGTTATAATATGTTTCAGCAATTCTGCATCGTTGTTGACTTCATTTAGTTTTACTCCTGAGCAACTTCTATTCGCCGCTATTTTTATTCGAAATTCAACAATTTTGGAACAAATTTTGCTGCCACGCGTTTCATACCCAAAACATTCGAAAAAATTTCATGGCATGAGCCAATCGATATGCCAACATTATCAGCAACTTCTCCGATTGTGATTCAGGGATCGTTCAAAACCATTTCTTTCACTTTTTCCACTTTTTCATCGGTCGTTGATGTATTGGGGCGTCTGGGGCGCTCGTCATCTTCAACATCTTCACGACCATCTTAGAAACGCTTATACTACTCGTAAGCCCTTGTTTTACTCATAGCGGACTCACTATAGGCCTTTGTTAACATTTCACACACTTTGTCACACTTCTTATTCTTAAATAAGTCTGTCTTATTTTATAATAATTTTATATTTTTTCATAGAGCTTAACATTTAGAGGGCAGAGGTGACCGATAAAAGGACCAGATATACAATTGATTGTTACGCTGATCATATTCGATATGCACAGTTATATTAGAATTAAAAAGTATCGATGTATTAGCATGGGCTACTAGAGAACTTGAACATTTTACCAGAATTATTACACGTTTATATACGAGGGGCGTTTAAAAAGTCCGTGCAAAGTCCGAGAGATGGCACCACCGGCGCGTATCGAGGTCATGTTTAGTTAGTAGCATCTCTTGAATAAACACACACCAAGTTGCAGCCATATTAGTCTATTTTTTCGTGTTTGGCATTCGTGTGAATCAAGGAAGTCGAGTGATTTTCAAGAAATGGACGAAAAAGAATTTCGTGTGGTGATTAAACATTACTTTATGAAAGGCAAAACGCCTCAGGAGACTAAGGAGAAGCTTGATAAACATTATGGTGACTCTGCACCTTCGATTAGAGCAGTTTATAAGTGGTTTCAAAATTTTCGGACTTACCATATGGGCACAAGTGACGCTAAACGTTCTGGACGGCCTGTGGAGGATACGACTCCAGAAATCATTGATCAAATCCATGATATGGTGATGGATGACAGAAGAGTTAAGGTGTGTGAGATTGCTAGTGCTGTAAGCATCTCGACTGAACGGGTACATAATATTTTGCATAAACATTTGGACATGAGAAAGCTATCCGCAAGATGGGTGCCGCGATTGCTCACGCTTGACCAAAAACGGAATCGTGTGAAGTGTTGCAAGGATGGTTTGCAGCTGTTCCAGAAAAATCCGGAGGACTTTAAGCGTCGTTTCGTCACTGTAGATGAAACATGGATACATTACTATACTCCTGAGATCAAACAACAATCTAAATAATGGGTTACCAAAGTGGAATCTGCACCAAAAAAGGCGAAGACCGTTCCTTCGGCCGGAAAGGTTATGGCGACTGTCTTTTGGGATTTGCAAGGGATAATCCTCATCGACTATCTGGAAAAGCGTAAAACTATCACAGGTGCATATTATTCATCGTTAATGGACCGTTTGAAGACCGAGCTGCAAGAAAAACGCTCGTGATTGGCCCACAAGAAAGTCCTTTTCCATCACGACAACGCACCAGCACACACCTCAGCAGTTGTGGTCGCAAAATTAATCGAAATAGGATTCTAACTCGTTTCGCATCCCCCTTATTCTCCAGACTTGGCTCCCTCGGACTACTATTTGTTCCACAATTTGAAGAAATGGCTGGCGGGACAAAGATTTTATTCAAACGAGGAGGTGATTGCAGACAGTAATGGATATTTTGCAGACTTGGACAAATCCTATTATTCGGAAGGGATCAACAAACTAGAACATCGTTGGACGTAGTGTATAAGCCTAAAGGGAGACTACAAGGGTAGTCCCAAAAGTACCCGAACTGACTTATAAATACAGGTAGTTTTAAAAAAAACAACTACTGCAATTGACAATACCACCTTTCAACGACTTAATGTGAAAAATTCATAACGGTATGTTTATTATTATTTTTTTTACAGACATCCAGAGTAAACGCTCTCAGTGAATTTGTAAATATGGAAAAAATCGGGCATCGTTATGTGATACAATACTTTCATTTGAAAGGTCTAAGTCCAACCGATATCAAAGCCGAGTTGGATTCTACTCTGGGGAAGTCTGCTCCTTCGTTTACAACGGTCAAATATTAGGTAACTGAGTTTAAGCGAGGTCGTACGAGCTGCCAAGATGAACACCGCAGTGGTCGACCAAGTGAGGTCACTACGTCAGAAAATGTGAAGAAAATCCACAAAATGGTATTGGATGACCGTCGACTAAAAGTGCGCGAGATAGCAGACATGGCAGGCATTTCAAAAAGTGCTGTGCATCGCATTTTGACCGAAAATTTGGACATGAGAAAGCTGTGCGCAAGATGGGTGCCGCGTTTGCTCACAATGGAGCACGAACAGCAACGTGAGGATATTTCCATTGAGTGTTTGACAATGTTTCGCAGCAATAAAGCCGAGTTTTTGCGTCAATTCATAACCATGGACGAAACATGGGTTCATCATTTTACACCTGCGACCAAGGAGCAGTCAAAGCAGTGGACTAAAAAGGGAGAACCGGCTCCAAAGAAAGCAAAGACAGTTCAGTCAGCTGGCAAGGTCATGGCATCCGTTTTCTGGGATGCGCGTGGAATAATATTTATTGATCATCACGAAAAAGGAAAAACAATCAACGGCGCATATTATGCAGCCTTATTGCAGCGTTTGAGTGATGAAATCAAGAAAAAACGGCCCCATCTGACGAAAAAAAAAGTGTTGTTTCATCACGACAACGCACCAGTTCACACGTGCGTCATTGCGATGGCTAAAATCAATAAGTTGAAGTTCGAATTGCTTCCTCACGCACCCAATTCGCCAGATCTGGCTCCCTCGGATTATTTTCTTTTTCTGAATTTGAAAAAATGGCTCGACGGAAAAAGATTTGCCAACAATGAAGAGGTAGAGTCTGCGGTTAATAAGTATTTTGAGGAGCTTGACGGTTCCTACTATAAAGCGGGTATCGAAGCTATTGAACATCGTTGGGAAAAGAGTATCGAACTGAAAGGAGAATATGTTGAAAAATAAAAAACATTTTCGCAATTTTTTTACTGTTTTCTTTGTCGGGTCGGGTACTTTTGGGACTGCCCTCGTATGTCGAAAAATAAAAAAGGTTGACCCCAAACACGTGAGCAGTTTTTATTTTTGCACGGACTTTTCAAACGCCCCTCGTACATAAATAATATTCTTGAAAGAACATTTAATTTTAAAGACAAAATATCGTCTCTCTACAGGTTATAATGCTCTCTACAGCGGCCTAAAAATTTTTCTTCGAGTTTTAAATATGTTTTTTTACATCTTCTTACAACCAAGACATTTAAAGATTTCGAACGGATCTTTCGAATATTGGCGCACGTGCAAGTATCAAAGATCAACTTGCACAGTATCTGAAACAAAACAGCAAATCGTGCTACACATAAATAACCTAGTGCTAGTGTATCTGGTTTTTTAAATGTTCAGAAGAAAAGTAGAAAAAGCATATTCGCTTAAACTCTTTGCATTTTTCCGAGAAAACCCGAAGAAGATTCCACATAAAAAAGAAAATTTACAGCTTTCCCGGTATCGCTTATGTACCCGAGCATGTCACCCGAAAAAGTCTACGTTCAAGAAAAATGAGATTCTTAAGCCGAAGCGACCGCATGCCGAAGAATCCTGCACATATATTCAGTATTATAGAAGTTAAATATAGTAGAAGTGCTACTTTTTGAGAATTTCTTATTTTCAATAAAATAATATTTGTGGGAATCAAAATAAAATATCGCCCTTGTTTTTCAAAACAGTCTAATAAAAATATTAATTTTAAAATCATTAATCAAATTTCGCGGTAATATTATATTTTATTTTAACAAGTGCGAGGTACGGAATCTATTTTTCGAAGTTGTAACAAAGCACATTTTGTATGTTTAATCACAATTATTTATAATTATACATATTTAATTATTAAGCCGTTATTATATATATACACTACTATGATCAAAAAGTAAGACCAATTTTCAATTTAAATTTCACAGGTTTATCGATTTGACAAAACTTTTTTTTGAGCCGGTCGCACTGTAAGAGAAATCTGTGTGATCCTTGTTTTTAACATTAAAAAGTAGTTTCGGCGATTTTTATAATGTCAGCTTGTAGTGAGCAAAGAAGTTGCATTAAATATTATCTTCAGAATGAAATTTCTTGTGCAGAAACGTTTGGAATGTTGCAGAAGGCCTTCGGTTAGCAGACTTTGTCACAAAGAAATATTTATAAGTGATACAAACAGTTCATAGAAAGAAGAGGCAGCGTTGAAAACAAAGAGAGTCCAGGACGACCATCGACATCAACTGATGAAAAACACATTAAAAAAAACAAAAACCTTGTACTTCAAGATCGTCAGTTAACAATTAGAGACGTTATTGATACAGTTGGCATTTCATTTGGATCGATTCAAGCAATTTTGAAAGATCATTTGAGTCTCAAAAACGTCAAATCTCAATTGGTTCCAAAAACACTCAATTTTTTTGAAAAAGAACGTCGTGTTAATCTGTACGAAGAGATGCTTTCTGACTATCAGAACGTCATGGAACGCATTATTACGGAAGAAGAGACATAGATCTATGCCTGCGATCCAGAAACAACCGATCAATCGAGCAAATATCGTGCCAAATGTGAAGCAAGACCTAAAAATTCACGTCGAAGTCGTTAAAAAATCAAGATCATGTTGACAGTTTTCTCCGATTATCGTGGTATTATGAATTCAGAATTTCTTCCGACGGGCCTAACTGTTAACAAGCAATATTATTTGTGTTATGCGTCGTTTCTGTGCAGCTATTCGCAAAAACAGACCAAAATTGTAGCAAGTCGATTCATGATTTTTGCATCACGATAATGCGCCATATGACACCGCATTGATTATTCGCGACTTTTTGGCCAGAAATTCAACTCATATCGTTCCACAACCACCGTATTCGCTTGATTTAGCGTCATGTGACTACTGGCTGTTCGATGAAATCAAAGTACCACTCCGGAGACATCGTTTTGACTCATTTAAGGAGATTAAACGTGTATCGCTACGTGAATTAAAGGCAAATTTGGAAAAGGGATTTTCTGACTGTTCCGAGAATTGGAAAAAACGTTGGCATAAGTGTATTGTGTCAGGCGGGGACTACTTCTAAGGCAAAGTAATAGATTTAAAAAAATAAATAAAGTAGTAAAAAAAAAAAAATTGGTCTTATTTTTTGATCATAGTAGTAGTATACATACATACATACATATATATATATATATATATATTTTTAGCCTACTAACCCGTACGGCGACTCTTACCTACGGAGCATCGTCAGCGTGTAAATGGTTTTCATACGCGCAAGCGCCTCCTCGATCGTATTAACATTTTTCTATACGTTCTCCTAGGCTGTATGTCATTCTATACGTCTATTAACAGCGCCACTGCTATGTATTTGTCGCTTCATATAGCCTAGCATGTGAGTCTTCATCGAAACTTATATTTTCGAAACGCGTAATAAGACTTATGTATGTTGAGCAAAGGAGAGAGAACGAGATAGCGATAAGAGCGCGCGCACCATTGCTCCCACGTGACCACCCTATCTCTGTCTCGCTCTCTCCTTCGCTCAGTATGTACATTCAAGCGACCACGGGGCTCTGCTTTTCTTTTGTTTTCTTTCAGTATAGTGTATCGTTGTGTCGGTAATATTCGTTCTTAATATGTGAGAAGAAGAATAAAAATGGACAATTTATTAAATAATGAAAATAAGACGAGTGATAGTGACAGTGATGAAGAATGCAAACGTGAATTAAATAAACTAATAGAAAAAGCAAAGTCTAATATAATCCCGCAAAATTAAAAAATTTAATAATAAGTGATTTTAAAGTGATAATTTTTTAGTTTATAATTTTGTTTGTGATTTAGATAAATGATTTAAAAGTTGTTTGTGTGAAGAAATTAAATTTAAAATATTTAAAAAAGCTACTGTTTTTTCATGTTAAATAAGAGACTAAAATTCATTGATTATACAAAAAATGTGTTAAACAAATATAGTATTGTTATGATAAAAATAACATAAGAAAGTATTTATATTAATTATAATAGTATTAATATTATTAATAAGCCTTCAAATCTTATAAAAAAAACTTTTGTTATAAATGTTATTTTGTATAAATATTTAATAAATATACTCAAGAAATTTATATTTTTTAATAAATAATAATTGTTCAAGAATTAATTTTGTTTTTAAATATGAATCCATTTACTATTTATTTCAATTTCATAATTTATATTTATATTTTTGTATTATGTCGTCTGTCACTTTTTGACACTACATGTACATGTACGCGTGTGTGTACAAAATGCGCATGCGTTAGCAGACGATATCTGTAGTTTACGAACTGTCAGTATGGGTTCGAAATTGCATTTTATTGATATGCAACAAAATAAAATTAATTATTCTGTTAACTAAGTAAGAGTCTTCGTACGGGTTACAAGGCTAAAAAATTTTTTAAGCACCATGAGTGAACCTCGCGTCATTAAAGCTTTCGGCTCATATTTTGTGGATGGATAGAGGCGCCTTAGTCGCTCGCTGCGCTCGCGACTGCGGCCCTACTATCCATCCACAACATATTTTGCCTCAAGCTGTAATGACGCGAGGCTCGCCTATGGTACATAAATAACTATTTCAGCCTACTAAACCGTACGGCGACTCTTACCTACGGAGCATCGTCAGCGTGTAAATGGTTTCCATACGCGCAAGCGCCTTCTCGATCGTATTAACATTTTTCTATACGTCCTCCTAGGCTGTATAGACATTCTATACGTCCTGCTAGGCTGTATATGTGCCAGGAGAAAAAAAAGTTAACAGCGCCACTGCTATGTATTTGTCGCTTCATATAGCCTAGCATGTGAGTCTTCATCGAAACTTATATTTTCGAAACGCGTAATAAGACTTATGTATGTTGAGCGAAGGAGAGAGAACGAGATAGCGATAAGAGCGCGCGCACCATTGCTCCCACGTGACCACCCTATCTCTGTCTCGCTCTCTCCTTCGCTCAGTATGTACATTCAAGCGACCACGGGGCTCTGCTTTTCTTTTGTTTTCTTTCAGTATAGTGTATCGTTGTGTCGGTAATATTCGTTCTTAATATGTAAGAAGAAGAATAAAAATGGACAATTTATTAAATAATGAAAATAAGACGAGTGATAGTGACAGTGATGAAGAATGCAAACGTGAATTAAATAAACTAATAGAAAAAGCAAAATCTAATATAATCCCGCAAAATTAAAAAATTTAATAATAAGTGATTTTAAAGTGATAATTTTTTAGTTTATAATTTTGTTTGTGATTTAGATAAATGATTTAAAAGTTTTTTGTGTGAAGAAATTAAATTTAAAATATTTAAAAAAGTTACTGTTTTTTCATGTTAAATAAGAGACTAAAATTCATTGATTATACAAAAAATGTGTTAAACAAATATAGTATTGTTATGATAAAAATAACATAAGAAAGTATTTATATTAATTATAATAGTATTAATATTATTAATAAGCCTTCAAATCTTATAAAAAAAACTTTTGTTAAAAATATTATTCTGTATAAATATTTAATAAATATACTCAAGAAATTTATATTTTTTAATAAATAATAATTGTTCAAGAATTAATTTTATTTTTAAATATTAATCCATTTACTATTTTTTTTAATTTCATAATTTATATTTATATTTACATTATGTTGTCTGTCACTTTTTGACACACATGTACATGTACGCGTGTGTGTACAAAATGCGCATGCGTTAGCAGACGATATCTGTAGTTTACGAACTGTCAGTATGGGTTCGAAATTGCATTTTATTGATATGCAACAAAATAAAATTAATTATTCTGTTAACTAAGTAAGAGTCTTCGTACGGGTTACAAGGCTGAAAAATTTTTTAAGCACCATGAGTGAACCTCGCGTCATTAAAGCTTTCGGCTCATATTTTGTGGATGGATAGAGGCGCCTTAGTCGCTCGCTGCGCTCGCGACTGCGGCCCTACTATCCATCCACAACATATTTTGCCTCAAGCTGTAATGACGCGAGGCTCGCTTATGGTACATAAATAACTAATATATATCTTCTAGGTTATTCAAAAAGTTTTGAAAGCGGAAATGAAGATACTTTTTTTTGTTGGTGAAATCACTTTTATTGCTCGAGATAATCTCCCATAAGTTCAATACACTTGGTCCAACGGTCTTCCAACTTATTTATCCCATCATGGAAGTGACTTTCTGCAAGGCCTGCAAAATACTCCTCTACGACGGCTATAACCTCTTCGTTTGATGAAAAATGCTTCCTACGAAGCAATTTCTTGAGGTGTGGAAACAGCCAGAAGTCAGAGGGAGCTAAATCAGGCGAATAAGGTGGATGCTGCAACAATTCGAACTTTAATTCGGTTATTTTAGTGATGGTTTTTTGAGCTGTGTGAGCGGGTGCATTGTCTTGATGAAAAATGATTTTTTTCTTGTGCAAACCGGATCTTTTTTCACTAATTTTTTCATCCAATTGGTCCAAAAGGTTACAATAATATTCAGAATTTATTGTTTTGCAGGTTTGGAGATAATCCACCAACAAAATCCCTTTTGCATCCCAAAAAACTGACGCTAACACCTTCTTCGCCGATTTCTGGACATGAACTCGCTTCGGTGCCGAAGTGCCTGGTTGACACCACTCTTTAGCCTCTTGTTTTGATTCAGGGTCATGATGGTAGACCCAAGTCACATCCATAGTGATGTATCGACGCAAAAAATCCTTTTTATCATATAAAAAACGCTCCAAATGTTGCTCAGACAGTCGCATTCGAACGTGTTTTTGTTCCATTGTGAGCGAATGCGGCACCCATTGTGCACAGAGCTTTCTGAAACCCAAAACTTCATTTAAAATATGACTCACACTGCCTAATGAGATGTCTAGGGCCTCTGCTAAATCTCTTTCGGTCAATCGACGATTTTCCAAAACCATATCCTGTACTTTTGCTATGAATGCTGGTGTTGATGCACTTTTTGGACGTCCTGAGCGTGGATCGTCTTTAACGCTTTTTCGACCACGTCTAAACTCTAAAACCCATCGATGCACAGTTAGAAATGAAGGAGCAGATTCCTTTAACACTTTCACCATTTTTGTATGAATTTCCGTTGCTGATAAACCTTCCAAAACAAAGAATTTTATCACTGCACGATATTCGGTTTTTTTCATTGTAATAAAAATACACTGACACGTCAACTTTAAATGGCTTGTAAACAAACAATGAATTGACAGAGTGGAATGAAACTTTGAGTATGTTTATATGAAAGATAAAATATTAAAATGGCTTAAAAATTTTGGTTCTTCTACTGCTCTATAGATGTCGCTTTTAAAACTTTTTGAACAACCTAGTATATATTAAAAAAATTATCATCATTATTGACCTGCTGCGTCACCCTCTGGCAAAAAATAGGTCGTCTTTGATAATCCACAACCGATGAAATTTGATTCAATGATATGTACGAATGTAACTTAACATTTTTTAGATATCTGCTGGCTGTTGATTTTGTTACACCAAGCTCTCGTTCAATTTGACGTAAACTTATCTGAGGATCCAGGTGCACCAAAGCTAGTACCGCAATCATTTGGGGATTATAAGACTAATTTTCTGTTAAAGTGAACCTCATTTTACGAGCAAATTTACCTTGTCGGCCACGGAACTCAATATTACGAATAACAGTGTCATTGAGATGACGTCTTTCGGAAAACCTAGCAGCATACAAAATTGAAGCTTGAACGTAGTTTCGTCGACATTATCCTAACAAAAGAAGAATATTGACAATTTCATTAGCTGTGTAGTCAGGCATAATGAGAAAATGTCAAAATAAATAAAACATATTAAAGAAACAAATTTAATTAAAAAAATGAACAAACAAACAAACTATTTTTTTAATTAAATAACAACTTTTTTAAAAATAAGAGAATTTGAAGGAACTCGAAATTTTTCAAAACGATGCCTCAATTTCGCATTCAAATAAACTTACAATAAATGACACAGTTGATTTAAATTAATAATAATTTCAGAAACCACTATACAAGATGTGACAGAAAAGTAATGAGATTGATTTTTTATTTACCAAAGTTTTTTTTTTTCTAACATCAATGTCATCCCCTTTAAAATAGTTCCCTTGGGTAGCTACGAACCGATGGAGACATTGTTCATACATTTGGTGGCAGCGCTGGAAGTCTTTAACCGGTGTGGTCTTCAGCATGTCTGTTACACTCTTTTGAATGTTTTCTAAAGTCCCGAAATGACGTCTTTTGAGGACATTTTTTATTTTAGCAAAAAGGAAAAATTCACAGGGACTGAGGTCAGGTGAATAGGAGGGCTGGGGAACCACAGAAATGCCTTCTGAGGTCAAAAATTCTGTGACGGAGAGGGCAGTGTTGCATGGGACGTTGTCATGATAAAGCCCATTTTGAGTGACGTTCAACCAAAACACATTTTCACTAATAGCAATCACAAAAAACGCGTAATTAACGGAAAGAGTTGAAACTTGCACTGAGCCATAGGAGAGTATCGATACACGTGCAAGCGATCTAACAAGAGCGCAGCGTTGCCAGATCGCTTGCAGTGTTGCTAGCCTCATTACTTTTCTGCCACACCTCGTATGTCCATTATTATTCAGAAACGGCTATATGACAACCAAATGCACAATCAAGAAACTAACCGAAACACAACTTATTCACGTTTTAAGAATGATTGTAATAAACTATGTTTCTCATTGAAGGTGATCGCTGACTATCAGAATGTTAAATCAAGGCAAAAATAATATAAAATTCGAGACTATCAAACTTCTCTTATTATTAGGAAAGAATCTTTGTTTATTGAGAAAACTATTACTAGCTGCGAAAATATTATTTTCTGTATGTCTAATTCTGTTTAATGTAATTTATAATGAAAATTAATTTAAAAACATTTACTGCTTTTTGATTTTTAATTTTTTTTATTATGCGGTACTAAACTAAGGAAACTATCATTATTTGTCTATTGCTAGAAGAATGCCAACAGAATTATTAAGTATCAAAACTGGGATTAAAAGTTTAAGTTCCCTTTAAAAAAATGTAACTTGACCTTCAAGTAGCCTTCGAGGTGAAGGTTAAGGTCATGGTCAATGTTGTGTTAAAAGATATCCCACATAAGTTCTTCGCCTTTTTTCATTTCCATTACCAAAGGCAAAGGCTTCCCTTTGAAAAAATTAATTCAACCTTGAAATGACCATGAAGGTCACGTTTAAGGTCATAACTGTTGGGACGTAAAATTTTTTGCTTTTTCATTTTTCGGGGTCAAAAGTAAGGGTTTCCATTTAAAAAAACCAACTTGACCTTCAAATGACCTTGAAGGCCATATTTAAGGTCATGGTCAAGGTCATAGTTAGATGTCCCCTTCAAAATCGCACAACTTATGTCTCAACTTTTTTCTGAAAACCTTCAGTTCTAGAGATATATGCATCCATTTTTTAAAATGGGACACCCAAAATATTCAGGGTGTCTCATTTTAACTTAGATAGCTAATAACTCAAAAAATTGCAATGTAATAAAAAAATGTTTTAGACAAAAGTTATTGCATATTTAGGGGCTGACTCTTCTATGACCTTGAACATGTCCTTTACTTTTATTTTCAAGGTCATTTGAAGGTCAACTTTTGTTTTTGGAATTAAATCTCCTGTTTTCGACCTCGGATTCTGAAAGAGCGCAAATTTTTACGTCCAGATGAGCTTCTGCGTTAGGGGTCAAAGTAAACTCTACAAGTCATTTCGAGGACAAATTTCTGTTTAGAGCAATAAGCTGGTAAATCTGTGTTTTTAAAAACCATGCTTTGGATAAAAGTTATTGGGTATCGAAGTGCTGACCCTTCCATGACCTTGAACATATCGTTGACCTTTATTTTCAAGGTCATTTCAAGGTCAACTTTGTTTTTCGAATAAAGTCCCCTATTTTCGACCTCAAAAATCGAAAGAGCGTGAAGTTTTACGTCCGGCCAAGCTTCCGCGTTAGGGGATCACGTGAACTTTTTTCTGAGATTCACCATGACCTCTAACGTTAATGCTTCGCAGATCGATTTTAAATAAAGCAGCAGTCTCATATTCATGTACAGAAATCATAATAGATCGTTTCATATTTAAATTTCAATATGATACCAAAACAGTATTTTTTATTGTTTTATCGATTCACTGCCCAACAGTGAAAATGTTTTGGGCTTAAAAATAGCTGATTCTTATGTAATTGGATCTGCTTCATTTGAAAATCATCATAAAAATGGCCGATTAGCTCTTGATTTTGAGATACAGTGACATTTTGTACTCTCAAATATAGGGTTATCCATTTTCACCTTGGGAAAGTAAAGTTAAAAACACACAAGCCGTTAAGATTTGGATGATATTTTTATTTCATTTTAATTTTTGGACGATGACATTATATGTGAAACACAATATCATTCATCAAATGTCCTCCACGGGACCTTTCGCAGGACACGATCCTTTTCAGATAATTTTCAATTACTTTTTCGCATAATTCGGGTCGTAATTCGGCCATCACTTGTTGAATGTCGTTCCGGAAATGCTCCAAAGTTTGACGATTGTTCACATAAACCCGGTCTTTTGCGTAGCCCCACAAAAAGAAATCTAAAGGCGCAAATCGCATGATCTCGGTGGCCAAGCGACGTCGCCAAATCGCGAAATTGCGCGTCCAGGAAACTTTTTGCGCAATAGAGCTGAAACCGGCCGTGTTGTTGTGTGGCATGTGGCGCCATCTTGTTGAAACCACATATTGCTTAGATAGAGACCTTTAAGTTTAGGATAAAAAAAAGTCATTGATCATGGCGCCATAGCACTGAGAATTGACGGTAACGGCGACGCCATCGTCATTTTCGAAAAAATGGAGATTCACCATTTTAGTAAAACAATATAACATTTTTAACATGTTGTGCGACGGTAAAACGATCCATATTGTAAAATGTCGAATCTTCAACTAAACAAATACTAGTTTGGTTGACGTGTACATTTGACAGTTGTCCGATGGCAGGGCTGTACTTTCCCAACCTTGTAATGGATAACCCTGTATCAATTTGGGAATAATTAGCTTTTAATTGTTTTGTACACTTTATTTTTGGATTTAGATACATCCGCCAACTGTCAAAATTAAAACTTTGAAATTGCCATTGCAATTTTTATAATTCTGCTTTAGAATGTTTTTTGAGCACGAAATGGGATACATCTTTAGTGCTTCATAATAAATCATGAGACAGAACATCCTTCAACATATTATACTAAATTGTTTCTTAATGTATTTTTAAAGACGTTCGTTTCATGTAACCTTCCAACTACAACGTATCTCTTTTCCCTATCTCAACTACTTCTTAATGTGCTCAAACGAATTCCTTTCATTTAGCCTATAATGCATTTGTTTGTGAGTATTTATAATACACTCTTTATTTGATATTTTATTTGTCAATAAAAGTTGGATTTTTCTAAGAAAATAAAGACCTCAACGTTTAGCGTATCCTTAAGATAAAGATCCTTAACGCTTACCGTAAGGATTTTTTCTGCAATAAGCACAAACACTATAGATATCAGCGATTCTCACTTCAAGAGCTATCATTCCGTGTATCTTATATAGAAAGGAACAGTACGAGATACATACAAACATCTAAAAAGTAGGTAAACAAAGCCAATATTCTTGTTTTACAAGTTCATACTATTTTATTATTTCATTTCAGAAACGCGCCAATTTAAAATGAGCATACCACGAAAATGCCTGAATGATGCCAACAACTTTTGCTACATTTGTGGTGAAATAACGTTCTCCTCACAGAAACGTAGGATGACCCCTGTAGTAAAGACTGCATACGAGCATTATTTTCGCATGAAAATAGGAAACCAGGATAAGCCATGGGTTCCAGACATATGCTGCAACTTAGGTTCAGTATTATTATGAAAATGGCTTAATAAAAAAAGGTCAATGGCTTTTGCTGTGCCTATGGTTTAGCGCGAGCCTTCAAACCATACGGATGACTGTTATTTCTGCTTGACACCCCCTATACAGTCAGGGTTGTCAATGAAGAAAAAAAAAAAACAGTTCAATATCCAAATCTTGCATCCGCTATTCGACCTTTTCCACATTAGGAAAGTTTACCAGTTCCTGCTCCACCAAAAAATTATGAGTTGGAAGTCGAACATGAAGAAAGTGTGGAAGAAGGAGACATCGAGCCCTCAACATCTCGTGTCCCTGATTTTCAGGAAGAAGATGATCAACCGCATAGATTGAGCCAAGCGGAGTTGAGTGATCTCATCCGAGACCTTGACTTGTCGCAACAGAAGGCGGAGCTTCTAGCGTCAAGATTACAGCAATGGAAACTTCTTCGACATGATGTTCGAGTCTCCATGTACTGAAAACGGCAACGAGATCTTGTGCCTTTCTTTGAGGACAAAAATAACCTTGTTTTTTGCAGTAACATCAGTAGTTTGATAAGAAGTTTAAATTTGTAACATGACCCAAGTGAATGGCGATTGTTTATTGACTCATCGAAACTTAGTTTAAAAGCTGTATTGCTTCACAATGGCAATCAGCTTCCATCGATTCCTGTTGGTCATGCAGTTCACATGAAAGAAACTTATGCATATATGACAGCTCTTCTCGACTCAATCAAGTATGTCGAATACAAGTGGAAAATCTGCGGTGATCTGAAAGTAATCGCTGTTCTTTTGAGAATGCAATCAGGCTTCACATAACACTGCTGTTTCTTGTGTATGTGGGATAGTACATGGAAAGAAATTTTCAGTAAAAATTACCATTAAAATAACAGTAACCGTATGAAATCGAAAAATTCCTGATCTAATTACTTTATTTCTTATACTTATTCCCATTTTTGATGTAAAAAGTACGAAAAAATTCATTTACTTTTACTATAGCACAGCGATAAAAATTGCTGTACATTAAAAATTGATTAGATACATAAATGTTTTTTCCTAAATTAAGATTGAAAATTACAGAAAAAAAAAATATTTTTACTATAATTGTAACAAATTTTACCAGAGTCCTTAGTAATTAATAGTGAAAATATGGATATTTTCGGTATTATCCACAAGATTTGTGGCAGCGCTGCAATTCGACTTGTCAAAACACATAACCACATAACCCATCATAATAATAAATGTTAAGTAAATCCTAGTAAATGAAGAAGAAAAATTATTGTATCTATTTTAGCTAGAATCTATGTAAGTATTTTTATCTAACATTTTATTTTATTAATATTAATTTGTTTTGATTCAAGTTGGATTGTTATATTACAGAAATGTGATTTCTGAGTAAAAAAGTTGTAAAGAAAAGAAGAGACTATTAGTAGTTAAATTAATTTTTTAGCAAAAAATTAAAAAAAAATTATGTATTTATAAAAACACACATTTAATCGATTGAAAGCGATATATTGTAAAAAAATGGTCGTAAATGAATATAATATAAGTAATTAGTATATAAACACTTATGTATTTGTATTATTTTAGAAATAAAGATATTGTTAAAAATTTGTTTGCTAGAAATTTTGTTTTAATTAATTAATAAAAATTTAATATAATACATTTTTCGAATATATATATATATTGTGACAGGTGGCTTATCGAGATTAGGCCACCTGCCATGCAGTGCGAGATAGAGTTCGCGGCGCGACTATACGCGGCGCCATCGATCAAGCGATCGATGGCTTGACGCAAGAAAAGGCGCGAGAATCCGCGGCGTACCGAAACGCGGCGCTATCGATCAAGAATCGATAGCGCTACGTGGGAAAACTGATAGGCGAGAGGGGAAAGAGGAGCCCTCCCCTCAAGCCTTCTTCTCGTCCGAGCCGCTCTTCGTGCCGCACGCGTTTTAATTATTAGAGAATTTCTCCGATTTTTCGATAGCGATTTTTCCGCCGTTTCCGCAGCAGCGTAGCAGAGGACGAATTAGCTGAATTCTAGATAAAGTCAGTGGCCACTGGATAGTATTGTTAGTCCGCGAGAAATTGTATTCAGTCTTTTTCCTGACGCGTGCGCGATCGCGTCAGGCATATATATATCGATATAGGAGAGATACGCGCAAAACCGCGTAACATGAAACCGATTAGGCCGTGCGAATGCGAGTAAGGGGATCGATCTCTCCCTCTCGCACTATCATAAAATAGGCGTACGAGTAAGAGAAAGCCACTCTTACTCGTACAACCTGCGAGCACGCAGTTGAGCGAGAGGAACGAGCTCTCTCGCTCAACCATAGACTGCAGCGTCGAGTGAGAGAGAGAGAGAGAGAGAGACGCTCTCACTCGGGCAGTCACAGACTACGGCGGTATAAAGAGGGAACTGCTCTCTCTATATCCGACGGCTATAAACTACACGTGCGTGTGTAGCCGCGTGAAGCGAAGAGGGTGCGCACCTCGAGAATTAGTATTGCGCGTGAGGCAATACTAATTGCTCTTCGCGTAAACGGACCTCTCCGCAATAATTCGGGTACTTTGTATTACTTTTATTGCTTTATTCATTAAATAAGCATTAAGCACAGACCGGTGCCTTTCTTATTTTAATTCCCTACAGCTTCCCTATCCCGAATACCGCCGCCTCCACGTGTGCGCCAATCTAGCATTGGCACACAAACTGAGTAGCCGAGCCCGGTGGGAGCAACACCGGTAGCGGGGCCTTAGGCAAGGCCCCACACAAAAACAAGAACAAAAGCAGGACCAGAGGAAGGTCCTGCGTTGTTAGCGAGCGTAAACAAATATACCCAGTTACAATATATATATATACACGAGGGCAGTCCCAAAAGTACCCGACCCGACAAAGAAAACAGTAAAAAAATTGCGAAAATGTTTTTTATTTTTCAACATATTCTCGTTTCAGTTCGATACACTTTTCCCAACGATGTTCAATAGCTTCGATACCCGTTTTATAGTAGGAACCGTCAAGCTCCTCAAAATTCCTATTAACCACAGACTCTACCTCTTTATTGTTGGCAAATCTTTTGCCACCGAGCCATTTTTTCGAATTCGAAAAAAGAAAATAGTCCGAGGGAGCCAGATCTGGCGAATAGGGTGCGTGAGAAAGCAATTCGAACTTTAATTCATTGATTTTAGCCATCGCAATGACGCACGTGTGGACTGGTGCGTTGTCGTGATAAAACAACACTTTTTTTTTCGTCAGATGGGGCCGTTTTTTCTTGATTTCATCACTCAAACGCTGCAATAAGGCTGTATAATATGCGCCGTTGATTGTTTTTCCTTTTTCGAGATAATCAATAAATATTATTCCACGCACATCCCAGAAAACGGATGCCATGACCTTGCCAGCTGACTGAACTGTCTTTGCTTTCTTTGCAGCCGGTTCTCCCTTTTTAGTCCACTGCTTTGACTGCTCCTTGGTCTCAGGTGTAAAATGATGGACCCATGTTTCGTCCATGGTTATAAATCGACGCAAAAACTCGGCTTTATTGCTGCGAAACATTGTCAAACACTCGATGGAAACATCCTCACGTTGCTGTTTGTGCTCCATTGTGAGCAAACGCGGCACCCATCTTGCGCACAGCTTTCTCATGTCTAAATTTTTGGTCAAAATGCGATGCACAGCACTTCTTGAAATGCCTGCCATGTCTACTATCTCGCGCACTTATAGTCGACGGTCATTCAATACCATTTTGTGGATTTTCTTCACATTTTCAGACGTAGTGACCTCACTTGGTCGATCACTGCGGTGTTCATCTTGGCAGCTCGTACGACCTCGCTTAAACTCAGCTACCCAATATTTGACCGTTGTAAACGAAGGAGCAGACTTCCCCAGAGTAGAATCCAAATTGGCTTTGATATCGGTTGGACTTAGACCTTTCAAATGAAAGTATTGTATCACATAACGATGCTCGATTTTTTCCATATTTACAAATTCACTGAGTGCGTTCACTTTGGATGTCTGTAAAAAAAATAATAATAAACGTACCGTTATGAATTTTTCACATAAAGTTGTTGAAAGGTGGTATTGTTAATCGCAGTAATTGTTTTTTTAAAACTACCTGTATTCATAAGTCAGGTCGGGTACTTTTGGGACTACCCTCGTATATATATATATATATATATACAGCCTGTCCCTTTATCTAGTGAAAATATTCATAACGCCTGATGCAGGGACAAATTTTATAAATAAAAAACCTTCTTACATTAAAATCGGTAAATTAATTACTATTTAATTAACAATAGATTAACAGCTAATCAGATTTCTTCGCGATCAAGTAGGCAAGCCTTGAGAGAAAAAAAAAACAAAAAAAAAAAACAAAAATGGGCGGGGCTTTCGATTTTGAACCATACATCGATATGCGGCGATGTGTGCGTCGCACTGCTATGTTATTGTTTTTCCCCACACGCAAATTTTAATTCTGATCTTTTTTTGTCTTCTCATTCATCTTTTTATTCCTCTCATTCAGGTTATAGCACTGACGATTTGGGTTGTAATCCCCAGTTCCGATTTTTTTTTTTTTTTTCTTTAGCTTCTGCAAGTCTTTGTAAAATTCAAAAAATAATATTAAAGTTTTTCTAGATTAAGTTTTCATTCGTTTGCAAGCATCTTTTAATATGAGTTCAAGAAAATCATGAATTACTTATTATATTTCTTGATTATAGTCAGTTGTTTGATAAATACAATAAAATTTTCATAAAGTAAGATATTAAAATAATTAAAATTTTGTTTTTGCACGAGATTTTAAGCTGTATAACATTATTAGTTACACCAAAAAAAAAATGCCATTAAAAAAAATATTTAAAAAGAATTCATCGATGTTACAAATTGAAAAACGACCTTGAATCTATACATTCGAGTCTTTCACACTTAGTTACCTCATATTGCATTTTTATGCATTTAACGTAAAAATAATAAGACGCAGCATTTTTTTAATAATTTTTGTTTTATGAATAAATGGACATGACAATAAAAGATTAAGTTCAATCAAATATAGGGTGGAAAAATCATAGTTAATTAATAATCTTAAACATCAAGTATGGAAAAAATTAAAAAACTTTTAGATATATTGGCTTTCATCGAAATACCTAAAAAAGACTTACAGAAGCTACAAAAAAAAAACAAAAAACAAAAAAAAAATCGGAACGGGGGATTAGAACCCAAACCGTCAGTGCTATAGCCTGAATGAGAGGAATAAGAAGATGAATGAGAAGACAAAAAAAGATCAGAATTAAAATTTGCGTATGGGGAGAAACAATAACATAGAAGCGCGACGCACACATCGCCGCATATCGATGTATAGTTCAAAATCGAAAGCCCCGCCCATTTTTGTTTTTTTTTTTTTGGTTTTTTTTTCTCTCAAGGCCCGTCTACTTGATCGCGAAGAAATCTGATTGGCTGTTAATCTATTGTTAATTAAATAGTAATTAATTCACCGATTTTAATGTAAGAAGGTTTTTTATTTACAAAATTTGTTCCTGCATCAGGCGTTATGAATATTTTTACTAGATAGAGAGACAGGCTGTATATATATATATATATATATATATATATATATATATATATATATATATATATATATATATATATACTTTTAAATATTATATACATCAAATTTAATTTTTACAGTAGTCTACAGTAAAAATGTATGTTTATTTATTTTACCGTAAACTCTGGTAAAATATGATAGTATAAACTTGAAAAATTATTGTTGTTATCTACAAATGATAAAGTGATTTTATGATGTCCCACGATTACTGGAGACTACAGTAATTTTTTCATAGAATTGAATCGTAATATTTACTGAAAATTTCTTTTCGTGTAGGGATAAGAAATCTCATTACGTTTGAGCAGATTGGCCTGCAAAAGACCTTAACCTTAGTGAAAAAAATGTCGTTGCCAAGCCTCTCGTGGATCGAAACGATAACCTTCTTTCACCTCTACATATCAAGCTAGATTTAATAAAGAATTTCGCCAAAGGAATGAACCAAGAAGGTCAGGCTTCTAAATATTTGAAAGGGAAATTTCCGAGATTAAGTTCCGAGCCAAAGTCAAAGAAGGTATATTTGTTGGGCCACAAATACGCCAACTTGTAAATGACTCTGCATTTGATCTGGTTTTGGAAGGAAAAGAAAAGGAAGCTTGGGAAGCTCTCAAGGCAGTTATGCATGGATTTTTAGGGATAAAAAGAGATGATAACTGCGCTTAGCTAGTAGAAGTGCTTTTGGAAAAATATCATCAACTTAGATGCAACATATAGTGGTCATACTGCTATAGTGGTCATATAATTTTCCGATAACATTTTTATAGTACGATTTCTCTTTGGCTTTAAAATAGGCCTCACTTTTGGCGATTACCTCTTCATTAATACTAAATTTTTTTCCAGCGAGCATTTGAAGTCTGCAAATAGGAAAAAGTCACTAGGGGCAAGATCTGGAGAATGTGGTGGATGGTGAAGTAATTTTTAGCCTAATCCATGCAATTTTGCCATTGTTTTCATTGATTTGTGACACGGTGCATTATCTTGATGAAACAGCACTTTTTTCTTCGTCAAATGGGGTCACTTTTTCGTGATTTCATCCTTTAAACGCTCCAACATTGCTATGTAATAATCGCTGCTAATGGTTTGGCCCTTTTCGAGGTGATCGATGAATATTATACCATGTGCATACCATCCAAGAATACCGATGTCATAACCTTGACAGCATACTGTTACGTCCTTCCACGCTTTGGATTCGATTCATCGCGTGCAGTCCACTCGGCTGACTGTCGATTGGACTCTAGAGTGTAGTGATGGAGCCATGTTTTATCCATTGACACATATTATCTGAAAATTCGTCTTTATTACGGTTGAATATCGCTGAACATTGCTCCGAATCACCAACACGTTGTTCCTTTTAATCGATTGTGAGCTCGCACGGCAACCACTTTGCGTGCAGCTTTCGCATGTCCAAATATTCATGCACGATATGACTAACACGTTCCTTTGTTATCTTTAGAGTCTTAGCTATCTCGATCAAGTTCATTTTACAATCATTCAAAATTATTTTGTAAACTTTTTAGATGTTACCGTCGATAACAGCCTCTTTCAGACGTCCACTGCGTTCATCGTCTTCGGCGCTCATTTCGCCTCGTTTAAATTTAGCAAACCACATCTCAACGGTTGATTTCCCTGGTGCGGAGTCCGGATTATGTTTATCAAGCCAATCCTTGACTTCAACAGTATTTTTTTTTTTCACCAAAAAGCAATGCTTCATCACAACACGAAATTCTATATTATCCATTTTTTCACAATAACAAAAGTTGCTTCACTCTCAATGCTATATCTCACAAACCAATTGTCCGAAAGCTGTCAAGTTTATACACGTATCGTTTAAAGGTTGATACTAACTAAAAATCACTTTGATTTAATTGTAGTAACGCCATCTATGTGTCAGCCTACAAACTTCTCAACCGATCTGTTAATTTTTGAACACTGTTGAAAAATGATCGCTTGAGTGTTAATTTTCAATAGTTATTTATTAATACCAGGCCGTTCAATAAGTTTTGCGGTTCGATAAGAGTGGGTGTTGCTACTAGCGTAAATTTTTTTGTTATTAGGTGTACAACTTTGCTTCCGCCGTTTTTTTCCGAAATTCGAGGCTTTATTGTAAAAAACTGGTTATACATTTATGATTCAGAGTATTGTCCATCGCTGGCCACTACTTTCTCCCATCTTTCGGGCAGCATACGAATCCCGCGTTAAAAAAACTAGTCATCTTTTGAATCGATCCACGAATCGATCCAATTTTTTACTTTTTCATGAAACCGGAAGTGCTGGTCAGCCAGGCCGTGTGCCATTGATCGAAACAAGTGATAGTCCGAGGGAGCAACGTCTGGAGAATATGGCGGGTGGGGTAGGACTTCCCATTTCAAAGTTTCCAAGTATGTCTTGACCACTTTCGCAACATGAGGTCGAGCATTGTCATGCTGTAAAATCACTTTATCATGTCTCTTGTTGTATTGCGGCCGTTTGTCTTTCAATGCTCGGCTCAAACGCATTAATTGCGTTCGATAACGATCGCCTGTGATTGTTTTAGTCGGTTTTAACAACTCATAATACACTACGCCGAGCTGGTCCCACCAAATACTGATCATGACCTTAGAACCGTAAATATTTGGTTTGGCCGTCGACGTGGAAGCATGGCCGGGATATCCCCATGATTTTCTGCGCTTGGGATTATCGTAGTTAACCCATTTTTCGTCCCCAGTCACAATGCGATGCAGAAATCCCTTCCGTCTTTGCCTTACAAGCAGCTGTTCATAAACACACAAACGTCGTTCAACATCTCTCGGCTTCAACTCGTACGGCACCCAATTTCCTTGTTTCTGAATCATTCCAATGACTCTCAGGCGTTATGAAATGGCTTGTTGCGTCACTCCTAATGATCCTGCCAATTCTTGTTGCGTTTGACACGAGTCTTGATCAAGTAATGCCTCCAATTCTGCATCTTCGAAAACCTTCTTTCTTCCACCGCCATGCTGGTCTTCGACGTTAAAATCGCCGTTCTTGAAGCGTTAAACCACTTTTGGCACGTTCTTTCACTAATAGCGGCCTCACCATAGGTATTTGAGAGCATTCGATGAGCCTCAGTCGCAGATTTCTATGAGAATTTGGCTCGTAAGCTGACATGTTTAATCGAGAATAACTTTATGATGCAGACACAAATCAACTAATATTTCGATGGCGTTATGTTTACAAATACCTTAGCTTATTGTATGACATCTATGATCTATTTATTTCAACTACCACTTAACGCTACAGTCATCTATTGCAAAACGACGAAAGCAAAGTTGTACACCCAATATATTGGTACACTCTTTATATGAACGTATGTAAAGTTTCATTTCAATCTGTTAATTCATTCTTTGTTTACAAGCCATTTAGTATCGACGTGTCACAGTATTTTTTTACAATGGAAAAAATCAAGTATCGTGCAGTGATTGAATTTTTATTTTTGGAAGGTTTAAAAGCAAAGGAAATTTATGAACAAATGTTAAAAGTACATAAGGACTCTTTGTCTTTAATTAGTACAGTAGAAAGATGGGTTGCTGAATTTAAACGTGGTCGTACAAGCCTTGAAGACGATCCACGTCAAGGACGTCCAAAAACGGCAACAACACCAGAAATCGTAGAAAAAATACAGGATATCCTATTGGAAAATCGTCGAGTGATTAAAAGAGATTTAGAAGAAGCCCTAGGCATCTCATTGGGCATTGTAAGCAATATTTTGACAGAAGTATTGGGTTTCAGAAAGCTGTGTGCACAATGGGTGCCGCATTTGCTAACAATGGAACAAAAACACATTCAAATGCGACTTTCTTAGCAACATTTAGAACGTTCTCGAAAGAATAAAGTGGATTTTGTGCGTCGATTCATCACTATGGATGAGACTTGGGTCTATCATCATGATCCTGAATCAAAACAAGAGGCTAAAGAGTGGTGTGAACCTGGTTCTTTGGCTACGCAACGAGTTCGTGTCCAGAAATCGGCCAAGAAGGTGTTAGCATCAGTTTTTTGGGATGCAAAAAGAATTTTGTTTGTGGATTACTTGCAAACTAGTAAAACAATAAATTCTGAATATTATTGTAACCTTTTAGACCAGCTGAAGGAAAAAATTCGTGAAAAAAGACCTGGTTTGCAGAAGAAAAAATCCTTTTTATTCAGGACAATGCACCGTGTCACAAGAGCATTTTGATAATTGCTAAAATCCATAAATTGAAGTTTGAATTGTTGGAGCATCCACCGTATTGACCAGATTTGGCCCCTAGCGACTTCCATCTGTTTCCAGACCTAAAAAAATTCATGCATGGAAAGCGTTTTTCATCAAATGATAAGATCATAACAGATGTGGAAAGCGTATTTTGCAGCCCTTCTAGATTCTTACTTCAGGGATGGAATTCATAAATTGAAATCTCGTTGGAACAAGTGTATTGATATTCAGGGAAACTATACTAAATAATAAAGTGTATTTCAAAACATAAAATTGTGTTTTTCTTATTGAACCACAAAACTTATTGAACAGCCTGGTATAGTGTGTTTTTATAAACGTATCATAATAACCATATATTTTCTATAAATGCATAGAATTTTTGTCTTAAATAGATTTGCAATAATTTATAATAATTTTTTCATTGTAACTTTATATATCATAATATGATTTTTATGAATTATACTACTATATAAAATGCATGAAGTTATTATAAGATAGGCTACAAATCTTAAATTAGTTATTTGGTTATGCTAAGCTTCAAAAACTCAATTGTTATAATTTCAAATAAGATTCATTCAACTCAATGATGTTAATGATATTGTACGTATTATTATGTTTTATAATGATACATTGTGAAGTTTTAAATTCAAGTATTTTTATATGAACTACAAATTGTCAAAACTATGAATCATTTTGATGTAGCGACATAATAAATAGGTGCTTAATTTGAATTTTAGTTTCTATTGATTTTTTACGTAAATTTCTATCTCTTTTAAGAAACCTTTCACTTCAAGAGCAACATAATGTATTAGTTACGCTCTGTAGGCTCTACAAAAGTAGTGAAATTTCTTAAAAAAACCTTTTATGAAAGGTAGAATGGTGGCAGATAGCAGTTGTTTTACATCCCATTTCAAAAACTTTATTTATAAATTTTTCAAACTTATAATTTGTAGATAAAAAACTTGAATATATTTAGTTGTACCATATTTTTAAAATTTCTTCTTATTTTTTGCGCATTTGCATTATTGGGTGTACAACTTTGCATCCGCCGTTTTGCAATAGATGGCTGTAGCGGTAAGTGATAGTTGAAATAAATAGATCATAGATGTCATACAATAAGCTTAGGTATTTGTAAACATAACGCCATCGAAATATTAGTCGATTTGTGTCTGCATCATAAAGTTATTCTCGATTAAACATGTCAGCTTACGAGCCGAATTCTCGTCATTTGCGGGAGGTTTTAATTTTCTGCTTTAATATGAAGAAATCTGCGACTGAGGCTCATTGAATGCTCTCAAATACTCATGGTGAGGCCGCTAATAGTGAAAGAACGTGCCGAGAGTGGTTTCAACGCTTCAAGAACGGCGATTTTAACGTCGAAGACCAGCATGGCGGTGGAAGACAGAAGGTTTTCGAAGATGCAGAATTGGAGGCATTACTTGATCAAGACTCGTGTCAAACGCAACAAGAATTGGCAGGATCATTGGGAGTGACGCAACAAGCCATTTCATAACGCCTGAGAGTCATGGGAATGATTCAGAAACAAGGAAATTGGGTGCCGTACGAGTTGAAGCCGAGAGATGTTGAACGACGTTTGTGTGTTTATGAACAGCTGCTTGTAAGGCAAAGACGGAAGGGATTTCTGCATCGCATTGTGACTGGGGACGAAAAATGGGTTAACTACGATAATCCCAAGCGCAGAAAATCATGGGGATATCCCGGCCATGCTTCCACGTCGACGGCCAAACCAAATATTTACGGTTCTAAGGTCATGATCAGTATTTGGTGGGACCAGCTCGGCGTAGTGTATTATGAGTTGTTAAAACCGACTAAAACAATCACAGGCGATCGTTATCGAACGCAATTAATGCGTTTGAGCCGAGCATTGAAAGACAAACGGCCGCAATACAACGAGAGACATGATAAAGTGATTTTACAGCATGACAATGCTCGACCTCATGTTGCGAAAGTGGTCAAGACATACTTGGAAACTTCGAAATGGGAAGTCCTACCCCACCCGCCATATTCTCCAGACGTTGCTCCCTCGGACTATCACTTGTTTCGATCAATGGCACACGGCCTGGCTGACCAGCACTTCCGGTTTCATGAAAAAGTAAAAAATTGGATCGATTCGTGGATCGATTCAAAAGATGACCAGTTTTTTCAACGCGGGATTCGTATGCTGCCCGAAAGATGGGAGAAAGTAGTGGCCACCGATGGACAATACTTTGAATCATGAATGTATAACCAGTTTTTTACAATAAAGCCTCGAATTTCGGAAGAAAAACGGCGGAAGCAAAGTTGTACACCCAATATATATTACAGTTTAAAATCACTATTTTTACATTTTTCAAATATATAATTTGTAGATAAAAACTTTGCAGAATATTAGTGTCGCAATATTTTTCAAATAACTTCTTACTTTTTGCATATTCGTGTTATAACATTTTCCATGAATTAATTGTATAATTACAAAATTAATCTCGTAATATTTTTTGTAATAAGTAGATTTCATAAAAAATGTGCTAATAATAGTTATTCTTTTAACAAATTTGTACATTATCTCGGGCCATTTGGATTTATAAAAACTTCACAGGAATGATGCAGAAGCATTGACATTGAGTGCATATAAATTGAAACCGAGAGGCGTCAAACGGCGTTTTCTCACGTTTGAACCATTGCTTCAGTGGCAAATAAGAAAAGGTTTTGCACTGTATCGTGACTAGCGGTGAAAAGTGAATACATTACGATAATCGAAAGCGTAGAAAATCGTAGGGTTAGCCCGGCCATGAATCAACATCAACTGAAAAACCAAATATCCATAGTTCGAAGCTTCTTCTCTGCATTTGGTGGAATCAGCAAGGTGTCATTTATTATTAGCTGGTCAAACCGAATGAAACTGTTACGCGAGGTCGCTATCGACTTCAATTAACGCGTCTGAGCCGAGCCCTAAAATAAAAACGGCCGATATACGAGCAGAGACACGACAAAGTGATTTTGTTGCATGACAACGCTCGGCTTTATGTTGTACAACCAGTGAAATTCTACCTAGAAACGCTTCATTAGAAAATTCTACCCCACCCGTCGTATTCACCTGATATAGCCCCTTCTAATTTTCACCTATTCCGTTCGATGGCACATAGTCTGGCTGAGCAGCGCTTCCATTCTTATGAAGATACTAAAGAGTGGATCGATTTTTCAATAGCCACAAAAGACATGCCAGGTGTACAAGTATGAAATGCGGATTTAAGACAACAGATGGTGTACCAATGCAGTTTAAGCTATTACGATTTAACACTGCGCCATTTTGTTGCGTCATCAACAAGTTCAGACGCGCATTAGTGATAGATTGAAAAAGTGTGGGCATCGTGTTGTATTGTTGTGTTTAATAACACATCGTTCAATAAGTCCCGAGACTAACAACAAAAACATTTTTTTTCAAAAATCATGTTTATTCATCAATATAATCTCCTTTTAGAGTGATACAATCTTTCTAACGCCTTTCCAACATTTCTATACCATGTTTATAGAAGGATTTATCCTGTGCTTCAAAATAGGCTTTAGTTTCGGCAATGACCTCCTCATTCGAGCCAAACTTTTTTCCCTGGAGCATTTTTTTGAGATCAGCAAAGAGCCAGTAGTCGCTGGGGGCTAAATCTGGCGAATACGGGGGGTAAGGAAGTAAATTAAAGCCCAATTCGTTCAATTTTGCCATTGTTTTCATAGACTTGTGGCATGGTGCATTGTCTTGGTGAAAAAGGATTTTTTGCTTCTTCATGTACGGTCGTTTTGCTGCGATCTCCTCCTTCAAACGTACCAACAAGTCAATATAATAATCACTATTGATCGATTTACCTTTTTCCAGGTAGTCAATGAAAATCACGCCATGTGTATCGCAAAAAAGAGACGCCATGACTTTGCCAGCAGACTGCTGCGTTGTTAGACGCTTTGGGCGGTTTTCGCCAGCCATGCGCCACTCAGATGATTGCTGATTCGACTCCGGAGTTAAATGATGTATCCATGTTTCATCCATGGTTAGGTATCGATGCAGGGAATCCTTTCTATTGCGAGTAAATGGCGATAAACAGCTCTCTGAATCGTTGACTCATTGCTGTTTTTGTTCCACTGAAAGCAATCGCGGCACCCACTTGGAAAAAACCTTTTTCATGCTCAATTTTTCATAAAGGATTGTAAATACGCTTTCAGATGATATCTGTGTCATTTCTGCAATCTCACGGACCTTCACTTTGCGATTTTTCATTACAATTTTTGACACTTTACTCACATTTTCCTGTGTAACGGCTTCCAATGGCCTACCCGAACGTTCCGCATCGTTTGTGTCCGTACGACCACGTTTAAACTCAGCATACCAACGACAAATCGTTGGTTTGGATGGAGAGGAGTCCGGGTAATGTTTTTCAAGCCATTGCTGGGCTTCTACGGTGTTTTTACCCGTTGAAAAACAATGTTTTAACAACACGCGAAACTCACTTTTTTCCATTTTTCAAACAAATTACAAAGTGACTTTACTCTAACCTCGATGACTCTGCTGTCTGTGATCCGATCGACGTGAAATTTTTATACGTTTCATGCAAAGGTTTGCACTCTATGGAAACGTGGCCAGTTTGGTACTACTAGCACTATCTCTGGGTTAGTCTCGGTACTTATTGAACGATGTGTTATGTCAAAATTTATACCGAACAAAGAGCATTCGCGGACAGCATTGATTTTTTGTTTTCATTTGAAGAAAACTGCTGCTGAATTCTTTCGGTTACTACGAGAATCTTATGGTGAACATGCTCCATTGCAAGATACGTGTGAACGATGGTTTCAGCGTTTCAAAAAAGGTGACTTTGACTTTGCAGACAAGGAACATGGAAAACTGCCAAAAAAATTTGAAGATATGGGTTTGCAAGCATTGTTGGACGAAGATGATTCGCAAACACAAAAACAACTTGCACATCAATTAGGAGTTTCCCAACAAACTGTTTTCAATCGCCTACGAGCAATGGGGAAAATTCAGAAGAGCGGTAGATAAGTACCACATAAGTTGAATGACACAGAACTGGAAAATCGCAAAATCACACGTGAAATTTTGTTCGCTCGGTACACAAGGAAGTCGTTTTCGCATCGAAAAGTAACAGGGGATGAAAAGTGGATTTATTTTGAAAATCCCAAACGCAAGAAATAATGGGTAGACCCAGGAGCACCATCCACATCGACCGCAAGACAAAATCGTTTTGGCAGAAAGACGATGCTCTGTGTTTGGTGGGACCAGAGGGGCGTGGTCTTCTATGAGCTATTGAAACCTGGGAAAACGGTTAATACTACACGTTACCAACAACAGTTAACCGATTTAAACCGTTTGCTGCTTGAAAAAAGGCCAGAATACCGAAAGAGGCAACACAAAGTAATTTTTCTCCATGACAATGCTTCATCACATACGGCAAAACCGGTTCGCGACACATTGGAAGCACTCAACTGGGAGGTTCTGCCTCATGCGATTTACTCACCAGATTTGGCTCCTTCTGATTACCACTTGTTTGCATTGATGGGTTATGCACTTACTGAGCAGCGCTTTGATTCCTATCAAGATTTCAAAAAATGGCTCGATGAATGGTTCGCGGCAAAAAGGGAAGATTTCTACTAGCGTGGTGTTCACAAATTACCCAAAAGATGGGAAAAATGTATAAAAAGCGATAAAGCATACTTTGAATAAAGCACTTTTTATTATTCTACCGAATTTGACGTGTTATTGTTTCTTTTAAAATCCGCATTTCATACTTGTACACCTAGTATTGTGATATTTCTCAGGAACAAGATTTGAAACTTCAAAGGGTCATCATGGTTTAACTAGGCGTAAGCACATCTCGTATAGAATCTCCCTTACTTGGCTAACCACTGGAGCACGAAGACAATATTTTACAGCTTCTGCTCTCTTGTTAATGTTCAAGGAATCGGCTCCTTCTTATCTCGTTAAGAACTATCAGTGGACCCAGATAGGGAGGTCTACTCGGGGGGATGTGAGACCGTTGACCATTCTTCCCTAGGCTACAGTGTTCTGTGAGAAATCCTTTACTGTTTCCTCCTCTCGACTCTGGAATAGTCTCTCTTATACCTTATATTCTATCTCTTCCTACTGTATCTTAAAATCTTCTGTTCTCACATTTCTTCTTTCTCTTAGAAGAGAGCATCTACCGGTACTTCAGGCCAGATTGTTATTACTTACTTTCTAGTTTGAGCTTTATTGTATTTGTACTCGTATTTGCTAGTTTATAGTTCAGTTTTTAGTTTTTAGTTATAAAGTTATTGCTATTCTGTTTATTACGTACAATATAATGTATATAAATAAATAATTCTCTCTCTCTCTCTCTCTCTCTCAGCCATTTCTCAACGTACGATCGCCGGGTAAATGGCGTATAGCGCCATTTGAGTGCGCGTATATACGATATGAGAAATTCAAAATTAGCGCCGCCTCGACAGGGAGCAACACTTATGGAACGGAAGTTTGGAAAACTATAAAGATCAAAAATCAATTAATACTCAAATTAAATGAGATATATAAAGCATCGATAGAAAAATAGGAGTGGCGAAGATATAAGATACTAAAATGTATCAAAAAGAAAATTACGACATATCGACTTTCTTCTTCTTGATAAATTAAATTTTGATAACAGAATCGGATATTTTAAAAAGTCAGTCACCGTTTAGCCACCAAGCAGGAAACATCGCCAACCACATTATTAACCCTAAGAGCTCATTCAACATTCAAATTGCACGAAACGAACATTGCCAAGAAAATAAAGTCAGGAGGGACGATCAGGAGACGAATCGTGTGCATCGTAGTCAATTAAAAGGAGAATAGTTAGATCGGTGTGTTTGAAATAAAACCAACTTGTCTTTATCTTTTCTCTCTCTACATATTCGTTAGTTCGGGTAGTAATGTTAGAATTCGTTCGATAAACTATTTTTTTTTGTTTAATTATTTTCTGCATGTTTTGGGGACAGGAAAGAAATGCGGAGTGTGAGTATATAAGTTGGATCAATAAATTTGAGATTTAAATTCATAAATGTATATTTTAGAGTTAAAGTGGCCAGCGGATAAAATAGAACTTCTTATTCGAATTCATTTATTTATTTTAATAATTTTTATTTAATTGTTTGATGCAGCTATCCCCCCCCCGCCTTTTCTTTTCGTCGAACGATCGTGGACCCGCGCAGTCATTTTCCGTGGAACTATGTGAGTTTACTGCAATAGAATTAAACCAAATAAATTTGGGAACTTGCCTGGCGCTCGACAAATAATCCAGAATTTTTTACTGTTTTTTTTTTTGTGATAGTAATAAATGTAGAAAAACAAATTATGTCATAAAATTAACTAAGGCGCCTTAATTTTTTTGCACGTTCGGGTATAAAGTCAAAATACGAAAAAAGATATCTTCGATGTTTGAATATATGATATCGCGGTCGAGAATCAACGAATAATTATGAATTTCAGCAAAAACAAAGATGATTACATGTGACGAATTTCACATCTCGCACTTTTTCAACAAAAGCTACGATAAAATTGTAATTAATTAAAAAATAAGAGTACTCGCGTTCCTTTCCTGCGATGCAAGCGTCATTCAATCAAATATATCTTGGCGAAATATTGTCAATATTATCTAACACATTCATTGTGGTACGTAAAAGATGGCAAATTCCCTGGAAAAAATTTCACACATCGTATTTTCTTCATTTGAGCACTGAAAAAAAAGTTATCGTTGAAAATCTAAGAGAGCTTAATAAAAAGGGTCAACATCTCCGACTACTCGAAAGGCAATATCTAGGTGAAAAATTAAGTTTTAGAGTTATTTTGGTATCAATAAATCATTTGGGATGCTAGTGACATCGTTTTATTAATTATTTGTACATACATTAATGAAATGATTATGCCAATATTTTAAGCAATGTCAGATAAAAATGACATCTACTTGTAGACTTCTTGGCTTGAAAATTGGATTTAATCTGGTTCCAGAATTCCTAAAAAAATAATTGACATGGGTAGGTGTTCAAGAATGTGAGATGTATCTTAAAATTTACTGTTCGACTTATTGCGCGCCAAAATGTTCAGGCTTACACTTGTAAACACATTCAAGTACTTATTAACTCGTATTTACTTTGTTTGTATTTAGAGCGTAATAAGCATAATTGTAACAGCGTCGTCTCGCTTCAAGGCGAAAGTTAAATATAACGAGTGCGACACTCTCGCGACATTCGTCAACGAAAGCACACGCATTAATCGCGATACCTTATACGTGTACACATTCTTCTAAGTTTAAAGTTAATAAAGTGTATCTCCTTTGTACTGTTATACATAAAATATAGAAAAAAAAAAAGAAAACTTTATTTTATTTCAATTTCTGAAAAAAGATTGGCACAGGCCTCAAGTGCATACCAGCGAATTCTTTCAAGCTTCATTCCATTACATGGTCCTTCGAGCCGGATCTGTGTCATTTTCACAAAGTAATTTATTCAAGTTTATCAGTTTTGATAATTTTCAAGTTGGTGCACAGTATATTGGCTAGTGCGTGTTCGCGAGATTAAAACTTTCAAGTTTGTTCCAAAGCCATTCAGCATTACATTTGCAAGGTTCAATTGAAACTAACCGGAAAATTCAAGATTGAAAAGGTTCAAGTTCAAAGCCATTATAAATTTTCAAGTTAGAGCATCAAGTTTGCTTCAAGCTAAATTCGAACTTCCAAAATGGCTAAGCAGATAGAAGATTTTACTACCGAAGTAGAAAAAGCAGTAGTAGTATTCGAAACAAATCTTCGATATATAAAAAATTCGATTGTCAATTTTAACAAGCTTGGAGTTGACAAACGAACAGCGGCTGTTACACAAGGACGATTTGCCTTGTTGGAAAAATATTGGGAAAAGTGCCAAACGAGTGCCACGTTCATCAACTCTTTCGCTACTCAAGAGCAAGCAGAGATTCCATTTTTTCAAAGAAAATCAACTGGATGTCGTCGAGGAATTATACATGGCAGCATACGACTTCTTTCAAACTCTGCTCATCTCTACTAACGAGACTCCTCCATCACCAGCTGCAAGGACTACAAGAGAAATTCAACTGCCGAAAATCAACTTGCCTTCATTTTCTGGTAAAATTATTGAATGGTTAACTTTTTGCGATTTATTTTTAGCGCTTGTAAAAAATCAAAATAATTTATCGAATGTCGAAAAATTACAATACTTGTTAACAGCGGTGACTGGGGAGGCTTCTAAGCTTATTTCCCATCTTTCTTTAACGAACGATAACTTCGAGGTCGCGTGGAAGTCACTTTCAGACTGTTATGAGAATGAACGCGTAATAATCGACGCATATTTAAAGGGCGTTTTCTCTATTCCAACAGTTTCATCGAATGTTTTATACGGGTTAAAACAATTACGCGCTGATTCTTCGGAAGCAATTAATGCATTACGTGCCTTAAAATGTCCGGTAGATCATTGGAATATAATTTTGGTTTACGTGTTAGTTCAAAAATTGGATAAAACCTCGCGACAAGAATGGGAAATTCGCTTAGATTCCGAAAAGGAATACCCGAAACTCGAAAAATTGTATGCCTTTCTCGACACCCGAATCAGATCATTAGAAGCGGTCTCCAACTTTGGAGATAATTCAAAATCAACAAACGTAAATATTTCAGAAAAGACGTCTGGAACAAATAAAAATAATTTCAACGAAGGAAATAATTCTAAAGTTATCCGTTCTCATCATTCTACTACTACGAATGCGTGCGTTTTTTGCTCCGACTCACATAGATTAATGCATTGTCAAAAATTTTTAATGTTAAGCGTTCCGCATCGATTGGAATTTGTACAAAAAAATAATTTGTGTCGAAATTGTTGAAGTAAAGGTCATCACGTTACAAATTGTAACAGTCCATTTTTATGTTAAAAATGTAAACGACAACATCATACTTTATTACATGACTATTCAAAAGCGCAAGTAACAACTACTACTAGTACAAATTCTACCACATGCGAAAACACACCTTCTGTACACGCACACGTAAATACGGGAGTTAAGCCTGTTCTTCGCGCAACAGCACGCGTTATTATCCAAGCTACTAACGGTCGGTTTGTTTACGCGCGAGCTCTCATCGACCAAGGCTCCGATGCGACATTTGTTTCTACACGTATCGCTCAACTGTTGCGAGCACGCTTAATACAAACAGGAGTAAAGGTATCGGGGATAGGCGAAGGTCGTGCGCATTATATTCGAAATTCTATTTTAATTTCAATACGAGCGACTAATGAAAATAATACAATTCCTACCACAACAGCGTTAGTCGTACCCAAAATTACTCCGTACGTTCCTCCTTCGTTCAATTTAAATGATTATACGTTCTTTTCGAATTTAAATCTCGCCGATTCAAATTTAAATTCCAACGAGGATATAGAGCTACTTATCGGAGCAGATTTATACGGTTCAATTATGCTCGGCGGGTTCATAAAACATAAAAACTATTCGCTGATCGCGCAAGAGACTATTTTCGGTTGGATTCTTTCCGGTCCTATTTCAAAAGAAGAAAAACTCAAAACACTTCATGTTCATCATGCTACTTCTAGCAACCTTGATGTCGAACTTTGTCGATTTTGGGAACTAGAAGAAATTCCTACAAAGGTTATGCTTTCCGAAGAAAATGCTCGTTGCGAGTCGCATTTCATTGAGACGCATACGCGCGATACTACAGGACGGTACGTCGTTCGTCTTCCTTTCAAGTCAGATTCTCCTATAAATATTGGCGACTCTCACGCTGTTGCTATGCGCTCGTTTACGCATCTCGAACGACGCTTAGCAAAATTCCAAGATGTATCAAAACAATACATCGACTTTCTGACCGAATACGAAGCCCGTGGACACATGAAAAAGATCGACCACGATCGAAAATTCTTACAGCCGACGTATTTACCTTATCACCCAGTTATTCGCGAAGAAACTACAACTACTAAATTACGCATCGTGTTCAATGCTTCAGCAAACACTTCAAATGGTTCGTCCTTGAATGATCATTTAATGATCGATCCGAAATTACAAGCCTAACTTCCAGCAATAATATTAAATTGGCGTTTATATAAGTACGTCTTCACTGCTGATATTCAGCACATGTTTCGCCAAAATTTAGTTCATGCAGATGATCGCCAATATCAATTAATACTATGGCGTTCCAATCTAAGCGAAAGTATTAACATATATACACTAAATACCGTCACGTATGGTACTGCATGCGCTCCGTACCTCGCTCAACGTGTACTTAAACAGCTTTCTATTGATGAGAGTTCGACTTTTCCCCTTGCAAAAAAGATTTTGCAAAATGAAATTTATGTCGATGACGTTCTTTCGGGCAGTGAAGATAAAATCACAGCACTTCAAAAAAGAGACAAGTTAATTCAATGTTTACACAGCGCCGGGATTAACATTCGCAAATGGGCGAGCAACGACCCTGAAATTTTAAGAGGCATCGACACTTCAAATCACGGCTTAGCTGGTACAAAGCCTTTTCAAGAAGGTGAACAGTTGAGAATTCTTGTTATTCGCTGGACGCCTCGCGATGATACTTTTTCATTTCAAATTAACTTTAATCCAGAACTTAAAGATATTTCAAAACGAAAAATTCTTTCGACCATCGCAAAAATTTTCGATCCGCTAGGCTGGCTTTCTCCGGTTACGGTATCACTCAAAATTTTATTGCAAAATTTATGGAAATGTTCCTATAATTGGGACGATTCTCTCCCTTCCGAAATAACAAACGAATGGACTAAATTTTTCCAACAGCTGTCAGAAATTAAATCGATACAAATTCCACGATAGTTAGGCTTTGAAAGCAGCATTCAAAGCGTAACTATACACGGCTTTTGTGACGCATCGTCCAAAGCATACGCAGCTGTTGTATATTCAAAACTAATTACTAACTCTGGCAAGGTTCACGTACAGCTCTTATTGGCGAAAACCAAAGTCGCGCCTCTTAAGACAATTTCGATTCCACGCCTTGAACTTTGCGCAGCGCATCTTCTCGTCAAATGCATTGCATTTACCCTTGAGACGATGAAATTAAAAAATATTCCGGTATGCTGTTGGAGCGATTCTACGATCGTCTTATCATGGCTGCAAAAGTCACCGTCCGATTTAAAAGTTTTCGTCGCGAATCGCGTTTTGGCGATACAATCAAAACTTCCAAATGCTAATTGGGCGCACGTTCCGACGAAAGAAAATCCAGCTGATTGCGCGTCTCGTGGAATGGATCCCGTTCAATTAACTACGAGTAGTTCTTGGTGGAGCGGCCTAATTTGGCTGCAACAGGAGGCTGAAAATTGGCCCGCGCAACCAAAATGCACTCGCAATAATGATCTCGAATTAAAAGTTAAAAAATCAAACAATATTCATGCGCATCATTCATACCGGTCAGAATTTAATAAATTGTTCAATGACATTTCTTCATGGCCGCGTTTATTGCGAATAACCGCATATGTTCGTCGATTCATTGTCCGATCTCGATTTCCAGATGTTGTCTATTCACTTTCTTCATTGCAAGCCGATGAAATAAAAAATGCACAAAAATTTTGGATTCAACAAATTCAAGAAGAAAATTTTCCGGAAGCAATAAATATTCTTAAATCTAATAAAAATTCATCGTTGCGTTCGTCAATTCGCACCTTGGATCCCTTTATTGATAGCTCCGGTATACTACGAGTAGGTGGTCGTATTAAAAATGCTAACATTCAATTCGACCGTAAATTTTCGATTTTGCTTGCGAAACATCCAATTTTAAAACTAATAATCGATCAAGTGCACCGCGATACTTTGCATGGCGGCATTCAATTAATGCTCCGTACTTTACGCGAACAATTTTAGATTCTACGCGCGCGAGACATGGTAAAAAATTGTATTCGTAACTGCGTTACATGCGCACGTCATCGCGCTATCACAGGCGAGCAGATTATGGCCGATTTGCCTAAATTTAGGGTGAATCCTTCTCGTCCATTTAGCCATACAGGCCTAGACTACGCAGGTCCTTTTTCCATTCGAGATTCTTCTGGTCACGGGCGTAAGTCACATAAAGCGTATATTTCTTTATTCGTTTGTCTTGCTACCAGAGCAATACATTTAGAACTTGTTCATGACTATTCTTCCGCCGCCTTTCTTGCAGCTCTTGAACGCTTCGTCGCACGTCGTGGAATCCCGTCTAATATATATTCTGATAATGCGACTACGTATCAAGGCGCTGATCGCGAACTTACTAAAGCCGTTCGCCAATCACTCAGCGATTCAGATGTACAAGCAAAATTCACTTCGAAATTCGTTCAGTGGCATTTTATTCCACCTTCTGCTCCTCATTTTGGCGGAATATGGGAAGCCGGAGTAAAAAGCGTTAAACATTATTTGCGACGTATTATGGGCACTAGCACACCTACAGTCAAAGAATTTTCCACTCTCTTATGTAACGTGGAAGCATGCTTAAATTCGCGACCAATCGCTCCGCTTCATGATGATGTTAATTCGTGCGAAGCGCTCACTCCAGGACATTTTTTAATCGGCAATGCGATAAAATTACTGCTGAGCCCAAGCGTACTCAATATTGCTGAATCACGACTTGATCGGTGGCAGTCAATGCGTGCGAAATACGAACAATTCTGGCATGTGTGGAGTCTTGATTACCTGAATACCTTGCAACAACGCTCAAAATGGCATAAAAGAACAGATTTATTTCAAGTTAATGATTTAGTTTGAATTAAAAATTCGAATTTGCCTTCATGTAAATGGGAATCAGCAAGAATAATTCAATGCATGCCTGACCAAGACGGTTTGGTGCAAGTTGCTCGGGTCAAGACCGCTTCTTCAACTTTTGTTCGACCGATTGTAAAATTATGTAAACTTCCGATTTTCATAGAGCGTGACACCGCATAAAACCGATGTATGTTCTAATCGAAATCAATATTGGTTTCCTTTTTTTGTTTTTTTTTTTTCTTCAATCAACTTATAATGTATAGCGATATTTGAATCCCAAGACGATTCAACCCGGGGGGTATGTTCAAGAATGTGAGATGTATATTAAAATTTACTGTTCGACTTATTGCGCGCCAAAATGTTCAGGCTTACACTTGTAAACACATTCAAGTACTTATTAACTCGTATTTACTTTGTTTGTATTTAGAGCGTAATAAGCATAATTGTAACAGCGTCGTCTCGCTTCGAGGCGAAAGTTAAATATAACGAGTGCGACACTCTCGCGACATTCGTCAACGAAAGCACACGCATTAATCGCGATACCTTATACGTGTACACATTCTTCTAAGTTTAAAGTTAATAAAGTGTATCTCCTTTGTACTGTTATACATAAAATATAGAAAAAAAAAAAAGAAAACTTTATTTTATTTCAATTCCTGAAAAAAGATTGGCACAGGCCTCAAGTGCATACCAGCGAATTCTTTCAAGCTTCATTCCATTACAGTAGGGCTTAAAGGAATAGTACTTATTTAACTTTCAATTGTGTATAATTCAGAACATACATTGATACATGTTTAATTATTTTACTTGTAAAATGAACACAGATCAAAATTCGAACTCAAATGAAAACAGACGCATCTACAACATGCTGTTAGAATGTGGCCATATGATGCAAAAGAAGATTATTATGTGAAAGATATACATAAAGAGTGTTTCATTTAATAATTGATTTAATACAGACTCTTATTTTTGATGTAAATAATTCAGTAATAATTATTAACATTTTTTTCGTAGCTTATTTTAAGGAAGTTCAAAATGTGACGATTTTTTTACATAAAATCATCATTTTTTTTGCTAAAATTCATCGTTTTTCGACAAATCTCTCCCGGGACATCATAATTATATACATTTAAGTTGTCTTTTTTTGAGAATTTTTAGGCATTACGAGGTCTGGCTATTAAATAACGAGACTGGTTACAAAAAAGGGTTTTATTATAAAAATTATTCTACATTCGAATGCTCCCCTTCAATATACTCTCCTTCCCTCGCCACACACCTTTCCATACGTTTTTTCTATTGATCGAAGCAGTGCTGGAAGTCTTCTTTGGTGAGGGCCTTTAGGAGCTCTGCCGTTTTTTGCTTTACCGCTTCCATCGACTTAAATCGGGTCCCTTTCAAAGCAGATTTTATCTTCGGAAACAAAAGAAAGTCGCACGGTGCCAAATCTGGCGAGTACGGCGCGTGTTCGAGCACTGGAGTGCGCTTACCGGCCAAATACTGCTTCACAGATAGCGCGTTATGGGCAGGTGCGTTGTCCTAGTGCAAAATCCACGAGTTGTTCTTCCACAACTCGTGCCGTTTCTTACGAACTCGTTCTCGCAGTGTTGCCACAACTGACAAATAGTAAGTCTGGTTGACAGTCTGACCCTCTGGAACCCATTCAGTCATCACGATACCGTTAATATCGAAAAAAATTATCAACATTGCCTTGAATTTGGTTGGTCATCTTCAGTGCTCACTCAGCCCTCACTGAAGCGCTTACACCACTCAAAAACACGCGCACAAGATAGAGAATTGTCCCCATAGGCCTTTTGCAACAATTTACAGCACTCAGTAGGAGTTTTTTTCAATTTAACGAGAAATTTGAGATTGATACGCTGCTCCTGTTTTTCGTCACACGTGATTTTCGGCACGAGAAAAAAACACGTTCGTTTCAAACCGCTACTGCAGGAATACAATAATAGTCACGAGAACGTGTTTTGGAACGTGCATAGACAAGATATCTAGATACCCAACGCACTACTCGTTTTTTTCCCCACCCCTCTACGGCGCCCTATAGGCGCGCAGTCTCGTTATTTAATAGCCAGACCTCGTAATTTAGTTTTTTAACGATAACTTTGTTTCTAGAGCTCGGAATAAAAATGTATGATGCGTGAAATTTTTCACAAGAAATTTGCCATCTTTTGAGTACCATGACCTACACGTTAGATAATATTTCACAAATATATATTTGATCAAATGAGGCTTGCATGGCAGGAAGGGTGCGAGTACCCTCAGTTTCCAATGAATAATAATTTTATCGTAGTTTTGTTTTTAAAAGTGAAATTTCGGCTACGGCGTTCGAAAATTATATCGCATATCCTTATCTGACCTCTTAACCCATTAACGTCGAAGCGGACTAAACGTGACACACGCTTATCGCAACTACAGTAAAATTAGGATTTGACTAGTAAGCTCTATGCTAAGAATAAAAAGTGTTGAATTTTTTTAATTTTTCGTCATTTTTGAGCTTGAACCCCTAACATAGGCTATACAGAAATATAAATCAGGTGAAAATGGAAGAAAACATAAAGCGTGGCAACATGCTGGTACATCAAGGTATGAGTCTACTTTTGATATAAGTGGAATTGCGAAAATAAAAGACTGTATTTTGTAATTTTACAGTTATTTTCGACTTTAAACCCTTTTTAGACAGTTGCGCAGAGTGAAAAATAAAAATTTCATTTATATTCTATTTTTTATTAATTGTGAAAATTTAAATAACAAACAATTATGATAAAAATACAATAAAAAACATAAATAATTAAATAATATCAAGTATAAAATTAATTTGAAATTATTTCGCTAATAAAAATAAATAATAAAACGGTAAAAAATCATGGAAAACGTAATTATTTGCAGTAATTAATTAATATAATTTTTTTAGTGGCTCGGTGAGGTTAGGTCATCTGCCATCGGTAAATATGAGTTCGCGGATTTATTGATCAAGGAATCGATAGCGCAGCGCGGGAAATCGATCGAAGCAACGCGAGACGGGCGAGGGGAGTCTTCCTCTTTCTCTTGTTTTTTCTACAGAATCTTGACCACGTGAAAGCGAAGCAGGACGTAATAATTAGCCGAGACAACCGTGAATTGAATCTCATTAATCTCAAATTAATAAGAGGCCCCTTGAGTAGTCCGCATGCATGCCGAGATATTTTATCCACGCGATCGCGTCAAATAATATAATTATCCGTTGCGAGGCGTGAGTGAGAGGTTAGCTCTCACTCACCCATAGTAGTATGAGTGTGTGCACGCGCGCGCGAGATTACTCACATATAGTCTTCTGGTTGGCCACGAGGCCGCAACCAGTTTGCAAGTATAAAGGTTAGTTTACATGCTTTGCTACGTGAACATAGCAAGGTGAAAGACTGACACGCATGCGCAGTGCGTGTTGTGCGTTGATAAATATTTGTTTGCAACCCTCGGCAAAGGTCCAGAGCTAACTTATAAAGCATTTTGTATATAGTTCTATTCAATTTGACTCAATGGACTACGCATTACGAGTGCGCGTTTAGTTTTTTTTTGCTCTTTTTAGCGTCCCTTCCCCGAATACCGCCGCCTTTGCGGGCGTGTCAACTCGCTGTTGACACGCAGTTTGACTAGCCGAACCCGGCGGAGAGCACTGCCGGCATCGGGGCCTTAAGGTAAGGCACCTCACGTTAATACAGGGTGCCGCAGCATAACTTTCTTTTCTAAAATGCACGCTATTTAGTCGGTTGATGTGGTAGCGGAGCGCTAGTGGTCTCGTTCGAGAGACGGGACTATAAAGTTTTGTCCCAACATAGTTCAGTCGCTATCATGCGTTGGAACAGTAAGGAGCGTGCTTTTGCCGTTAAGGCCTACTTTTCGAGCGGATGTTCTGTGATGGCAACCCAGCGATCTTTTCGGAATCGCTTTAATTTAGCCCCGTAGGCCTCTGTCCCGGATCGGAAATGAATTGTTACGTGGGTCACTACGTTTAGACATACTGCAAGTACGACAAGACGAAGAACTGGAGTCCCTCGGCCCATAGATCACCTGAAAACATTGATGCAGTGAGAGCTTCAGTGTTGCGATCATCACGGCGTTCTGCGCGCAAACATACGTCTGCCCTTGGACTTCTCGATCGTTTTGTGAGGAGAATCCTTCATGATGATCTTCATTTCAAGAGCATCGATGGTTGTTTTGAGGGAACACTTCCCAGAGCGCCTCATCTCAATTAGGGGCGATATGAAGTGGCCGGCCCGCTTACCCGATTTGGCCCCTTGTGATTTTTTTCTGTGGGGAACTGTCCGAGGACCCTACAAGATTTGAAGACTAACATCCAGGAACGAATTGCCAACATAACGTCTGCTATGCTGAAAAGAGTCATGACAAACGCTAGAAATCGGTTTACTCAGTGTATGGAGAATGAAAGACGTCACCTACCTGATTTAATCTTTAAAACTATGTAAAAAAAAACTTTAGGTATGCGCCTACATTATAAAAAACCAATAATTTTCTGATTCATACAATGGGTTTTATTAAGTTTTGAAAAAAGGAAGTTATGCTGCCGCACCCTGTAGAAAGTAGGATCCGAGGCAAATTTTGCGTTGTAATAGGATCGGCACTGCACGCGAGTGCCATTGCACGACGGTTAATGTCCGTCGGCACTCAAGGCCACATCGCATGATAGTCGCGTCTGCAGCAGTGCGCAAGTGCGTAGGAGAGTTCCGCACGTCCATCATCAATAACCCCGTTACAATTATAAAAATTGTTACAATATAAATAAAGAACTACGGTAGAATTATCATTACAAATAAAAATAATTGCAATAACAAAAATCGTAAAAAATTCATTCAAAATTATGTCTCTATCCTTGTCAATACGCTTTATAAAGTATATGAATATATTTGAAAAAAAATCGAACCAAATTGATATGAAAATAAATAACCAAATGATAAGAAAGTATTGAAAATACAATTATTTTGTAAGTATAAGTTAATATAATTTTTTATCACGCAATAATTCGATAATACTCAGTACGCGTATTTTGAATTTAAACTGTTCGCGCCAAGACTGCGAGCGGCAGCACCTATCGAGACACTTACCGACTATGGCACGCGCGTGCTCAATTCATGACATTTAGCACGCGTACGGAAACGAGTAATTTTGCATTAAATTATTGGCTAAACCAAGCAGAATTTTGAAGAACAAAATTAAAAATTTGTTTTATATATTTTTTCTTTTGTGACAGGTAACTTATAGAGGCTAAGCCACCTGCCATAGGCGATAGAAAGAGAGTTCGCGGCGCGACGATACGCGGCGTCATCGATCAAGCGATCGATGGCTTGACGCGGAAAAAGCCGCGGCGTACCGAAACGCGGCGCTATTGATCAAGAATCGATAGCGCTACGCAGGAAAACTGATAGGCGAGAGGGGAAAGAAGAGCCCTTCCCTCAAGCCTTCTTCTCGTCCGAGCCATTGTACTAGCCGCACGTGTCAAATTTATCCGAAAAGAAATACGTTAGGGGAAAGAGTCGATCCTCTGAGTTTTTCCGTGGCAGCTTAGAAGAGACGATTACGCGAGCAGAGCGTAAAAGTAAGTAGCCACTTATTCGTAATAATTTAGTCCGCGAATATATTATATTTAGTTTTCCTGACGCGTGTGCGATCGCGTCAGGCATATATAGACATAACAGAGATTCGATTAGGCCGCGCGAGTGCGAGTGAGAGGATCGATCTCTCTCTCGCACTATCATAGAATAGGCGTACGAGTAAGAGAAAGCCACTCTTACTCGTACAACCTGCGAGCACGCAGTTAAGCGAGAGTAACGAGCTCTCTCGCTCAACCATAGACTGCAGCGTCGAGTGAGAGTAAGAGACGCTCTCACTCGAGCAGTCACGGAGTACGGCAGTATAGAGAGGGAACTGCTCTCTCTATATCTGCCGTCCATAGACTACACGTGTGTGTGTGTAGCTGCGCGAAGCGAAGAGGGTGCGCATGCGCAGTGCGCACCTTGAGAATTAGTATTGCGCGTGAGGCAATACTAATTGCTCTTCGCATCAACGGACCTCTCCGCAATAACTGATTACATTTTGTATTGTTTTTATTTATCAAAGCAGCATTTTAGCACAGAGCTGGTGCGTTCTTATTTTTCTTCCCTACAGCGTCCCTATCCCGAATACCGCCGCCTACGCGGGTGTGCCAACCGATCGTTGGCACACATACTGAGCAGCCGAGCCCGGTGGGAGCAACACTGGGTCGCGGGGCCTTAGGCAAGGCCCCTCACACACGAAAGAAGATAAAGCAGGACCAGAGGAAGGTCCTGCGTTGCTAACGGGTGTAGATAAATTTACCCCGTTACACTTTATAAAATTAAACACTTTGTTTGATTGAAATAGATCTAATATATGTATATTATCGATACATGTAGCACAATGAATAGTAGGCCGGTATGGCAATTTCCAACAATACAGCTAGAATATACCATAAGTCAATAATTAAACAATTTATTTAAAAGAATAACAACATAAATAATTTATAAAGATATCGCGTTAGATATATAGTGTTACTTACCAAAAAGGCGCGGCCGCGCCTCTTGATGGTGGAGTTTACAACATCTAATCACCTAGCTAAATTCTTTAGGCAAGTAGATAGGTTACATGCCCTTTGGAAGTATGCAATAATAAATAAAGGAGGACTATCTTCCTAAGATGATAGTATAAAAAAGGAAAAAGGAGAAAAACATCAAATTCTTACAGAATAATTTATATCAAATATTTTAAATTATAATAATTTGTTTCAAATAATTAATTTCTTATTTTTTACAATTACTATTTTACTTTTTACTTTTCAATTTTTCAGATAAATCATCGAATGTTGGATCTTGAATATTTAGCATCAAACTAGTACCGCTTAGATAGACACGATTCTGAGAATTAGAAATCTGAAAAAAATATTAAATTTCATAAGTAATTATGTATAGAAAGTTGAACAAATATTAATAAAACAACGAATACAAAAATAATAATACTAAAAATATTAATAAATGCAAAGTTTACACACTAAATTATTATAAAATGCTTTAGATACCAAAAATATCAATAATAATTATGATAATATTACGATGGAAAACCAATGGACTGTTTTTTCTGCGTAGAGGAAACAGACATATAAGCTTTCT